>CM017572.1:39564919-40072419 GCA_007844125.1 Sinonovacula constricta | reverse complement strand
CACACATTTTCTCTCGTAGTGTAATAATTACCTGTATTAAATAGCTATATAAAATATCTATATAAAGTATCATTATAGAGTACAAATACATGTATAAAATAGCTATATATCTGTACCCATGCCGTCCTGCCAGCAACCATGGGTCCAAACGGAGAGGTATGGCTACAGTAATTATAACGACCTCATCTTTTCTATTCCCATTGTTTGGCAACAAGAATTTTCTATTTCAGAGAAATTATCTGTATGTCGTTATAATAATTTATTTATATATGCATCAAGTACTATAAATATATGTCTTTATATCTCTACCAAGGCTGCCTTGCCGGCCACTAGCGGCCCTGACGGCGAGGTATGGCTGTCCTACAGTGACTATAACGGCCTCATCTTTTCTAACCTTCTAGCCGTGGATCTGAAGAGCAGCTTCCGGGTGTTCCCATACAACCTTGGCGTCTATAACTCGGTTAGTAGGCCAGATAAGTTTCGCGTTTTTCTTCTAAGTAACCGTCTAAGATTACCTTTGACCTATTTATAAATGGAGAAGCACAACCTGGATTATATTGGTAGAAAATCCATACATCATCAATATACTCAAAGAAACAAGAAAGGCTCCTGTTTAGGTGTGCGTGCTTGCTTAAACTAATCTTGTTTCTTTAACAATTACATAAAATATTTTTGATTCATCACATAATTATCAAAATCGTCAATAGTAGTATATGCGTATGATTTTTTGCGTCCTTTTAAGCAGTCTTACAATACATATTTCCTTGCCTTGCCTAGATGACAGACACAGGCTTCCTTATTGCTGTACCTTACGATGAACCAATCGCATGGACAGATTTTAACAACGACACAGGTCTTGCTATAAGCGATGAGTTTACAGCATCCAGGCCCGCCCTATACCATATCTCCCCGGGCATACCTGGCTGGTAGGTTGTAGTAATCAATATCAACAGCAACAGTAGCAGCAGCATATGATTATTATAATACCCACCACTATTGTCATCATTAGTAGCAGCAAACATAATCATTGTCTTCGTCTTTAACGTCAAATTCTCATTAGCAACATCAACAGCAGCAGACGCATATGCATCATTATAATGATCATTATCATCGTCATTACTAGCAGCAGCGACATCATTATCATCAGCATTATCATCATTGCCATCATCCCCGTCATCTTCTCTTCTCAATACCAGCAACAGCTTCCTCATCATAATCAACTGTTCAAGCAGTTGTGGTAATATCGTTTTTATCGTCATAATAGTCGTCAATATATTAATCGTTAACATCAACTGCCTTCGACATCGTTTAATCATTTGTTAAAGCTTAGGTAGTGAAATTCAGTGAACTGTGTTTAAGAAATGGTGATGTTTTGTCCGCCTTAGAAATCTGATCAGAGGGCGTTTTGTCTATCTAGAAAAAATATCGGGGAGTTTTATCCACCTAGAAAATTACATGGGTGTGTTTTTAAAACCTAAACAAAAAAGGCATTGGTTATTTCGTCAAGGGTGTGTTTTGTCCGGATATCTGTTCATATACAACACGCCGGACATATATAAGTCCAGGGTCAAGTTATTGCTGTGTCATAACAGATGCAAGTCTTACGTCCAAGACTGACATAGGACAGGTTAAACATTAAATTAACTTCAATTTTTTCTTTCATAACTAAAGAACATGGTTACCTTTTTCCATTAGGTTCGAGACAACCGTGGTTGGGGAGATCGACAAGTGGACTCCGATGTCACCTCAGAGGATAAAGAATTTCAAATATTCCGACTCCAGTGTTGTGATTGACCTTCAAGTACGTGACTGATGTCTATACAGAAATTTATTATACCTTTATTATATTTATTATACTTTACATTTTTGTCTTTGCTGTAAAAAACAAAACCTTGTTAATCTACAATTTTAAACGTTTATGTCCAGTCTGTTTGAACTTAAGTGACTATAGTACTATAATGTGATTATAAAAACCTGGGTAGATTATTACAACACAAAATGAAGTACGAAATTATAAATAACCTCACATCTTTCAGAGCGCACAAGAAATCATGTAGCCAAATTCGCGTGAAACATAAACGCCTAAATCAAAAATGGCCTTTAACGAGGTAACTTGGTCTTGGTTTTTGACTCCTGCTGTTCTGGTTATGTTCATAAAATTGAAAGCGAAGTTGGATAGTTAAGGAAAGTTCGGTTCATCTCACAAAGGCAATGTGCGGCAGTTTTCACCCCCTTAAAATGTGACTTCCTGTCCAACACAATGCATACCACACTGCTTGTAGTGTTTCCATCATTTCCAGGGTTCCCCAGGGGAGACATTCGACTACTGGTACATGATCACGTCCAAGTTGACTGCCGTCACTTGCAAATTGGACAGCAATGGCGCCGCAACATTCCTATTGAACAAAAACACAGGGACGGGCACCTGCTGACCGGTACCGAAAGTTGATTAAAGAGCGCTCTGTAAATTATGTTACGTCATACCATCAAGTTGAAGGCGAGGTTAACAAAAACAAATATTGTTTGACGTCAACATTCACATCGGCATGTGCCCATAGCGAGAGACAATAGAGTAGCGAATTCGCGAATTGTTAAATACTGTTATTACACTGGACTATTTCGATTATTGATATTGTGAACTTTTGTTTGTAAATTTCGAATAACCCTAACTTAATCGTTTAAATTGTATTACATGTTTTGATATTGAATCACATAAACTTATCCAAACTATTTTTATCTTTGCTTAGTCCTTGTTGTCTGTTTATTATCCCAACGGCATATAAGATTGTTTATAGAAACACAATTAATACTTAATATTTAATAAAGGTTATAAAGATGTTCCATTTTTGTTTTAGTTTCTTTGTAATTCAGTGTACGTTTTTTCATTGGTTCTTTGGCATTCTTCTGCCCTTTTTAAGTTAAATACACGTGCGTCTAGTGCATAGAAAATTAACCGGTAGATTGAGTCAAAATTTATCTTGTTTGTTTTTTCAAAAAGTAAATAGATTCTTTAGATGCGGCATTTTAATGAATAAAGTGAGAATAACTGACTGACTTCTAGGGCCACCCCTATCTGACAGGTGCCAGTTATTGCCTAAGCCTGGTAACTTTAGCTGCGCCATCGGTTCTGTTCTACTTTTCGGCATGAAAGGACCCGGGTCCAAAAATCGTACCGCGACCAACCACCCAAAGTTGATCAAATGTCCCTCGTATAACTTTATTGATCAAGAATATATAAGGTTCTGTTCAACGACAGATATGCCCAGTGTCCGGATACAGCTACTGGGTGATATATTGTGATCGGTTTTCTTTTCAGGGCTTGCATTTGAGAAACCCATCAGGAAGTGCGAGGTTAGAGCTCTTGAAAAGCCCATAATGCCGACTGACGGTTCCAAGGCGGTAACTGTCCGGTTTGCTCTTATTGTTAAATAACTCGTCACAGATTTGTTCTCACTTTTACATTTGGCGTGCTTGTGAATACCTTGGTCCTATGTCTTTTCAATTTTTTGTATATGTTGCAATGCTCATAGGACTTTGTATATATTCTTATTTGTGTTTGGTTGTCAAGTGCATACATTGCACAATGGTGTTCCCGCGAATTTTGCTGTCAAACCATCAAGACTTCTAATTTATCTTATCTAGAATTAACAAACTAATCTTTTTCAACAATAATGTTTTGTATCAGTCCATTGCTTGTTGTTAACATATGTTGACGGGATTGCTGAGATTGTTTGTATTGACTAATCTTGCATGTAGTGGACGGCTAACAAACTTGGACCGTAACTGAGACCGGGACTGACTGGACACGCAGACTACGCGGGACCCCGGTCTATAAATAGACTGGACTGAGAGAGCAATCATTATTGAAGATCTCTAAATGTAGACAGTACTGCAGTACAGCAATATCCACAAAAGAAGGGCCCCGCATAGACAAGTGGGCACATACCCTCATTACCAGAAGCAGTAATTTATACTTTAGTAGTAGGTAAAACTTCATTGGTGTCAGAAGTTTAAGATTGGAAACGCTTGTGAAATTTTGTTGACAATTTCGACCATCTTTGTTTTGACGCTTTTGGCAGGAAATTTAAAAACAGTTTTTTATTACTTCTTTTCAATAAAATGGCTATGTGTAATGAGGAGAAAGGTCTGCTAAAAGTAAATTACCATAGCGAAATGGAGTTATGTCAATTCTATGAATTGGGCAGTCATTGGCAAGGACAATAGTCTCTTTGAGGCAGCTCCATGGCAATATCGATAAAGAACTATTTGAAGTTCCTACTAGACGACAATTGCCAGAGGAAATATTGTCAAGATAAGACTTCGAGCCAAATGCAGATTTTACTGCTGGCCAGGAGGCCCAAGCCTTGGACATTGACACCCGTCCCAGTAAAATTGCTTCTTGCACAAATCAGTTTCTGATTTAAATCAAAATGATTTAACTTCTTGGCCGAAAGTACCAAAGAGTGGACCGATTGGAGAGGGGCACAAATGAGGTTATTTTCGGCTAACCTTTTAAATCACCTTTGATCCAATCAGTCCAGAAAAATGCAGATACGGGCAATCAAGGGGACTCAAACCCTGAGCGTCTAAGCAAACTACCTGAAAGACGAAGAACTCTACATGCTATACCGGTACATTCGGGAGGGCAATCCCTACAAAGGGAACGTCTTTTCCTGAAGGACATACCGAAAGGTATGACATATGATGGTAGAGGCACTTGGCAGTCTTTCGAGTTAAAATTTCTGCATTATGCGTAGGCCATGGATTGGACGACGAGCCAACAGAAGAAAGAGCTGCTTCATATTCTCAATGGAAAAGCGCTTGACTTCTGTGCAAGATTGATGAAATGTGAACTAAGTCTCAACTCCACCAATTTAATGTTAAAAATGGACCGTCGCTTCGGTGCAGAAATTCCAGCGTCTGCACTAGCCAAATTTAATACTGCAATTCAAACCAAAAGCGAAGCTCTGAAAGATTGAGCTGATAGGGTTCATCAGTTGGTCACTGACGCGTTCTACCATATTTCTGAGGATGACTGCAACCAACAGGCTATAGATAGATTTTGTTGGACGTAGAAGCCGGCCATGAAACCTTCATGCAAAGGTTTACCAGTATGGAGGATGCTGTAAACAATGTCAGCCTTTATTTGCACTCAAAACGACAGATGTCGCAACGAAGAGTGGATCCCAGTATTCACTATTCGGCGGAAAATTACGATGAAGGCGTAGCTCAGGTCTGAGCTGCGAATCGTAACGCTTCACAGACATCTGAAGTATCGTCCCTCAAACGCGAAATTGAAGAACTTCGCAAGGACATGAGGAAGTTGATGATGCGAAGAAGTAGGGGAGGTGCTGGCAAAAAATGATAGAAATGGTGAAACAGGACATCTCCAAAGAAGTTGCCTGAAAGAGCCTTTTAACTCCAGGAGGTCGCGCCGAAGCGCCGACGTTCGACAAACCAGGCAGGCTCGTTAAAAGCCAATATAAAGGCTATAACCATTGGTTTCAAAAAGCAGCCAAAGGTTAGCAAACGTTCGGGAATTGTCGTGGTCCAGATGCTCAAATCAATGTCGGCATTTACTCTCCCAGTTAGGGTAAATGACAGGCATATTGAAGCAGTAGTGGACTCAGCTGCAGATGTTACAATTATTTCTGAGGAGCTTTATTCTTCACTGTGTAGAAAACCAAAGAGGGTAAAATCAATGCTGCTGGAAAAGAAATGTCAATGGAAGGATTTATTCCCGAGACAGTAAGTATTGGAATAGGTCAGTCAATCTACAAGGCCCTATATTTTGCACCTATAGAGCAAGAAATGTTACTGGGTGTTGACCTACTCAAAAGAGGGCAAGCAAACCTAGATGTAGGAATGAGAACTCTGGAGTATGGGAGAGAAAGGATCACCCTTTCTGTCAATAAAGACACGGTTAACCCCATTGTAGCAAGAGTAAGCGTTGCAAAAAGATTTGTCATTCTACTCCATTCAGTTGCTAAGGTTAGGTGCACCATGGATGGAAACCTTGGAGACTATATGATTGAACCAAAGGAAGATGGAAAGGTATTCGGTCCAAGAATATTACTTAGTGATGGAGACGAGCCGGTAATGTGTATCTTTAACACAACCAATCGTCATCAGACACTAAATAGGGGAATAGAGACTGGAAGAGCGTATCCAATTGACAAAATCATGGAAAATGAAAAGTTTATGACACGTCAAGCGGATGTTAAAGTCAGTTGAGGAAATCTCGCAGAAAGCTACCTTCTGTACCTAAATAGGGGAACGTAATTGTGATTCCAGATCACCTGAAAGACATAATTAAAGTTTCCCAGAAACATATTACAAAGACGGAAAACGAGAGACTCAGTATACATTATTGGTCTCATACGAAGATGTCTTTGCAAAAAATGAGTTTGACTTGGAGACTTTCAATACAATAGAACATCAAATCGACACTCGTGGGTTTTGCGGAGGAGGAAGAAGATCATTTAAAAAATATGATCGAAGCAGGGGTAATATAGGAATCCAACTCTGATTTGGCCTCAACTCCGGTCCTGATTAACAAACGAGACGGAACAGTCCATTGATGCATAGACTATATGGGTCTAAATAAGGTGACTGTCAAGGATGTTTTCCCCTTACCATTGGTGGACGACTACCAAGACACTGTGTCTGGAAATGTCTGGTTCACCAAGTTAGATGCCAACTCAGCATATTGGCAAGTAAGCATAAACCATGAAAACCGAAAGAAAAATGCTTTTCACACAAAGTATGGATTGTACCAGCACGTTAGGATGGCGTTCGGGCTTTACAATGACCCTGCAACATTCTCACGTGTGATGAATTTGGTCTTGATGCGTTTGACCTGGAAAACGACTTTGGCTTTCCTGGATGATATTCTTGTCATGAGTAAAAGTTTTAGTGAACATCTGCTCAATATTGAGGAAACCATCAAACGCTTAGTTTGGGTTAAAGTTGAAACCAAAGAAATGCATCTTCTTTCAGAAAGAAGTAGAATTTCTAGGGAGGCGACTGACCGCTAGTAGCTTGTCAATGACAAATGCTGATATAGAGGTAGTCGCGGAATGGCCTGTTCCTGAATTTTCCAAAGATGTGGAAGGGTTTATGAGGCTCGCTAATTAACACAGAAATGTTGTAAAAAAATTCTCTGAGAAGGCAGTACCTCTGTATAGTGTGATCGGAAAGGTAAATCAAAGTGGGAACAGGAGCAACAGTTGGCTGTTGACCAACTTAAAAAGAGTCTGACGGAGCCGACTGTACTCGCGCTTCCACAACAAAAAGGTGAATTTATCCTCGACACAGATGCGTCAGACAATGCAATTGGTTCGGAGCTTCTCCAAGTGCAAGATGGCATTGAAAAAGTAGTGGCGTACGGCAGCTTTGCGCTCACAAAAGAGCAAAAAAAGATACTGTACAACCAGAAAGGAGCTACTGGTAGTTGTGCGTTTTACCCGGCAGTATCGATACTACTTGCTTGGTAAACCGTTTACTGTGCGCACTGACCATTCAAGTCTTACCTGGTTGCTGAATTTAAGGAGCAACAGGGGCAGCTGGCCAGATGGATGGAGGAACTGAGCTAATATAATATGGTTCTGAGGCATAGAGCTGGAAAAGTCATTCAAATGCGGATGCTCTTTCCAGAAAACCACAGGAAACCGGTGATATTCATCTTCCATCCGTCGGGTCAAGCGAGCTTCTGTGTGGCGGTTGCAAATATTGCAAGCGGGTGGAGCAAGCGTGGGGATCCTTTTTTAAGGATGTTGATTAGGCTGTACCTTTTACCTCTTTTGGGGGGGAGGGGGCGGAGAGGAGACGGCTGTGCCTCACGAGTGAGCCTGGTTGAGCTTGATGAAGATGCCATAAGGGCAGGTTCATGCTCAGATAGTCGCTCTGGAGCTCAGAAAATGCAACTGAGAGTGGGCGAAAATGGCAAGACAGGGCATGGGACAGTGGGTGCCATGAGATTCTCAATCAATCTGAGGAAGTGTATCTGGAAATCGAGCCCTCTACAAATGGCGGGCTGGATATACGGTTATGCGGGGTCTTCCTCAGTGTTGACAAGGGCGACTCTGCCTAGGGTTTTCCAAATGATAAAATCAGGGAAGAACAGTCCAAGGACCCTGATCTTTCTCTGATCATGAAATGGTTGAAAACTGCATATGTTCCAACCGAAAGTGAATTGTCCCTTTTAAGCCAACGTGCGAAAGCGCAATGGTTGAACAAGGACTTGTTCTGATTGATGGAATTTTGTACCATCAAGAAGAAGGGTCTGGTGGTGCCATCAAGCATGAAAGAGGAAATCTTTCAGTCACATCTTTCAGTCCCTCCACGGGACATTAAGGTGTAGCCAGAACAAAGGCCAGAGTAAAAGAAAGGTTTTACTGGCATGGAATGCGTAGAGACATATGTCTCGACCTGTTCAGTGTGCAGCAAAAGCAAGAAAAATGGGCAATATGCCTAATTCCTCATGCAGGAGTACCAGGCTTATGCCCCTATGGAAAGAGGTCATCTTGACTTTCTGGGAGCGTTGCCCAAGACGACTCAGGGAAACGAGCAAGTACTTGTTATGGTGGATCAATTCACCAAATGGGTGGAATGTGTTCAACTGAATTGACAAACTGCTGCGGAGACTGCAAAGGCCGCAGTGGACCATATCTTCTCCCGATTCGGATACCCCTTCCAGGTATTTACAGATCAGGGTAGAAGCTTTGAGTCCAAACTCTTAACAAAGCTCTGTGAAATTCTGGAAATTCACAAAGCAAGAACAACTCCCTATCGACCGTCTGCAAATGGGCAAGTGGAACGCTTTAATCGCACACTAGTCGAAGCGATAAGGTGTTTCATTGATAATGCTCAAAATCAATGGGACCGTCATTTGCAGCAGATTGCTGGAGCTTTGAGATGTGCAATGAACAGAAATACTAGCAATACACCCAACAAACTAATGCTTGGGAGGGAGATAAACATACCAGCTCATTTAATGTTCCCTCACTGATCCGTGGAACCAGTCACAACTGAATGTGGCAACCCTGATGAATAACATCAAGTTCGCTCATAATGTAGCAAGACAAAAACTACAAACGTCTAACAAAAGAATATGTAATTAATATATATATATATATATATATATATATATATATATATATATATATATATATATATATATATATATATATATATATATATATATATATATATATATAGGGTCTGTTAAAGTTTGTTTTAGCTATGCAGATATCATTAACTATGATTATTAGTACTAAAAATTGTCATTAAATCCAAATCCATGAGGTCATGTAGTGGAAGGCTAACAGAGTGGGACCGTAACTGAGACCGGGACTGACTGGACCCGCAAACTACGCGGGGCCCAGGTCTATTAATAGACTGGTCTCTCTGGGAAAGAGTCATTATTGAAGATCTCTTAAAGTAGATAGTACTGCAGTAAAGCAATAACTACAGAAGAAGGGCCCCGCATAGACAGGTAGGTACATACCCTCATTACCAGAAGCAGTAGTTAATACTTTAGTAGTAGGTAACACTTCATGCATTTCTGACTTACATGTACTTTGCATTGTTTTATGTTTTATCCGAATCTGGTTTGTTCGGTAATGGTGCATTTTCCTGATCACTCTTATTCATAGACATATAATAACGGGACCGCTGACTCGTGACGTCATGCTATATACTCTTTTAAATATGTTGAATTCGACTCAGCGCCATAACTGGGAGTCATACAAAACTTCAGGTGTAAACTAAAATAATAGATGGAAAGCTGAAAGCTGTGTAAATACTAATGAAAAACCCGGTAAATTTCGTGTTAATGAGGATACTAGGATGTGAAATTATAACTTCTAAAGGGTTTTGGCAAAAGAGATAGGCTTGGACACTATTTCTTGTTGTTAAACTTTCAGATTTAAGTCTGAACCCAGACAAGACGCACATTTGCTCCGGCCACTTCAAGTCAGCTGTCTTTGTAAGTTGTTTCTTTTTTCGTTTATTGTTGCTTTTAATCTGATGACAAGGGTTTATCTTAATATATAATCAGTCATTTTACGTTTATTTTCCTGCTGAATAGATAACTAAATCGAAAATCAACATGTCTATGGCAGTTGTCAGAATACCTTCTACTTTCGGTTTCCATTGTAATAAACAGTAACTGTTCATTTTAAACGTCTGGATTAGGTTATCCTGAACAACAAATTATGTCTGCAACTTATAAAAGTGTATAATTTAATTGTACATGCTTTATTTTCCAAGGATAAAAAGTATTATTTTGCTTAATTTTCTTTGCAGCCTTTAGTAGTCAGAAGGGTGTGGGGTCTAATCTATCCAGGTTTATCATTTATGGAATAGAACCATTTATAGAATCAAACCCACCACTTCTGTAACTATTATTAACAATAAATAATTTCTGTGATTTCATGCCACAAATACGGGACATATCAATGAAACTCAATTATTTTATTCCGAGACCAGTATTGTATAACTTTCAGTTTGAGTGTTGTTAGGCAATTGAACTACCAATGTATGTACCACTTTTTACATCTTATGATCAAGCTTTGAACTTTAAGCTCTATTTCTGGGGTGAATATGCTGGACACAAATAAAGCAATACTTTCATTGACTTACAAAAACATTCAATTCCAGGCTGTCAAAATATATGAGTCTCATTTATGTGATTTTTACATAAAATGCAATTTTATTTACAGTTCCTGCAAAATGAATTTCTTCCACACTTTAACACATGGTTAGATGGTATGAAGCAACTCAAGGCAGTTAGAACAACGGAAACAGGCACTGGGGATATTCTTGTCCACTCAGACCAATGAAGGAGTGTGATGCAAGGTATTCAGACAAATCTCATTCACTCTTTAGTCCAAGTAAGGACAAATTTTGAAACTACCTTAATTATTAGTAAATGCTGTCTCTCAGGTAGGAAATGCATGTTTGTAATGATGAGTGGGTGTTGTGCTTCACTTTTCTCACAATAAGGTCTAAATGTGACTTTGTTTATGATTCATTCAGAATTCGGGTTCTTTGTATACACCCGGTTACGTTATGTTTACTGTTAATTCATGGAAAACCAAAAGCAGACAATGATTACACATATACGATATTCACCTTCAATCCATTGTCAGGTTTAGTCATTTTCCGTGGCCGCTTTTCTTCAAATGACCGTTTTATTTGACAGCTTTATGCTATTCTTTTGCATAACGAAGCTGCAAAATTGGAAGATATTCGCTCACCTTGCAGAGTCAGCGGTCCCGTTACTATATACGTCTTCTCTTTTGCCCAATATAAACTGTGCATAACCTTTGTAAGAGGGGCCTAATAGAAGCTATTAAGAATCCTAAACTAAGCATGTCCATAGTGATAAATATCATATATCAGATATAAAAATGAAATATGAAAGAATTTCACCGTCATGTTTTGGAAAAAATCACATTTGAATAAGGTGACCCCCTTGCCTTGTCCCAGGACCATTTTTTGCAAGTGGTTATTGCTAAAAAGTCTAATTTGGGGGTTCAAAACTATAATATATTTTAGCATCAGTGGTGTAACTTTATAAGCATAGCCCTAAAGATTAAAAAGAACTCATTTATATTGTTCAAGTACAAACATTTGATGATTTTACACTGAAAAAGGCATCTATACCCCCTCGGAAAATTTCCTTGACACTGAAACATACACAAACTTTCAGAGTTTCTAAATATTTTAATTATACCAGTTTATTTATAAAATGCATATCAAAATTTGCTATATACATATACCAATCACATAACAAATAATTACAGACTTTCACCGTTTAGTTTTTGAAATATTAGCTTTAAAATTGTCATATTCCATGTTTTTCTTAACAAAACAACAACAACAACAAACCTGTAAAAAAAAAGATTTTCTGTCACAATTTTGCACAATACCTTTATGTTTCACAAAGATCTTTTACAGATTTGATTACAACTGACTCCTGAATGTGTATCTGTTTACAATAGAACTTAAATTGTTGATTTTAATGTTTTCCGTTTCACATATCGACCTCTGCTGTCACTCGGAACTCCTCGGGTAATTCCGTCCTCTACATAATCCGAATATATCCGAAGCTTGAAAGAGATCGCCGAGTAGGTACGATTGCTCTGCTGTCTCTGTCCGCCATTTTGGTATTTTCCGAAAATATAACGTCACGCTTTGGGGTCCCAGTTTTTTGGTAAATATTTTTTTATTTAAAGAAATATGATATTTTTTGTTGAAATTATTACTTGTTTGAAAAAAATATTATCAATATTTGCAAGATACATAAAAAATAATGATTAAAAATGTTTGCTACGATCGAATCCGATTAGTTCCGGAGAACGTGTCGGATACTGCCGAGGGCATTTACGAACTCGATGTCGCCAAATATCGCCGTTACAGACAGCATTGGCTAATTAGGCCCCTCTTACCTTAACACGTTTTCCACATCCATGGTACACAGTGAGAGCATAGTGAGAGCAGGCTAGAGAAAGAGATTTTCAGTACCACTTACTGGTGGGTTATCATTGGTATACAATTGTAATCAGAACTGATAAAACCTTAAATATTTGTTAACTTTGTTTTATTTAAGATACTTTACATGCCAAGATGACTTGCTATGTACTGATGTCTGGTATTTCTCAAATGAGTGAGTGACTTGCCGTATCTGTTCTTTGCAGAGTGATAGTGTTAAATAGATGCGTAAGATGTTCTGTAATTCAGAGTCGCTAGCATTCTTACATCTTATAATGTTCTGATAATATTTTATAAGTCAACGGGATGTTAATGTTAATCTACTTTTTAGAGTACTTTATATTTCAGATTAGCTCAGTCTGTCTGCATATCTGTCGTCGACACCTTTTATTGTGTACCAGTTTAAGTAGAGAGAGAAGGACAAGGATATTTTATCTCGTCTTTTGTTTCTTAATAATGTTACCGTCCACCCCAACGTGAAAAAGCATCCCGCCAGGTGTTCAAGGCATGCTATACACTGTGAAGGCGGCACTATATCTGCTTCAACTGGACACCGTCTCCAGATAACTGAAATACTGTTGATGGGACGATAGACCCAATAAACAACATCTCTGAACTACTTAAGTGAAACTATATAAGTGTCATATGTATATGTCTATAGAAACATATACACTGATTGCCTTGAGCATGACGCAATAAGCTTAATACGTAGAAATTACGAAATCTTTGTGTCGGGTACTTTCGCAAAACTGGAGCCATATCACTTTAAATTTGCCACACTACATCTGGGTTATGTCAATAAAGATTAACGAGATGACGTTAGAAACACGGCCTGTTACACAGTCTGCATGTCTACAAAAAACATAAAGCTTCAACAAGACAGTGTGTACTAATCATTTTTGAAACAGTAACATACCAGCTAAGGTAGGTACACATTTATGCTATTGAAATGTCGTATTTTCTATTTTCTATTTTCTATAACTTGATTATTGTATCTCTATACCTTTCTGCATACGTGTGTTGTTTTGTGTGTGTTTGTTTGTTTGTTTATTGGGTTTATCGTCCCACCAACAGTATTTCAGTTATCTGGAGACGGTGTCCACTTGAAGCAGATATAGTGCTGCCTTCACTGTGCATAACATACCGTGAACCCCTGGCATGATACCACACCCAGTCACATTATCCAGACACCGGACCAACCAGTCGTGGAACTACCCTTATATTTGCTTGAGCGTTAGCAAGGGAGCTATACCACTACCATTTTTAACGACTTTGGTATGTCGCGGCCCGGGATCGAACCCGGGGCCTCCCGTACCTGGAGCCGACGTCTCCAGATAACTGAAATACTGTCGGTGGGACGATAAACCCAATAAACAACATCTCTGAAATGCTCAAGTGAAACTATATAAGTGTCATGTGTATATAACTCTGATGAAACGTAGAGTATTTTTGCTACTTTGTTTGTTCTCCTTGTTCTCTGCTACATCTGTATTTACAAGCTGCATTGCTAATATCGGTATACTCGGTTTCTTTGCTTAAACAATACTTCGCCAAAAAGCTGCAAATTCCTATAAATGCCAGCTACCTTTTAAAAAAAATCATTGTGATGAACCTTTAAAAGCAAACAATGGCCTGAATTGAGGTTAGGTTTTTTCTTCTCATTTTAACGTATAGTCGAAAGACATGCATATTCTAAAAAATAAAAATTGTAAAATATCAAAATAGTTACTTGAACTTTGAAAAAATGCATATAACGTGTTGAAGGTCAACAAGTGATATCTTTACACCCTATATATGTCCTACAAGATGGCTGCCAAAAGAAAGCTCCTTATCGACACAGATGCGGGAGTAGATGACGCCCAGGCAATCTTGATGGCCCTTCAGTACCCAGATGTAGACGTAGTCGGCATCACGTGCGTGGCGGGAAACACGAGCGCACTGCAGGCTGGTCGAAACATTCTTCGTCTGCTTCAAATTTGTGACAGGCTCGATGTAAGGCAGTTATTTACTTATTGGTTTCCCCCACAATAAGCAATAGTCTGCTTTCGAAATATGCTAAATTTAAAAGAAATTCAAAATAAACGTCCCATGGTCTTATAAATTATATCAATATTAAATCTGTACTTAATGATTAAAGAAAGTTATTGCTTAAAGCATCAAATTTGCCTTTTAAGAGCTCATTATTTTACGTTGATTAAGGTGCGTGTAACATGGCAAAATATTGTGGGTACTATCTGAGCTGAGATATGATCATTCTAATGGTATATTATTTGAAAGTTTATGCATCTGCAGTTTTATGGCCTATTTTTAGAACCAGCTGGGGAAGTTTGAACTCCCTGGCTAATAATGTACTGAACAAAGTAAGAATTATATTTTTTGTTTTCTATAAATAAAGTATTTAAAAGATAATAACTATAAAATGCTTATTGAAAAAAATGTTCCCGTCTAACTCCAGTTCTATTTTAGCGGAAATTTCCATTACTCCTAAATAGATTACAAAATTATAAAAGTTTAAGATTGGAACTACATAGCCATTGAAGTGAAGTTGTTTTCTTAATTATCTTAAAAAGCAAGGCCGATGTATGGCCAAATACCATTCCAAAATCTGAAAGACAATAGTGTGCTGTCGATACAATTAAAAATGTCTATTTCTACAAGGAAGACAGGTCGGTTACCGTCCTCAAAGTGTTGGCTGTGTATCGTAAATAATAAGAATATATGACAACGTCCTATGAGCATTGTAACATATACCTAAATTTAATAGGCACAGGACAGAGGTATTCACATGCAAGCTAAATATAAACGTAAGAACAAATCGGTGATGAGTCATTTAACAAAAAGAACATAGCCGACAGTTACCGTCTTGGAGCGGTCAGTTGGCAATATGGACCGACTGGGGTGCTTAAACCAGTTTTACAGAGGTCTAACCGCGCACTTCCTGATGGGTTTCTCGAATGCTAGCAGTGCCAAGAAAACCGATCTATTTGAATAAAAAAATGTCTGAGCGCTGACGTTTTCTTTGATAAGTTATGAGAAAGTAGTGACGTCATTGAAAAATGATATCCATATAATGTTTAGAAGAACTACAAAGAATGTTGATTTTAAACATGCACACATGTAAACAAACATTATTATTACGCTTCATTTCAAGTTTTATTTCCAGGTGTTGTATTCTTTAAGAATCTTTGTTTTTTACTTAAACTAAGATTTTTTTCTTAAATTTAAAAAAATAATAAGAAATGTCTTAGAGTGACTGGTTTTATAAAGAGATTTTCTTAAATCTTAGGATAAAAATTAGTTTAAGAAAATTTCTTAGTTTGAATCAGAAAATTTCTTGATTTGAATCAGAAAAATAACTAAGATTTTTTGTTAATATTGGAGATTCCCGTTTATGTTGGTTGCTGCGAGCCCTTACTTGGTGACGTCAAACCAACGTCAGATTATCACGGAGCCGACGGCTTTGGTGATGTGCCTGACGCCAATGCCCCTGACGACAATGCGCTACAGAAAGAACACGCTGTGAATGCGTTACTGCGCATGTCAAAGAAATATCAAGGTAAGACATCCGGTTTAAGCCATAACGACCCGCGTTTACTATATAGCAGTGAATGTACTCGAATGTGTTACTTTAACAAAAGAGTGAGAAGTATTATTTGTTTTCATTGTATGCGTTTTGGTATTTTGCTTGGGTTGGGGTTTTTATTGTAATGTCTACATGTATGTACACTATAATTGTTATATCAAGATAGTTAGTCTTATTTAAACATCACATTACGTCACTGCCACTTGCTTCATTAATAATAGATGTAGGGCATGCCATTTTAGTTTGCTGTTATTTTTATTGTTTGGTTTTATTTTCTTGAGATTTATTTTTCATATGGAAATGACGTTTGTTAGACCGTATTGAAACTCTTCATATATTGGTATCGATATTATCTATTTCAGGAGAGCTTAATGTCTGTTGTATTGGGCCACTTACCAACATAGCCGTAGCAATTCGAATGGATAGAAGTTTCGGATCAAGGCTGAAATCCTGCTACATAATGGGAGGAAACTATACCGGTCAGTTTTATATACAAACAATCTTTGTATCTTTGTGTGTGTATCTTTGTGGGACGATAACCCTGATAAACCAACAGTGCAGGACTGACTCACAGATATTTCAGTTAGCATTGACTTTTCTATCTCGAATTAAGTAACCCACATCCCCATTCTCACCATCTGCCCTTTGTAAAAATCAGCTGTCCTTATTTAATGACTTGTTCATTATCAGTAAACATTATTCCGATAATGAATTTTCTCAATAAAACAGTTTAAAGAGACTGTTTAGTTAATTATCGGTTTGTTTTATGGTATAACTAAATGATACATTAAACCGTAAACACATGTGTTTATAGTGTTGTTGTTTTTTTTAAACTTTAGTTGACCCCGATAAACAGAAAATAAGTAACTGTTTTATGGGGAGATAACTCTAGCGGTAAAATTTGTCAGTCTTGGTTCTTGATCCTTACCTTTCTGCTTAAGTCCACAATATTGAAAGTACAGGGGTTTGGTTTAAGATAGGAGAGTTCACCTATAAACAAACAAATGTGAGAAAGTTTATCTTCGCCGGTTGGCGTTTTATTAAAATGGGACTACGTTTCTTCAGTAGTTAATGACACATTGCTTGCAAGTCTTTCGTTTTTCCATTTCAGGCAAAGGAAATATGACCGCGGCTGCTGAATTCAATTTTTACTACGACCCCGAAGCTGCCCACGTGACTATCACACAACTTGCGTCCCTAATCACTCTCGTACCATGGGAGGTCTGCGAGAAGCATTGTCTGTCTTGGGTACGTACGAGCGATTATACAAATAAGTATTGTTCAAACAGTATTGTTCTCGAATGTGGTATGTTTTTTTTCAGTATCTAATTGTTTATTTATTTTGAAAGTTAGAGACACACAAAAATAAATATAAATAAAAAACATAAAATAGAACACCGTTTACCGAATTAGGACCCGTACTGATCAGGTTTAGAAAGTCCGCAAAACTATACTATAAGACTATAAGAATTAAATTAGATTGTAGTTTCAAATGGTGCTATATCATTACCTGCCACTTGAACGTGTAATTGTTCCACGTGTGTATGTATGTTTTGTTTAATTTTAAATTTGTTACTGCATATAATTTTAAGACATGAAAATTTGACGGCATTGTAAATCTTTTAAACAACAAGGTTAAGCTGTTTCTTTGTCGTTACCTGATCAGGACATTTAATTTATGCCTTCTTGTCCTAAATATTAATTTGAAAATTCCGATCTTAAGTTCATGTAAAATATAGATAAATTTAGATATATATTTTTATTTATATATTATTATATATCTATATATTCATGTTAACAGTTCAATTGACAGATGTCTTTAATTTTACATTTTTAGGATTTCTATGACAACAACCTTAGAAATAACGAATCAAAATATACCAGATTCCTAAAGAAGATCGAGGCGAAATCTGTCGAATTTTCACGAAAGAAAAACTGGCCATTCTACCCAGCGGATGAAATTCTAATGGCTGTATTTCTTCAGGATGACATCATCAAAAGTTGCTGTGAGGTGTACGCAACAGTTGAGTTCAAAGGTCAATATACGTGGGGTCAGATGGTTGTAGATTGGGATAAATGCTTCGGAAAAAGTGAAAACATGAAATTAGTGACAGACATTAATGACGATGTGTATAAATATCTCTTGGTCAAATCATGTTCATAGAGGATGTCTGTGTATTATTCTTTCAGAGTGTTACACATGTTGCCGATGAAGGCGCTTATTGTTAGTTGTCTCCCTTGATGGGGTGGTTTTTTTTAAATTGTCTTTGACAAGACCTATAGGAAACGCAAGACCGTATAGAATCTGTTTGAGGATGTTTTCGGCAGTAATTTCTGCGCATCCTTTATGCGCATCAAGGGAGACAATTATAATTCTTCTTGAGCGCTTTTTAATTTTGTTGTCTTTGTCTTCTTTATTTTTTTTTTTCAAAATATGCGTTACTTATTTTTTAGTATTCAATAAACAGAATGTGTTAAAACTGACTTTGTCTTTCTTTTTGTAGTATGTCTTCGATCTAAAAAATAGATTTTAAAAATTTCTTTTCCTGAATCATCGACCATGGAATCTCCCACTACATTGGTTCGAGCCAAAATTTCGTGGAAATACATCATTACTGTACAATGTGTAGCATCGGTGTTCCACCGTAATACTTGTAAAACAATTTCCACCAATTGAAGCTACAATGTAGATGTCACCTTGATTATAATTTTGCCGATATTCTGTATCGTTGCGCCTCAAAGAAGTTAGGGGAGCGTGCACAATTACGGCTAAATACGGTCGTCAGCTTAAAATACTGTTTGTGGATCGCCGTTTTAACTATCCTGATGGGTGTATACAACAAGGGAATTTCAATTAGTAAAAATATTATAGAAAATGTTTAAGGTTATATATGGTTTGGAAATTCATCATCATATTTGGTGCACAAAAAAGGTTTCAGATACATTATATGACTTATATAACGGCTGTTTGTCCATAGTTGTTAACATTAGTTCAAAGAAGTCAATAAAAAATAATAAAATTTACTTTGTTTATCGACTATGGCGACGAAAGCGAAAGTATTGTTAAATATGTTTAATATATATATATATTGGCTGCTGAGAATAATATATATATATATCATATACTTACTTGTTTTTTTAGCTTTTAAATATTCGCACTACATAATCATTTAGGCTAACACACAGTATATGGCGCTAGGAAAGGTCCATTCCGAAGCCATATATGACTTTAAGACATGACTTTGGAAGAGACACATAAAACAAGACACGTTTATATGTTTCAGCCAACAATTTACAGATTTTGAAGAGAAAACTTATAATAAATGTAAAATTATAAAAAAAACTTTATAAATATTACATTTTACTGTAATTTGTTTGTACGCTGTGACATTTAATAAAAGGTCTAATCGTTTATGGATTATTCAAAAACAAAAAGAGAATAAAGAGAGATACAATAAGCACACTCATTGCTGTTTTATTAATATTCGTTTCCATGGATCTTCAGATACCACAAGTCAATTCTATTGTTTCGGTTTATCTTAATGTAATTAGTTTGCTTCATACAACCGTAATAAACAGGTTGGTAACTACAACATATGTTAAATAAATACCATTCCTTTGTAAGTAAGTTTATCTTGCCATCACCTCGGACATTAGATAAATAAAACTCGGTGTAAGCACATTTGTTTCATCAAACACTAGTGTGATAGACCTGTCACATAGACGTACTACTTTTTAAATTTCTTGCCGCACTTGGAGATCCAAACGTCATCAATTCGGATAGATATTAAGATTTTAAGGGGCACAACAGCTTGTAATAAAATGCATTAGTTTGGAAAGATTTAAGTCCCTTTTCTATTCATGCCCTATGACGTCACATAGGGTGACGTAAATTTCTTCGAAAATTACACGTCGTTTAGCTGTCGGTTTGTAAACGCGGGCTTAGAAACAACAGAACGTAGTGTGATTTATGTGAAAGTGTGATTTATGTGAAAAAAGGTAAACGTGACCATATGCACTTTGGATTCAAGATAGTGCGATGACAGGATGCGCAAGTACATTAGTGTTTGTCGATTTCGGTCGCGGATAGCAGTGTCAAATGAGAATCATTCCAATAATCCTGCGAAACTTTATTAACTCTGTCTACACGTTAGTTATAACTTTATTCCCTTTTTACTGATTGTATTTCATGAATGATAAGTATTTTTACTCTCTATTTTTGAAAATATAAAACCGACATTTGAACGCGAATTTCATTTTCGGAAAACAAGAAAGATCTCCACATTGAATAACGTTTATGTTTATAATACTACTAGGCTAGTGTTTATCGAAGAAAATGTTATCACACTCGGCAAGCCTCGCGATTTAGATTTGTCGTCGTCGAATGGTTTTGTTTACGCTCACCCTTCTCCCATAAGCATATGGCGAACAAAAATTTAGACTTGTTTCAGCCTCGTATAAAATCACTAATCTAGTATCCTCTATATATTTACCATTTATCTTCTTTTTTTTTTTTTTTTTTTTTTTTTTTTTTTTTTTTTTTTGGCTCTCAGACTTGTCATAACAATAATGGCTTGAGGTTAACTAATAAATGCTATTAGATATAGATCTACTCAATGAGTTTATATCGACATAAATAAGTATGTAACATACTATTCTTAAGTACATATATATCATTATATGTTGCAACAAGCTAAAAAAAACATCGAAAACTATTGTTTTTATGTTTAACTAGGAAATGCAATATGTGCAACTTACGATTCAACTTTATTTAGGAAGTTTAAAAGTACAGATTATGGATGTCAATGTGAGGTATGACTCCTATGAGTATTTTCATTTACAGAGTAGGACTAGAGCAAAGGCCCAGAAACGGCAAAAGTTTTTGACTGGGACAGGGAATGGAGACGTTTCTAAGAAGTTAATTCTGAATAATTTAGAGGAGAAGGTAATTTTTCTGTTATGGAGAATGTTTATAAAGTGATATGAACTCAATATTTAGGCATAATGGCAACATGGTATATGTCTATGCAGGTATATTTTATGACGAATGCGGGGACATAACCTCAGACAGTTTCGTATTAAAACGTTACATCATTAATTACTTCCCTTCTTTACGCAGTCCTTATCGGTTTATTATACACGCGGTGAATCGAATTATTGTAACTTAAAAGAGAAGTAAATGTTAGTGATATTTCGTGTCAGTTGATATAAAATTCATGAAAACCTGATTTATTTAGCGAAATAAGAATAACGCAATATTGTTAAGGTTAACCTACATGTTAACAAGTCATTAGCAGTAATGATTTACCTCACTATTCATTATGCAGCGTGCATTCTCATTACCAGGACTAATACAACAAAATAAAATTATGAAAAATAGCGTTTCCGTAAAGGAGCTGAAAAACAACCATTTTACCCTAGATGTATGACAGGTCAATGCTCAGTGATTTTTTACAACTTTATCACTATGGGTCCTGGGACTCGCTGGACTAAATGTTAATAAATAAAATGAAAAAAAAATGTAATATGTGAGTCTCAAATTTGTTGTTTCAAATCCCATGATGTATAAGCAATCAGTCAAGACTTATGGTATTATTAAAAGACTAACCTTTTTCTTTTAACAAAAAATTTACTTTGTGCATTTTAGTTCATAAATTCTTCTGTCTTCGGACTCATTTTGCAGACGATAAACGGCAGATGATTTTCTTTTCCAGAAAAGGAAGTGTTATATTTACATATACACCGCTTGCCTTAAAAATGTAACAGGACATTTCATTAGTTATTCCAAAAACATTTAACCAAAAAAACGGCGAAACAACCAACGGACGGTGCGATTGTAAACTTTACCGTCTTACTTTACCGTACCCTAAATGCTCTGTAATAGTCGGAAAGGACTAGCTAATAGAAAAAAAACATGCCTCCTGCAAACGCAGATAAACTGATACTTTGCGTCCATGGCAATTTTATTGCGTTCTGGAGACAATGCGCAGATAAAAAAAAATTATTACGCCTACCGTCTTGCATGTGCGTTGGAAGTTGTCAGACATCGGGATGATGGTTTTTATTTTATGAACTACATTGTTAAGGGCCATGTCATAGGGATTTAATTACGAGGAACTATGTCGTTATAATCGTTACATTTTATTGGTGCAAACTACGTAGGTATGCATCTGTTTAAAGTATATGTATTGCAAGGATATAAAATGGCCATTAGTTGAAAATTCTGAAAATTCAAAACAAATGACAAAAAGCTACAATGGTAGGTTTTTTGACCCGTTTTGAAGACCGATATTGGGTAATGTTCCCAATAGCAAAAATTATGTTTTTCTCCAATTCCAAGAGGAAATTTCCCAAATTAAAGAAACAAACTAATTATCACCTCTGGTCACATACTTGACCCTTTGATCACATGAGAAATAGATATTGCTTTGTAAATTAGTGAAATAAAAAAGGAGTTATGAATTACTAAATATTTGTTGTTTTCTTGTTGATTTTATTTGATATATATTATAAGGTTTGAGTTTTTTCCCAATTTTGTCTAAAAAAGACGGATAAATTACAAATCTGACAGTTGGGACGTTTCCAAAATGGTAAGGAAAAAACTTGCTTTAGCATTTTGTAGTATATGGGATCTCTGCGACTTTAGTTCCGTCTTGACCAAAGTTACTAGTTTTCGAACATTAAAAAATCAGGATTATCTTTGCCCAATTCAAACAATAAAATCAACAAGAAAAACTATTATTTTCTTTGAAGAATAAGGGTGTTGCTCCCAATTGGAAGGCATCGGGTAATTCCGTCCTCGGGACAATCACCCCTTGGATGTATCTGGTACAATGATACAGAATCACGACCGTTTTGTTCGCCGAAAGAAGAATACGCCATAAAAAGTTCTTCAAAAAGTGATAGGTATAGTGTGTAGGATAATTTCATCATATAAACTGTTAGCATCTCGTTAGATTGTTGTTTTGATGACGTTATAGGCACCAACATGTTTGTTTTCGCGGGGTTTTCTCGTCATACATTTGAAAGATGATTCTTGAAGTATCCGAGGCGTTCCGATTGGCGTTGCTCCCACTTCACTTAACCGCCTCTTTTTCCAATATGGCATACATTTTTCCGTTAACTCGATAAATATGAAAATACAGACAGCTAAAATACACGTTATTTATTGATGTCTAATAACTAACTAGCAAGTAAAATTTTAAATCTATCTAAGTAGTCCTTATCATTTCTTGTTTGTTGTGCTTTTGACAAGGAAACTTTGCTGCTCTTAGAAGAATTTACGGAGTTTTCCGAGTCGCTCCGATCTGCGTCCCGATTGGTCTTCAGCTTTCTCCGTATCACGATCTTATTTCCGGGCTTCGGTTTCGGCTCCATGTCCTATAAACAGAATATTTATCGATTAGCGAACCGAAATAAGAATACGATAATTTCTTTCAAATGTTAAATGTATTGATAAATAAAAATGAGTTGTGTTGTTTTTTCGCAATTAAATGTCTATTTTTCTTCCTATTCTGTTGACAAAATTTGGAATTCTGTTTACTAGCATTTGTAAGTTTTGAATAATTGTACTTTAAATACTGATCACTATAAATAAATATTTATTTCGTAGAGACATGCATACACATGTTAAAAATAGTCCTAGCTGCATAATCTTTTGTTTACTTAAAGTTGTAAGCACAATTATATATTAACTCATTTCCTTGGCAACTGTCTTAATTTAAAAGAAAGAGGCACATGAATATTAGACGGAGGTTTACTGTTTGTATCAAATAAACCTGTTGATTCTAAAGTACATATTCTTACACTGTACAACAAAAGACAAAAATTATAAATCTGCCATTTATAACAGGGTATCTGATACTTTATGCTAGAAGAGAAATCAAAGAAAATGCGGACAACGTGTGGTCAATATAGAGGATCTTAATCAAAGCTGTTTTTTATCACATTTGTGTGTAAATTACCTTGTATTACCAAAACAGGATTCCATGAGGAAAACTCCTATTTCTGCTTATGAAGAATAATTAGATCCCATTAAAAGCAGAACTTTAGAAGAGTTTGACCGAAAACACGTATAAATAATAATTATGATCCGGTTGTTTTGTTTGTTTGCTGTTGTTGTTTTGTTTCAAAAAGTAAAAGTAAAAAAAAACATTTTGTCACTGAAATAAGGGTTTCCCTTCGTAGACTTGATAAAAAATCATGACTTTAAAGAATGTATTTGTATATTTTTTTTAATTTGGCGGGAAATATTTCTTCCTTAATTAAATAAAGTGCCTTCGGTTGTAATGGAACCTGTTCAAGGAGTGGACAATGTTTAGATACTATCAAGACAGTTTTTTCACAAATATTTAAAAATCGGTAATCTGGAGTTGATTTGAACATTCCTACGGACAAGTTAATGTGTTTAAATTCTGTCATGAATGAATGCTTTAATGAAATGCCCGACCACTAAGACTGTATCCTAAACAGATGGCATTAAGCCCCAAAGTTCATCGACATTTTATCTGATAAGTGTGATCCGCCTTCACTAGCGTTTGACTTTTTAATACCGATTTGTTCTATTATACTGGCATCATTTACTCGGGTAAATACTGGCATTGACACCGCCTCAATGTTTGAATCGGTTTTTAATTATTGAGTAAATCCGACACTAAGCGCTTCCAATAGATTGATTTCAAAGTAAAAACGTGCTGGATTAGAAATCACTCAGCAGTCACGTCTTCAGTTCTGTGTTTATGATTAACCATCGTTTGTATTAGTTTGTTGACATGCCAATTTGAAATAAATGATCAACGATAACGAAATAACGCGTGAAACTTAAATTCCAAATACGCGAGTTTGCTAACTTCAAAACATAAATTTCGTCTTTGAACGCAATGTTATCGTTGTCTACTACTGATCAAATAACGACTAAAACAGTCTAAACGCATATCATTTAACTGCCTCGTAAAAGGTTGTTGTTGTGACAACTATTTTTTAAATAAAATTGTGAGTAATTATAATTATATTTCTTTAAAATAACTAAGGCTTTTGAGTCGCCGAATTTTATCTCGGACGAACTCCTCAGCCCCTAACGGCGTGGGTGAGCATTTTTTCTAGCTGATCTGTGGTGCGCCTGGTTCTACCCAGGCATAATACTGTGGACCTTGCCGGTGGCTATAGAGTTGTCGCGAGGTAACATACTACCGATACTTGCTGTTTTCAACGCTAAAATGGTTCAGAAACTGCAGATTTAACGTATGTGAGAACATATACAGCATATAAACACACTGTATATTTTTATTATATAATATATTATTTACTATTAAGAATATACAAACATATAAGGAAAAAACAGTCGAGAATATGCCATAAATATCTGATAGGTACTGGTTTAAAATATGTTCGAGGAAAAACACTTTAATAAAAAAAAAACTAACTTAGTTGTACTAACAGATTGTTTTACACCTCGAACTAACTTAGTTGTACTAACAGATTGTTTTACACCGCGAACTAACTTAGTTGTACTAACAGATTGTTTTACACCGCGAACTAACTTAGTTGTACTTACAGATTGTTTTACACCGCGAACTAACTTAGTTGTACTAACAGATTGTTTTACACCGCGAACTAACTTAGTTGTACTAACAGATTGTTTTACACCGCGAACTAACTTAGTTGTACTAACAGATTGTTTTACACCGCGAACTAACTTAGTTGTACTTACAGATTGTTTTACACCGCGAACTAACTTAGTTGTACTAACAGATTGTTTTACACCGCGAACTAACTTAGTTGTACTAACAGATTGTTTTACACCTCGAACTAACTTAGTTGTACTAACAGATTGTTTTACACCGCGAACTAACTTAGTTGTACTTACAGATTGTTTTACACCGCGAACTAACTTAGTTGTACTTACAGATTGTTTTACACCGCGAACTAACTTAGTTGTACTAACAGATTGTTTTACACCTCGAACTAACTTAGTTGTACTAACAGATTGTTTTACACCGCGAACTAACTTAGTTGTACTAACAGATTGTTTTACACCTCGAACTAACTTAGTTGTACTAACAGATTGTTTTACACCTCGAACTAACTTAGTTGTACTAACAGATTGTTTTACACCGCGAACTAACTTAGTTGTACTAACAGATTGTTTACGACCGCGTTTTAAATACGGAGTTGCACCATGTTTGAGCAAAACAGTATTGGACGACGTTGGAAGAGTAACATAACCATTACAGTATACGTCCATTTTGGACGAGTGACATGACCATTACAGTATATGTCCATTTTAGACGAGTAACATGACCATTATAGTATATGTCTATTTAGACGAGTAACATGATCATTATAGTATATGTCCATTTAAGACGAGTAACATGACCATTACAGTATATGTCCATTTTAGACGAGTAACATGACCATTACAGTATATGTCCATTTTAGACGAGTAACATGACCATTATAGTATATGTCCATTTAAGACGAGTAACATGACCATTACAGTATATGTCCATTTTAGACGAGTAACATGACCATTACACTATATGCCCATTTAAGACGAGTAACATGACCATTACAGTATATGCCCATTTAAGACGAGTAACATGACCATTACACTATATGTCCATTTAAGACGAGTAACATGACCATTACAGTATATGTCCTTTTTCTAGATTTAAAAGTAACCACATATAAATTTTCACTTATCCTACTGTTGGCGTTATAACTTGGATTATTAACAAAAACACATATTTTAAAATATAAATAAAAAAATTTATCTAACAATATTTGCAGCAAGAAATCACAAGAGTAAAGGCTTACAAAAACTATCAATAAACGATACAACTATATATAATCATGCCTTATTTTTCGATAATATATAAAAACCGATAAATAACCGTGTTTCAGTGCTGTATTGTTTCGGTAAAATTTACTTCTTGGTAAGTATTTGAGCTCAATATTTTCTCAGTAATTTCTTCATTACGAGTATCTATATGCAGTTTTCCAACTTAATGTACAGCTTTATTTCATATATCGCTTGACTACTATTTATTGACTACTATATCGCCATGATTACTAGGGAAATAAAGCAAATCGAATCGAATCGAATCGAATACAGCGGAATTACATAAGTGGATGTTAATATGGAAATTTGTTTTGCGTGATATATCGCATTGTAATACATTGATTTTGTTCATTGTAATTCATTTTTTCTTGTCCGATGTGTTAAGATTATTACCCCAACAAATGTGGACGATGTACTACTGTCAGATAGATACATTTATGTATACATGTAGGACGATCACGTGGCACAAATCTACATTAATTGGTCAAAACAGTAGGTATAGGATGATAACAAGTTCTAGACAAGACTACATAAATCACACAAATCTATTAACTAGTTGATAAAAGGGGTTCGGGTACACTCTGCTAAATCTAATACCTAAAGCAAATAGCGTGGAGGGATACTATAACATCATGAAAACATATAATTGTGATTGGGGAGGGTTGCCTTCACTAAAAAAACATCAAAATTTAGAATCTGGTAATGTAAAAGAAAATATATCGTAACAGCTAATGTATGGGATTTACCTTCATAAAAGGTATGTATTTTTAAAACGTAATCTTGAAAACCTAAAAACATTCCCTACACATATAGTTTTAATATTATGCGAATTAAAGTAGGTACTCTGGAAGAATTGTACGATACAGATTTTTCTTTGTTGTTGTTTTCTTTTTATATACATCGCAATTATTGTCATTATATCGACGTTCAGCTATTTTGATGGAGGAAGGCCCAGATAAATGTCTGGGTAGAACCATCGGCACTCCGCGGGTCAGCTGGAAGACCTTCCTACATTAAGTCCTGCGCCATGAGCGGGACTCGAACCCATGCGGTGGGAGGCTAAGCAATCAGAATAGTTACAAATAGGCGACTCTACCACTACGCCATGGGCACCCGTACAATAAAGAGACGGACATTTATCTTAATTGTAGTAGACCCCGTTTTAAACGGCCATTCTTTATCAAGAGTCAACATGAGTTAGGTCCAAGTGAATCATAATGCTCATTCGAACTCTGTCAATAAATCTACACTCTGAAAGAAATAACTGTCTGCTGACATCCATTTAACTAAAATAGTTTTAACTTTCTTAATGTCAAACGTGGTATCCGACACTTTAGACCAGATTTCTTTTCTCAAACAACCATATAAATTATTGTTATCTGAAAAAAAAATCCTGCAAAATGTTGTTTATAACTGTCCGACAGCTATGTTTAAAGTGGAGCTTAACAACGCATGCGTCATTATTATTACATACATGTATTTCCTTTCTGAGCCACGCTTGCACAGTTAGCTATTTTTAAACTAAGAAAACCACGTGACCACATATTTTAAGATCACGTTGTATCACCATTTGAGTCATTTGCTCTGACGTCGGTATTTATGTTTAGCAGAAATCCCATCCTAGTATATATGCGGACAGGATGAACGTTTAAAGAGACGTATTCACTTCCTTATCTGTCAAACACTTGAGGTAGCTTTTAAAATTTTCTCAATTAAGACTAAAACATGAGTTTATGTGGAAAATATTCCAAAAGTCCTGAAAAGAGGGGTAAATTTTTGTAAATTGTATTTGATATGGGCAAACTGTTGGATATCACTTTTAATACAAACTTAGTGACTTGATGCCAGAAATATATGTGAAAAGTCATCACTTAACTCAAACTTACGAAAGGTAATGGAATAACGGTCTTAAACTAAAAAAAAAAGTATTTCTTGTGACTTCTATCCAACTCCAATTTTGTCTCATTGTATAACATTTTGCATATTAACGGAGCATATTTTATATGCTCTTTTTTTTTCTTAATATAAATATTTAAATTGAAACAAAGGCGACATACGCGGGTTTGAAAGTGCAACTATAAAGGAAGTTAATACTATGGGATCAATTGACATTCACTTCTTTGTAGAACAACTGCTTTTATGTAAGCTTTAAACTCGGGAAAACTTGTTCAAAAGAGATTTCTACGCTGTAAATTTTATTGCTCCAGGTGTGATTGTCCTGTCTGCATATCAATTGTCTCACCTGCGTAGAAAGACAGGCCATAAAATGCAAAACAGATGCATTAAAAAAATGGAAGTCCTCGGCAAATTTCATCAAACTTCCGAATAAGTTAGTATTTTAGATTTCAGTTACAGCGTATTTCTTAAAATAATGTGGACAATTGATGATATAGAAATACTAAATTACTTCTCACTTGAATTTGCAAATGAAGGACATTAGTTTTTGCAAAGTTCTGTATGCACAGTTGACTGTATAGGTCTTTGCTTTAAGCTTACTCAAAGCAGTTGTTCAATGACTATTTTAAAGGGTAAAATCCGTTACCATGGAAACGCGTGACGTCACATACTTACCTAGGGCACATCGGACATGAAAGTACCCTGACTGTGAGATCTTCTCGAAGTAAACTGTTTATTTATAAAGGTTGTGGTGTGAATGTTCAGCTTCCTTATGGCGTAATGTTTATATTTTCT
Source organism: Sinonovacula constricta (assembly GCA_007844125.1). NCBI lineage: Eukaryota > Metazoa > Mollusca > Bivalvia > Cardiida > Solecurtidae > Sinonovacula > Sinonovacula constricta. The sequence continues at coordinate 40,042,807 of CM017572.1, read as the reverse complement.
TAAGTGTCTGTGAACATAAGTATCTTAAAAGAACCTGCTTCGTCAGAAAATAGTAATGATTCTAAATATGAACAACAAAATTTATTATTATTATTATTATTATTATTATTATTATTATTATTATTATTGTTATTATTATTTTTATTATATAGACTTATGTAGAGGGGTTTATTTTTGGAACCGTTATGAGTATGGCTGTTAAAACATAGAAAAATTCCTCTTTGCAGCATCTTTTTTAAAGGAAAATGACCTTTTTAACATATATCTTAAATCCTTTAGCCTTAGCAGCAAATAGTCGACAATATTGAGTGTAATAATTACGTTATTGGCAGGTTAGAAGGTAAACACAGATCATATTGACCTTTTTCAATCTTTTGAACTGCTTTATTAAGCCAAGCATGCATTGATACGTTTTGTCAAGAACTAGTATCTACTGATCAGCCATATACTACTCGACCTTAATTAACAATTAATGACAACTAATTTTCACAACAAAGTAGGCAATTATATAATCACTCGGCTGTAAGAACACATCTCGCTCCAAGACAATCAGAGGATTTTTTATCAGTTCGCCTTCAAGTCATACTTCAAGGTTGGTTGTGGTTGTTGTTTTTGCTCGTTTTGAAGAACAATACTTGGTCGTGTTCCCAATCGCAAAAAAGTATGTTTAATCCCAATTTCAAGCAGAAAATTCCCAATTTCAAGAACGAAATGTAATTGTCTCCCCAGGTCAAACAGATGACATAGTTGATTATTTCAGTCACATGAGATATTTCTTTGTAAATTGTTGAAATATAAAAGGAGTTGAATGAACGAAGTATTTGATTTTTTGTTATGTTTATTTTTTATCTATATAATACAGTTTTCGTTTTTTCGTAATTTTCCTAATTTTATCTAAAACGACACGAAAAATTCCCCAAAATGGTAAGGAAAAAGACAACCCTTAATTCTAAGCAATAACAGCAGTTTGATGGATCACGGTATCCATATCAGCCAATCAATACTCTTTTGATTAATCTAGGCATTATAAACACAAAACCGAAATTTGTGCTTACACGCGATGCATTTAGGGTAAAACCCTGCTTTCTTTACGGCTCTTGGCAGTAAAAGTAAGAAGAACATTTATTTCTAGAGACATATTAAATTTAAATAAAAAAACATACTATATATGCCAATTGATTATGTATATATTGTTATAGTTAAACGGTAAATTTAACAACTATTTAATATTTGTATTTATGCAGGGAACTTTTATTCTTTAAAAGTGCTTTTGTACAAATTTAGCATTAGACTAAAACCTCGCTACAGTTTAATTGTCTTGGGGCGTACATGTCTTACTAGTATTGCAAACGTAGATTACCTCTGGTTGTGACCTCTTGCGGACTTAAGACAACAAAAGGGCAATAAAATAGAGAAAAAGAAATGCACATAAGAAATTCTACCATGTATGGAAAGTCATGCAGAAAAAAGACGATAAATATGAAACAATGACAGCTAATATACAAAAGAACCAATAACTATGTGTAAAAATAATAAATATACAAATAAATCAATAATAAGAAACAGAATTGCTATTATGTATAAAGCACAGTTGAAATGTAAAATAATAAAAAGATAGGTAAAACATACAATGCAATAGGCAAATATTGAGAACTTCAAAGTAAGCGATGATGTCTACCTTGCACATTTTAGGTAAAAATATTAGATAGAAAGGAATCGGCTTGTTTTTTTGTTGTTGTTTTTTTGGCAAGCAGTGCCGCCTTAGTTAAGGTAATCAAAGACGCTAGAGTGACTGCAGAATGAAATTCTGATAACAAGCTTACGTGTTTTGCGTTTTGTGTTGTTGTTGTTGTTGTTTTGTTGTTGTTTTCAAATATCAAATCTAAGCGAAAACTGTGCTGGTATTTTTTAAAATAGTTAATTGACCACTTTGGTCACAATATGATACAAGGAGTAAGTGTCGCTGTCTTTTTTATAGAAGCGCGATTAAAGGTGGTACCCTACATTTAAGATCAAAATGTCGTATCACATGAGTTTATAAAGAATATATGCCGGAGGATATTGTTACGTGTATTCGATATAGGTTAACTGTTGGATACCGCCATTAAAGACGGCTTGAAAAAAGGGAAACATCCCAAATTTATTGGATACCTACCTCTACACGGATTCTGCGCAAAGTTGAAACTTTGGCAGTGGCTCGGGGATTGTCTTTTCGTAACCAGTCGGCAACCTTCGACTCAAGCGTCCGTAAATTATCGTCGACGTGGAAATTCTCCAGCCGGGTCAAAGGTCGGGAAACCGGCAGTGAGTTGACAAGGCAATTTTCTGGCGGGTCACGAGGGGTATGGCCATTTATTGTTGAAGAAACATTCTTCACGGTTTCCACGGAATGCGATTTGGCTTTCGTGGCACTTTGTACACGCCTTATAAGTTTAGCTTTGTTAATCCCAAATTCATCGCTGGTCTCACCGTTGTTATCAGTATCCGGATGATTGTGCTTACTTACAGCCTCGATTTCGTTAACAGTTTTGATGTCATTTGGCGTCACATTGTTGCCTAATGACGTCACATTATCAGCACGAGCACCTGCTGCGTTGGTTTTGCTTACATCTGTCTGTTCTTCAGTCACTTGTTCGTTATCAGTATGAATAGCACCGGCGAGTTGAGCGGTCAGCAACAGATTGTGTGGCAAACGTAAGGCGTGCAAATGATGCCTCCTTTGGGCGTGTTTATTTGCCAGTTTATCTTTATTGTGACCTTTCATTTTCAACCGTGACTTCTCCCGCGCACGTATCATATAAAACACACTTCCGGGACCATCAATGTCTAGCAATGGACCCTGGTGGTTGAAAAACAACCGCTCGGCATTCTGCACTGAGCTTCCTGTTTTCTTCTTTTTCTCTGCCTGCTGACTGCTGCTCGGGTTGTGCAGCAGATGAAGCTTCAGTTGGATTATCTTCAACAACGGCACAGAATCGTATTCTTTTAACACCGAACGCCGCGTGTTGAGTTTTACCTCGGTATTGCGGCGCATGGCGTCAATGGTTCGCTGGTGTTTCTTGACGAAAAGTCGCTCGTAGTGTTTCATCTCAAGAACTAGGACTTCGGTTTTTTCCGTGCAGACAGCAGACGTCATGTATGTCTCCATGTCGAGGAGAGTTTCGAACTCGCCTAAATGTATGCAAAAAAGAAAATTACCAAACCTTGTTGGTTATACTAAAGCCTCTTCAAATTGTATTTAGAGTGATATTATTGGCAGAAAATAATTTGATGTCGCCCCATTCACATATAAAGAGTATATTCAGTGGAATTGTGTTGGGGCGATGTAACAACCAAAACAAACAAAAGATATAAAAAAACGGGTCATACAGTTAACTTAATATTTCAGTTATTACCAAAAGAAAAAAATCCCTGAGGATTCAAACGATGCTAACTAAATTATGCAATAAAGGTATTGGCTGGTATTTCCAATACAACAACTGGATTCACCGCTTTCCGTATTGGGTCTGAAAACTATTTTAACGAAGATGATTGTAATAAACGAATAATATTTTTAAATAAACAAACATTTAATAGTATTGCGGGCAATACAGTAGTCTCCTACCGGTCCCTCAAAAAGTTATGGGCCGGACACGATTTTGCTTCAAGGTCATGCTGTGACCTTGACCTTCGAGGTAGCGACCCAAATCTTGCTCGCGACACGTCATCTCAATATGGTGATCATTTCTGTGAAATAGTTTTTAAATCCGACTTCAAATAACGAAGTTATGGGCCGGACATGATTTTGCTTCAAGGTCATGCTGTGACCTTGACCTTCAAGGTAGCGACCCAAATCTTGTGCGTGCATATTGTACACATTGCTACCTATTAACATACCAAGTTTCATGCGCCTAGCTTTAATAGTTTTAAGTTATCAAAGGATCCAGATCTTTAGCGGACAGACAGACAGACAGACAGACAGACAGACAGACGGAATGACGGAAGGAGGGTAAACCTATAGTCCCCTCCGGTGTAAACACCGGTAGGGGACTAAAAAATGCTATTTAATTTTAGCCAATATATCAGTTAAAAGGTTTACCGGACATATAAGTTAAATTTACAAATACATTGTGGATATTTAATAGACTTTTGGGGTTGTAAAACAGTCTCCGAAACAAAATTAATAAAACACCCTAAGTCTAAAACATGTATGAAAAATTCAATCATGGTATTGTTTTTGTCCCTACCAAGATCCGAAACAATATGAAAAGGGACTGAGGGTCAAAGGAATTAGTCGACATCTCTTATCCAGCCCCATGGCGGGAAAATGTTTTTACTAAAGATGCAACCTTTCACCTCACAGGCAAGCTAGTTATGTTTCAATGTGTCAACACCGACTACACGAACAGTTTGCGTGAAAGCGTTCAGAGGATAAGGGGCACGGACAAGTTTAAATTTTTTTCTGAAAATGAAGCGTTCTTCACAAAAATGGTGATCCCCGTGTGAACATTAGACACTTTACATGCTGTTTATATTCGAGTATTTGTAAAATAAAATATAAATGTACTTTTTATACACGAACTTTTTTACAACGCGGAAGCACAAATCGCCAAGTTCGGCAATGTAGGAACCGTCGTAGTATAGAGGTGACTATAATGTAGGACGCCACCTGTTATGTATAGAATGAGGTAAATTCCTCTGTTGTAAAGGAGATTTAGCATGTATCATAGATATAATGTAAGCAAGAATTATTGCATCTATTATACTTTTAGCATATCGAAATAATTAATACGCTTTGCTTTTCTTCTGGTAGTCGAAGTAAAACTATGAAGACATGGGGTGTCTTAAAAGTATAGGCAAATTCATAAAAAACAAGGAACTAGAAACCATGCGTACCTAGGCTTTCGTTCTTGCCCAGATAGCAGAGTTTCAGAGACTTGCTGCTTTCTTTCTTCTTGGTGTAGGTCTGCTGAGGAATATCACCATCTGTTTGATTTTTATGTTTTTTCTCCTTGATCAATCTGCAAATCATAAACATCATCAACATAATCATCATAATCATCGGTCATCAACAAACTGAACATGATTACGTTGCAAACATCTAATATTGATAGTAATAATCTGAGCATATACAACTATTTTATTCTTTATCATCAACTTTAAACAAGTAACCAACGATGATACATGTTGCTTTATCAGTTATCTCTGCGGCTTAATTATTTTGTTATTTTTCTAGCGAAAGTAAGCACACAAAAAATACCAACTAGATCAGTTGTTTGTTTTTGTCCATCTTGTTTGCTATGTCTTCGTTGTAAACAATAATTGTAACCGCTTTCATCTTTTATTGATCCTATGTCTGGCATTAACGTATGTCAATATCGTTGAGTGTTTTTTATCAACTGTAACGATGGATTGATTAAATCCGCGAACGTTTTACACCTATTTCGCAATATGTATGGAACAAAAATATATTGCCGGGTAGATATTTACCTTGTCACCGGTTTTATTTACCACGTGACAGATCGTGAGGACAACACGCCTGAGATAAAAGGACAGATTTACGAGGGATAAGGGCAGAGTGTTTGCATTTTAATTTGTTTTGAAGTATTGTCGAAAGTTATTGCAGTCATCCACTCGACTTTTGACACTTTATCGCGGCTTATCCATGATTAGAAGTTGTGTCCTACACGCCATAGCTTCCCTCTGTCTGATATGAGACGCCACAAACTAGGTCTCGTGAGAAACAAACATGTATTAAAGGTGGTATCCGACAGTTTGGACCAAAATATTTTCATTACACATCTTATTAAACCATTGTTACTTGAACAGGCCTCGCAAAATGCTGTTTATCGATGTCCTGCACTTGTCTGAAAAGTGAACCATGGTGCCGCAGTCATCATTACAAATATAAGTTTCCTATCTGAGCCACGCTGCACAGTTAGCTATTTTGAAACTAAGAAACCCACGTGACCACCTATGTTTAAGCTCATCCACATCATCCCGCTGTGGCGTCGACGTTTATTTTTAGCAGGAATCCCAATCGTTTTTATTTATAGATTTGAATAGAATGAACATTTTAGGTGTGGAACAACCAGTTTCACTGCCCTAAAAATGACATACTGCTGAAAATCATCAAAGCTTAGGCTAAAGTATGATTTAAAATGCGTATGTAAATACCTCAAACAGAGGTCAGATATTGTTAAACAAATAAGATGTCAGCAGACTGTCTGATACCACCTTTAATTCCTTTCTGCTATAAAGGTGCCTTCAACATATCATCTTCCATTTTTCCCGCTTTTCTTCATATTTATAAACAGACAAAAGAACCATTTCGTTTGTAATACAGTGATGCCAAATGCAAATTATAAAACTGAAATTCGTCGTTTGGAATAGTGTTTAACATCAAAAATGTAACACAGCAACATAACGCGTAATGATATAATCAAGCAACCCCCTTAACAAATTAGATGTGCGTATTGTTTATCAATAGTTTTAAATTTAGCTCAATCGGAAAACCTTGGTCATATTCGTTAACAGGAATTCCCAATAAATTATAGTAAGAATTTTTTATATTGGTTGATATGTACTTGTTTATCGTCATTGCAAAATTTTCTTGAATGCGTGAGCAATTACTTAATTTGACACGTGAAATAAAAGAGTTTAAATCACTCTGTTGCTCATAATTTTCATAAAGCAACTTTGAAAAATGCGAATTGAGTGATATACATGTAGGTCGCCTTTTTTCGAGACAACAACAACAACAGCAACATAACAGTTTTCCAATCGGAACTCCTCGGGTAATTTCGTCCTCGGGACAATCATCCCTCAATGATGTAACTGGTGCAATGATACTTACTGAAATCACGATCGTTTTGTTCGCCGGAAGTCGGAAGAAGAATATGCCTAAAATGTACTTCGCACAAAACATGAACAATGGCATCGTTTGACAGCTGCATGTCTGCTGCGTGGGTAAATTAAACCTGGATGATTTAAAATTGAAGTCGCCACAAATTGAAGTTTAACAGGCTTCATACCATAGTGAGCTGTTATCCGAGCTGCCATCTTTGTTTTGACGTCTGTCGCAAAAGCAGTCCCATTTATTGAAATGGCCGAGATAATCCGACTACCTACATACATCCGAGAGATGATTAGTGAATTATCCGAGGTGTTCCGATTGAACAGTTTTCTTGTTAACATAAGTTTACTCACTTTTCCCGCTCATCCTCTAACAATGAGAACAGTTTGGGATACTGGACCGTGTGCATACCGGGATCTGTTCTGATTTCAACCTGTCCACTGAAATAGTAAATAAAATGTTGTTCTTGCATTAATGTTGATGTGGTTGGTGATGGTAAAGGTGGGGGTTATAGTTAGTTTGGCGTATAGAATTGCCGGAAAATACCAAAAACCGGGAAACAAGGGATTATTGTGTACATGAAGTTAGTGTTCATTTATAGCGTTAAATGTTGATTTAATTAAAGTTAAATTATGCCTAGAACCAATCAGTGGTGGTAGTAGTAGTATAAATGGTGGTTTTGTTGGTGGGGCTGAGTAGATGGTGTGGTAGTGATGCTGTTGGTGGTGGTTGTGTTGGTTATATTAGTGGTAATGGCGTTGGTAATGGTCCCTTTGTGTGTGTGTGTGTGTGTGCGTGCGTGCATGCGTGCGTGTGTGTGTACATATACATAGTATTTACTGAGACAAAGTTTAATGGATCTTGATTCATACCCCCACCATAAAAATCTTCTAGATCCGCCCCCTGATTTACAACTGTGCATGTATCTTACCTGATGATAAAGTATATATTATCCACTTGCTCGCCTTGTTTTACTAACATCGAGTCGAATGGAAATGTTTCTTTATACATGGCCATTGTAAGCTGTTTCCGATATTTGGGAATCCAACTTCGGAACAACTCATTTTCCCGAATAAACGCCGTCTTCTCCTCAAATTCCGCCGCCAGCACATCTCGGACACAGCGGTTATACAATGAGCGATCAATGACCAGAAGATCAGTAGGATTCTCTTCGGCAATAATGGAAGCAGTCCGTATGGCGTCCTCCGACACAAGCGCCACCTCCCCGAATGGAATTCCTGGTCCTAGGTAAAAAATGGTTGAGGTTGAAACATAGTTATATCATAACTTAATTAAATTAAGTCCAAGAGTAATAATAGTGAGTGGTATAACGGCAATTTGTCTGAGACATACGTTCCAAAATAAAGATAAGCAGCTCCAATTGAAACAATGAAGAATATTAAAGTGATTACACGTGGAAGGCAATGCAATGGGTACAAAATTAAGAGTCGTATGCAGTCATGTCGTAACTTGTTTTTTTCTTTAACATCTCTCTTCTCTCCCACCCCCTTTCTCTTACTTTTTCACTCATTCTCTCTCTCCTTCCGTCTGTGTCTTTCTCTTTCTCCCTTGTACATATATATTGCAAACCTTTTCTTTCATGCAATATTTTTATTATTATTATAATAATTATTATTATTATTACTACTACTACTATTATTGTTATTTTTATGTTTGATAAACATGTATTATGCGTATCACTTTGATACTTTACCAATATAAACTACTACTAAATGTTACTTTTACATCGTCATTCATGCTTACATATGTCTCACTGTGTTGTGGATTAAAAGAGTACATATATATATAGAGAGAGAAAGAGTAAACATTAATAACCTAGATGAGCGACAAAGTTGCCCAGTTGAGACATAAATACCGAAATAAGTGACAGAGTTACCTTGTTGCGATATATCTTACCGAAAACATGTCATAAATTGCTAAATAACTGATCAAGTTTCCCAGTTTCGAGAAAATTTACCGAGGTAAGTAACAACGTTTCCCACTTTCGATATAACATACCGAGGTAAGTGACAAAGTTGCCTAGTTTCGATCTGTCTAGATTTCCGTTTTTATCTAGAGTCCCTATGGCGGCGTAGGCATCCGTCTCATCGACTTCAGGTCCACCATCTTTGTCCTTATTAATGATGTAGATCGAGATCTTACCACCCAATATGATGTAGAAACTGGAAGAAAGAGGATTAATCGTAAATCATCAAATACCATTCTTCGGGTACGGAAGGTCATAGGTTCAGTCCGCGAAGCACAAAAATCGTGTAAAGGTACTTATAATGTTGCATTGCTTAAGCTCTTTCACAATTAGACTTGTCATTCTGATGTCAGTGTAATGTGACTGGATGTTTGGGGTATTGACAGCAGCGTATCCACAGTGATGGTAGTACAGCCGTGGACCTCCGTGGTCTAGTGGTTAAGTGGTTGGATTCCGGACTGGAGGGTGCCGGACTCGAACCCCGAAACTTATCAGGTGATGCTAGTCCTAGTGCAAGACTATTCCCTGCACATTGTTCCAGGCACTTAGTTCCTGAGTGCCGGTTCTACCCAGTTAGTGGCAAGCTGAGAGGGATTAATATACATTGAAAGAACTTGTTTTCCGATCAACTATAAGTAAATAAAAATATTTTAACCTAAGTCAGCACTGTGTTTGCTTCAATTGAACACCGTCTCGTTGTGTTTTCTTCGTTATTTCATCGCAATACCGTATGTCTGTATCGATATTAAAAATATGTTCATTGAAAAACGTAGAAAATAAACAAACAAAAATGACACTAACATGTCAAAACACGTTATAATTTAGATATTTCTGAATCATTTGATAAAGTCTGGGCTATTTTAATATCTCTTCTAAATTGACATCTTAAAGTGGCGATAGTGTTTGATAAAAGGATTAGCAGTATACACAGTAACTGTACATACAGCAAGTGATGAAACATATAAACAGAAGATCCAAGGGACGCGACTAATCGACTTCTTTGTCGATTTAATGGATTAGAATCCAGAAACACAATGTTTCAATATAAACCTTGTTTGAACATGGAGGTTGGTTACAGGGTCATAGTCTGCTGGTAAGGCTAGATTTAACAAATTCTGTAGATTATAGTATAGCCCCCCCCCCCCCCCCCCCCCCCCCAAATATTACCAAACAATGTCTTGTTAGAACCGACCCATCGCCGCAAATGAGCTGGAAGACTTCCCAATAAGCCCTTACTGAAACTTGAACAAAGTCAAATAAAATGGTAACACAATGTAGGCAAAAGACACCCACTATACCGAATATAAAGCATGTGTACGTATGTACGAGTGTGTTGTGTGTTTTTTTTGTGTTTTTTTCGTGTAATGGCGTGCGCTGTGAATCGCTGTGCGTTTGTGGTCGTCTTATATATTGCGGTCTTTATAGGTTTTACTTTGTTAATTATGGAAGTCAGAATTAAGTGCACGTCTTGACTCACCAGTCTCCAACCTCTGCCTGACGTATGATGACGTCATCCTTGTTGAACGTCTGCACAGTGCAGTTTCTGACGATATCTTTCAAATAGTCTGTAACATGGAAGATATACAAACTTCGTTTTAATGGAGATACTAAAATCGAATTATAGTTACCTGACGAAATGAATGGTTGGTTATGCTGTTGTTGATTAAGGTGAAGGTGATGGTGGTAGATATGACGATCAGGATGTGGATGAAGTAAGGTGAACGGGAATTATGTCAGGGAGGTGAGAAACCATGTACATTAAAAGGATACATAAACAACATGTTTTAAATTTATTTAACAGGGAAATTGGAAATAGAATATTAGCTGCATATTTCAAACACTGTCATTTTACCTCTATAATTAAAGAAACAAACGTTTGCAGTTGTTATACATACAGTATATAACATTGTGCCATCCGGTGTTACTTCTTTTTATCCTACATCCAATTTTCCAAGAATTATTCCTTGGATCATTTCCCTTAAAGTTTGAAACCTCTTTAAATAAGAAGATCGATTATCGATCCAAAGTTGGTGCATTGATGTGACAGTGGCAAACATTGATTTAGTTCTACCTAAACTTCTCAGAATACCCATAGATTTAGAAAACAGTTGTTTTTAAATTGCCTAAATTCTAAACATCTCGATCTCTTTCTTTAAAATATATATTAAAAAAAGATAAAATATGTTGATAATCAGGTGATATCTGATGTTCTTATGTTATAAAATAAATTATTTTCTTATAATAATACTGAAAATTTAGCGTAATATTTTATTACACTGTGTATCCATTTCCATTTGATCAGGAGGTGAAATCGCAAAATTCAACAGCCAAAGGAGTAAGAGCCAAAACAACGTCAACTTTAAGTAAATGTATAACAAACGGTGCACCTAAGTAATTTTATTTGACACAAATAAATTTTATTTACTGATTAATGGTCCCCCTCCTCACAGCCCTACCGTCTTATAACTTTTGCCTTATAATGACCGTGACCTTTGCTGTACCATACACGTTCTTCTTTGCAATAGTGGGTCAGAACTTTGAGCTGCATTTTAACATTTTTTTTAAGTCTTATAAGTTTTAAGAGAAATTGCAGTGCACTGAAGGGAAGAAGTACGGACGCTCGTTCCGAAAACGTCAAAACGTAAATCCACCGCATTTTAAAGGGAATCACTTGGCTTTAATGTGGTAGTATATGGCAAGGCAGCTTTAAACGTGCACTTAGCAATGGAACAGTGTGTGTAGACTGGATACCTCACAATGATGGAGGAATGTTCATTTGCCGACTATTGAGACGCATTTGAAGACGAGGTCAATGTAAGTTTGAATATCTTGTCATTCGTTGGTGTTCTTGCTCACCAAGTACCCTCTTGAACAAAAAAATGGGAGCTACAATGTAGGACCCCAAGCCTGCTTAGCTCGACTTTGTTGAGCGTTGGCAAAAGTGTAGAGAGGATCAGTCACCTCCCACATGTAGCTGTCTGGTCAGGATTTGCACCTTTTTGCTGTTAAAATTTCCATGGAAACGTCATATTATCTAAGCTTGGAAGTTGTATTTAATAACTAAGAACTTTAATTAGTATTTATAAACAAAGGTAGCAGGTCACGGTTAAAGTGTTTGGAAAGTGCCATTTTACACATTCGGACTATTATCGAAAGTTTAGCAGACACTACATATGTTTTATCAGATTTCAATTACAGAAACGTCAAGGTTTGTGAATTTGAAAGAGGCAAGCTATTAAGCATATTTGGATGTTTTTTTCACGGGTGTAAGGGTGCGCGCTTCGGAGAAAACTAACTGAACACTTTGAACGCAGTCCATATATAAAGTGGAGTTGAAATCAAGCGTGTGTTGTCATTAATGTTGTAGGTGGTGGTGGTTGTGGCGGCGATGCTGCTGCTGCTGTTGTTTTTCCTGATGATGGTAGTGAAGACGACGAGAAGGATTTAAATATCCCCTAAGACGTTATTGGCTATAGGTGCAAACTTTTAACTTGGAATTAATTTGTATCTGGTTTCTTATAAAATGTAAACCCTATTTGTCGTTTACAAACATTCGCACATAAGGACATTCGCACATAAGGGAGCTCCCTCCGTCTATTGTCCGTAAGAATTAACTTGAGACAAATCACGTTCCGTATAATATCGGAACAATTTCGTAAGAATTTGGTAACTTCCGTGAATCATTTAAAGTATAAATAATTGTTAAAGGAACTAGGTGAAGGTAAGTTGGCACAGTGGTTAGAGCCTCCGTTCTACAAGAACCGAAGGTCACTGTTGTTGTTTGTTAAAGTTGATTGCACTTGAATCCGAAAGTACAAACCGATCCATGTTTCTTTCAATAGCCGAACACGAGCGGTATATTTATTAGTGTTAAGTTAATTCTAACGGACAATACAATCGGAGTGATGATATTACTCCCTAACATTCTTTTCACGAATGGCTCCAAAGTCGGATACCCACCCACGCTCTACTATTCCGTTTTACTACATTCGTCGACCGTGGGATTATTGGTAATTTTCCAGTCTTATCGCGTGAATATAACAAGAATTGGCCAATCACAATACTGCTTACAAAAGCTATACTCTTCAGCGTGGAGACTAGAAGTATAATAATGACGTCGCCATTTTGACAAGTGTGTCGAAACAAAAAAAAAACGAGCTATATCACTGGACTGAAATCTTCATTAGATTATGAAGCGACCAATGACCAATATCATGACCATAAACGGCGAAAAGTGAACTAAATATCCGAAGGGCGATGAATGGAGAGTAACGAAATGGATCGGTCGTGGGTGTCCGACAATGGAATGGAACATACTAAAACAAATAGTGGGGGGCTGTCCTGTCATCATCTACAGTACACAATTTTATTCTTAGCCTAAAGGAACATACCTTGCTTTTCTCTGCATGCGGTTGTTAGCAAAGAAGTATATATAAATAATATAACGTATGGGTTATTAGTAAATGAGGTTACATGTGAGTGTTCGGATCGTGTTTATCAACGGCGTAATGATTAGTTTAAGCTTACGTAGTTTAGACCCACCATAGTAACGGTGACACAGATATGGTCAATGGAATTCAGACAGGGACACAAACACTACGGTAGGTTATTGAACCAAGCCTTTGTGAGGAACACGCCGTTTATCACAGCTTAAAGTTAATGGGGGAGTTTGTTTTTGGCTTTACCATTGTTGTTTGTTTATATCCAGAAGGCCTTGCGGATGCTCAATAGAATGTCTCGCAATGGGACAAATGTGATACATGCATAGTGTTAGAGGTGGTATACGAATCCAAAAAGTCGTTGATACCTGAAATGATCTTCCATCATGCTGTTTATTTATGCCCCCTTTACCTGCGTTTATAGTAAAGTATAACAGAGAAGTCATTCCAAACAGGTATTTCCTATCTGATTTACGCTGCAGAGACAGCAATTTTTAAACTAAGAAAACCACATGACACCTTACTTTTCAGATCACTTTATATCGTCATTCAAGTATTCCGCTTTGACGTCGGTATCTGTTTTTAGTAGAGATCGTGATCCTGCTTAATCATAGATTTGGAAGGAATGAATATTATGAGTGATTTTTGTAGCAATTTGTGCTGTCGTACAATATAGGTAGCGAATAAAATCGTCCTTACATAGCCTAAAGTATGAATTTATGTAGAAATTATGCCAACCTTCCCTAAAGCAATGGGGGAAAATAGTTTCATGTTGCATATGATATAGGCAAACTGTTAAATACAACCTTTAACATGATTAAAAAATAAAGTCTGACCAAATTTATAGAATATTAGGATGATGAACCATGATTTTATTTGAAACAAACAGCTTTTCTTGTTAAAAAAATATTCTCCTATAATAGTAATCCCTGGTAAAAATTATCCAAGTATTCAGATTTGTGTGGTTCTTCTAATAGAAATATTACTTCTCTTTCTTCTAAATCCTGGTGTTCTAAATACTATGTGAACATAATTTTTCAATGACAAATCACAAATTTCGTCATAATTTATCAAAGAAAACGTCAGCGCTTGGACACTTTTTTATTCAAATATATCTTTTCCTCTTGCATTAGAAAAACCCCTCAGGAAATGCGAGATTTGAGCTCTATTAAATCGGTTTAAGCACCCCAGTCGGTCCCTTTTGCCGACTGACCGTTCCAAGGCGGTAACTGTCGGGTTTGTCCTTTTTGTTTAACGACATATCTCAGATTTGCTCTTACTTTTTGCACTTGGCGTGCACGTGAATACCTTATGTCCTGTGCCTTTTCAGAGTTTGGTATATGTTGCAATGCTCACAGGACTTTGTCATACATTCTTATTGTGACGTCAGAAGAATTGCTAATGATTGCGCCATCTTAAAATCCTACAGTAATACTTTTTTTTTTCTCTATAAAATTAAACATATATACATAAATATATTTAAGCTTAAAGCAACTCGATGCTTGATGTAAATGTAATATCAAAGTTTAATGTAGCCTTAATGTTTAAGTTTGATGCAACTTCATTGTTTATGGTTAAACGGTGTTAAAACTTGATGCAATTTAGAAGCTGTAGCTGGAGAAACAATCAATGTTTAAGCTTAAATGCAACTTAAATGTTTACGGTTAATCAATGTTAAAACGTAATTCTAGTGCTTAAGTTGAATAAACTTCAGTGCTTAAGCTTAATTAACTTCAATCTTTAAGCTTAATAAACTTCAGTGTATCAGCTT
This sequence comes from Sinonovacula constricta, assembly GCA_007844125.1. Classification (NCBI taxonomy): domain Eukaryota; kingdom Metazoa; phylum Mollusca; class Bivalvia; order Cardiida; family Solecurtidae; genus Sinonovacula; species Sinonovacula constricta. The sequence goes on along the minus strand of CM017572.1, from coordinate 40,027,775 downwards.
AATAAACTTCAATGTTTAAGCTTAATAAACTCCAGTGCTTAAGCTTAATAAACGTCAAAGTTTAAGCTTGATAAACTTCAATGTTTAAGCTAAAAAAACTTCAATGTTTAAGCCTAATAAACTCCAATGCTTAAGCTTAATAAACTCCAATGTTTAAGCTGAATAAACTTCAGCGTTTAAGCTTAAAAAACGTCTATGTTTACGCTTAATACACTGCAGTGTTTAAGCTCTATGCATCTTCAATGTTATGTTTAAGATCTTAAATGTTTCTAATTTCAAATTGACTCTACATAATATAAATACCAAGTAATGTTCTACATTGTTTGGCTGTCTTATGTTCTGATATTTTCTATCTCTTTCTGCGCCACTATGCGCTACCCTGAGCTCTTTTTTTCTTTTTTGTTTTTGTCGTGGTGTCAATAATTAAAACACATTGATGATCACTGTAGTACTGCCAAATTATTATTGTCCCAACTCCGGTAAGAACGACTTGTGCACCACATATATATACGCTAAAAGGCCTACCTATCTGAAAATCTTTGCCATGACTAGTACTCGAACCAAGACAGTGATGAAATGATGGGTCGAAAGTCCGCAAATGACGCTTCCTGTGTAAATCTATCTAGCTTGTCAACGCCGGTAAGAATACATCTAATTCCATCATTAGCTCAATTTATTCGCTTTATCTGTGTCATTAAAGTATTGCATATGTTGACCGACTGTCAGAACCAATTGTGTGCGGCTAGAAACCTCTCAAATAATTTTTACTGGTTAATCTTAATATGGTAGGCGCTGTTCCTTAAATCATTGACTATAGATAACGCGGAACAATATCTAATCGGTTTCTAACTAGGCACGTGGCAAACGTTAAATGGCGACATCACCGCCATCTACACCATATATATTATCAGTTAACTTAATTAAATAAATCAGCAACAGAAGTAGCAGCGGCCTCATCATCATCATCACCAGCAGCAGCAGTATAACACAGTTGAATCAGTTCACACAACTTCTCGTTAAAGAAGGTATCCGAAAGTTTCCATGATTTTATAAAGAAATTCACCTTAAAAGGGGAATGATTATGTTAATTGTATTAATAATAGGCAAACCTTCGGAAACCACCTTTAATGTAAAGTGAAACCCTCAAAACAAACAAATAAAAACGGTTGCATCAACATAATGTGTGAACTTTTGAAAACTAAATTACTAGCGACTTTGTCTTCCACATCCATTTACCCTTTTACTGTGTTCTTTCTGTTCTGCCAACACTACAAGTCTTTAAGGTGGTGTCTGACAGTTTGCCCATGTCACAATATCTGACCTCTGTTTGGGGGGTTTTGTGCAAAGTTTCCGCAGAAAAATCATGCTTAAGTCTAAACTAAGACGATTTTCAACAGTATCTCAATTTTAAGGCAGTAAATCTTCTTAATCAACACTAACATGTTCGGAATTCCTGCTGAAAATAAACATCGACGTCAGAGCGGATGACGTGTATGAAATAAAACATGGGTAGTCACGTGGTTTTCTTAGTTTTAAAATAACTAATGGCGTGGCTCAGACAGGAAATAAATTTTTGTATTGACGATTGTGTCGTTATGGTTCACTTTTCCCATAAGTGAAGGACATTAATAATCAGCGTGTTCAGGTAATAATAATCTATTTGGTCATTTAATGAAAATAATTTTGGTCCAAACTGCTAGATACCACCTTTAATATGTAAATGCCACATTCAACAGACCTTAGTTTATGTCTCACGAGGGACTTATGGAAGAAGAACAGCGACAATTGACAAGATATTCAAACTTACATTGACCCCGCCTTCTAATGTGGCTCAATTGGCATCAAATAGACATTCCTTCCTCGTTGTAACGTCTCCATTCTGTATACTGCTCATAGTAAACACACTGTAAAGGTGATATCCGACAGTTTGGACCATTTTCTTTTCTCTCATGCAAGCAGATAAACTATTGCAACCCAGGGGCGGATTCAGAAAATGTTGGTGGGGGTATGAATCAAGATCCATTCAACTTTATCGCAGTAAATACTAGATATGTATACACAGCTAGTGTCCCAAACTTCGACTTAAGCAGTCAAAAGACAAAATTTACTTTAAAAACTTAGTATTTTTAAGTTTACATGTAAGTGCTTTCACTAATGTACTCTTTTACCTGATTGGGGCGGGGCATCCCCCCTCCCGGGGCATCCCCCTCCCCCATCTCCCGCCTGAATTCATCCCTGCCCATCTCATATTTCATTTGACTATTTAATAAACAGTATACTTAAATTTAAAGACCCTTTATTGAATCCAGTATGCTTCGTTTCCACGCTACGGCGTACACAACTGAATGGAATTTTAATATTCGTTAATATATTTTACATAAACTTCCATATTAAACTCTTTCCCCAGACTTCATCCATGGAGAAAAAATGCTACTTATGAAAATATTTCTATATTCGCATTTAACTTTTCATTTAAAAGTCTTTGATAAAAAAAACAGGCGTGATCCTTGATTGAAAAATAATAACGAAAAAGTAAAAGAGACATTTCGAAACATAAGGTGGTATTAAATATATTTAAAGCTTATTATGCAAGGACACGATTTGTGAAAATGACAAGTGGTTATTTCATTCTAAAGAAAAAAATGAATAATATATGTAAACCCGTTATGTGTTCCTTTATATTCAATTTTTCTCTTGGCTTATCGTTACAAATATAGTATCTCCCCTTTCACAGCAGTACGCCCGATTGATTATTAAACCGATTACCTTCACGCATGTGCACAATAAATGTAAAAATGTTGATATAGATTTAATACCAAGTAGTCAGTGAAAGTTTTAAATATCAAGATAACGATTTAATGAAGCGTTTGGGATTTTTCAAAGTCTGACCAGCGAAGAATACATTGCGGACATATGTTCGTCTATTTGGGGGTAAGATCAAAGAAAACAGAATGTCTCAGTCGACGGTTTAAACGTAATTAAAATGACTTTTTAAATCAGGTTAGGTTTAATGACGTTAGAAGTGAAGAACGGGTCCTTTGAGATCTATTCATAGGTTGCTTTTGCATATAGTAGATATTAAGGGAAATGATTGGTAAATAATATTTTATTTTTAATATTAATTTTATCGTTGAAACAAACTTTACACATAAGTACGAATGTTTTCCCCATTCTTAAACTCGTGTGGAGGTATTTCAACGTCAATAGAACAACGGCAATGACAATACTCCCCTGAATAATCCCTAAATGCAAGTAGGCCCTTGCATTTGTTTTACTCGGTTTTTATGCTTGTGCTCTTTGGAGTGTATGTTGACTTTTCAGCTTTTCTTATGATAGCCAGGTTAACCATCATCAATAAGCACTTCCATTTTCTTTTTAAATATCATATCTCTATCAGTATTGAAACTAATTTTAAGCTTACATTTATGCAAAAGTAAGAAATTCCACTGTTTGTAACTGCAATATCTACTAAAGAACAGGCGATAAAGTCAAAGAATTCCAACTAAAAGGACCCACCTACTGTTTGGAATACGTCGGATATTAACTAACAAGGGAGACAATTTCCATTTCACCAATGTATCCGTTTGGCGTTACAGTTATTATGTTCAAGTGTGTTTCTAAATTGTTGGCGGTATGTTTATATTTTTTAAATATTGCGATGTCTCTTACCCTGTGCACATGTCAAGTAAAAGCATTTGAAGTAACATTATGATTGGAACGGCGCACCATGTTATACTGGAACTGAGTATATCTTATTAATGAAAACATCCACTATTGACATTAAAGTCAGTGGTTTCAAGTGTGTGCATTGTTAGCATGTCTTAATGTTTCAATAAAGAGTTAATTCAGCATTTTTCCGCATTGTATTTATTTTTGTGTCTCCTAATCGTTAAAATGTTTCAGCAGACAACTCGGCAAACGTTGCTATAATGAACATAATTGGTCGCTGCAATATATTTTAAAAACAAACAAACAAACAAACTTTAGTGTCTGCTAAACATTAAAATGTTTCAGCAGACAACTCGGCATCGCCTGCTTATAATTGCGTTATACTTAAGTGTCGGCTAAAACGATAAAATGTTTAGCAGGCAACTCGGCATCGCCTGCTTATAATTGCGTTATACTTAAGTGTCGGCTAAAACGTTATATTGTTTAGCAGAGAACTCGGCATCGCCTGCTAATAAATGGCGCTGTACTTTTGTCGCCGTTTTTACTGCTGAACTGACGTAATAACACTTGAAAGATTTACAACGCATTATAAATATCAACATATTAGTTAAACAAACTAGTGCTTTATAATGTTTCGTTAATATAAACGAGCTAATATTGAAATAGATTTATAGCGCATTAAAATATAGCAATATTCCTTAAACAAACGAACGCTATATCAAGTAACGTTAATATCACGTAAATAATTATATATGGCGCCTAATTTCCCTCCATCATAAATGTTTGCTTTGCAAAAAAAATAGCTTACAGAAAATATGGCTTCGTTATGTTTAAAACTTTGATCAGAAAAAAAAAATCAGTAGATGTCATTGATAAAAGAGCCATATCTAGGTACATGGAACATAGCCGCGATTTCATCTATTGAGCTAATATTATGTCATATAAAATAATATTAAAAATAACTTAATTTTTCCTTATATATGTACCTGATTACATGTGTATTAATTGTTTCACACTGTGACAATCTTGGTTCGAATTCATTAAGAATCAAGGTTTTTTTTCTAACTTAAACTTAAAATAATCCCTAAATCTAAAAAAACATCCTTAGACATAATAAATGTTTCTAAGTCTCATTCATAAAACCATTGAATCTATTACATCTAATCTATTATGTCTTTTTATAGTATTTTTCATAATTTAATGAAATTTCTTAGTTTAAGTAAGACAAAAGGAACTAAGATTATTTATAAAAACAACCTCTAGCGGCGGATCCAGAAAATTTGGTTTCGGGGTGGGTGGGGGGGGGGGGGGGGGGTATGAATCAAGATCCATTAAACATTATCGCAGCAAATACTAGATATATATACACAGTAATGGATTCTTACTTCGATCTAAGTACAGACAAAACAGACAAAATTCGCTTGTGTTTTCACAACTCTACTCTTTTACGTGGGTGGTTGTGGGTGGGTGTGTGTGCACCACCACCCCAGATCCATCCCTGAAGTCACCAGTACATTAGGATAACTTTACATTGGTCTATATTCACCACAGCCTTAATTAACTTACACAAGTTGATACCAAAAGAAACCTTATTAAAAGTTATAATTAAAACCTTTTACAGGCGAAAACATTAAAAGGTTCCAACAGTATAGCCTTTTTAGTCAAGGGCGGATCTAGTATTTGACTCTAGATGGAGGGGGGCGTGATATTTTATTTTAAATGCTACTTATATTAAAAGGGCGTGTTTAAAAATATTAAATGTTCATTTCAAACCCACACACAATGTATATAAGAGATAGCATTACTTTTAATTTTTCCTAATTCGTCCCTGTGACTAAGGGTAAAACGGACACGATAAATTCAAAGACATGTAGATGTATAGAAGCTGTTCATATGCATGACCTTTTTTCTTTAATCATGTGATGTTTTAATTGAATAGAATTAAACTCAACTCTTCTGTTTAATGAAAGAATAGAAATATATTAGTATAAACATTCTAACCATTTTCTACCAAGTAGTGTAACCTAAAAACTACACCGACTTTATTAAGCAAGCTCAATATTTAAAGAGACCTGATCTGATTTTTACCAAATATATTAAGTTTTGAGGAGGTGGGAGACGCTGGGCACTGTTAGGTTTAACTAGGTTTTTAGTATAAACAATTTTACATTACGGATAAAACATTTGAAAAGAAAAAATGTCCCCAAATGATTCATTACAAATCCTAAACAAAAAGTGTTAGTAACGCCTTTTCCGATTTGGATTGGTTGTGGGGTTTTTTAGTATATAATGCCAATGGCAAGTTCATATGGCATTGTTTAGATATGTTTAATTTAAAAGTAACATTCCCACTCATATTCTTCAATGTCAAAATCAGAATAAGACTTAATAAAGAAACAACAGTATAACCAGGCCGAATCCCTTTAAGGAAACGATTGACTTTATGGTGTACTTAATGTGCTAGCGATATTGGTGTGGCTTCAAATAATCATAAAACACATCCTAAGTTCCATATTAATACTCCGACTAAAGTACGATGTCGTAAATATTTATTGTTCATCGAAGTAAGAAAGTAAAGTTATGGTAAAGTTACTACTCTGTACACAAATACAACAGCGGCGTTTATCGGGTACATTACTTTAAACCCGTATCATGCTATATTTATAACGATGCAATACAGTCTTAGTTATTTGCTAACAAGGTCGTTTATGCGAAGGTAACTTGGCATAATTCTCAAGACTCTGCAACAAAAGGTGTTGATCTTGCTCAGTCAGCTTCCGGTGTTAAGATGGTTGACTTAGATTTTACACTATTTTCCAAATCGTAAACAATGTGTGGATAGCGGGTAAAGAGTTCTAACTAATATAATTTAACTACTACTTCGCTTACTCGACAAAACAAACATTACCCTTGAAGATAATGTAGGTAATTAAGTTTAACAAAAGTGCCTATCACTGTAGTACTTTGTTAACGTTCTTACAAATATAATTTATATCAATATGTGTATCTTAAATTACTCCATAAATGTTAAGAAACACTAAAAAATTATCGAAAACAAAAATTTTAATAATTACGAAAATAAAAAAATACTTATCTTTTAAGTACCCCGTTATGTAGTTCATGTAAACAATATTATTTCATAATATATTAACGACATGCACACTTGAACACTCGATATAACTTATAAAAATGTAAACTGGCACTTTGCAGTCTTGTATCCCGTTCACTCATTTAATTTATGGTTAATTTACGTCAGTATTATTATTTTGTAACGACCTTCAGAACTACAACAACACTTAAACCTTTTCGCCGAATATAAGTGGGCGGGTCTATTAAGTACCTTTATACAACTTTCATACGAAATTATAATTTCAAATCACTCCCTAAACTATAAGAACAAGTAAAGTGAATGTCAGCTACAGTAGGTGCAATGTGCACAGTAAAGTTATTGACCTAGAGACAAAATGGGTCGCACGTTCTACTTGGACAGCGACTAGGTCACCGTTCGGTTAAATTTACATTTTTAAATGTTTGTTCAAAAAAGCAAAATGTTATCAAACTACGGTGAATAGTTGGTATGATAATGATGACGATGATGATGATTAAATATAAATAAATAAATATGATTATTATTATTATTATTATTATTATTATTATTATTATTATTATTATTATTATTATTATTATTATTATTATTATTATTATTATTATATTTTTATATTATTATTATCATTAGTTATACTATTACCAATACAACCAATAATAAAAATAAATCGGACATAAAAATCAAAATTATATGGGCGATAATCATGTATTTTTTTTGGTGATTCGTGTCATATAATAATAAAGGTTAATGAGGATTATAATTATTATTATTATTATTATTATTATTATTATTATTATTATTATTATTATTATTATTATTATTATTATTATTATTATTATTTTGTTATTTTGATTTTAGTTTTTTTTTTATATGAGTTATTTTTAGAACCTTAAACTTTAAATTTAACCGTTTCTCGACCTTGTTTCACACATTCAAACAATGGCTCGATTGAACAAGGTGTGAATACACCAGCATTCCGCACACCATGCAACTGCGCAACAAATTGCGCCATGCGAGACTGTTTATTGGTCCTAAATGCTAAATTAAAAGTGAACAATCGATCGTTGAGGGCGGAAATTGTTTCTCACGTGCAAAAGGTACACAATATGCCTGTAACAGCGTGATTTGTAGGGCTATAGAATCGTGCTAGGTGGCATGTCTCATGAAAATTGGCTTGTGAGTAGTGGACTATCTTCTCCTGACAGCAGAACTTGGATATGATTGTCTAGACATAAATTGAGGTGGTTTATATTTTACAGCAAGGTCTACTAACAGCTAAACGGATGTATTTGACAGACAGACAGACAGATAAACTTGTATTTGAGTCTCACCATTTTACAATTAACTGTTAAAATATATTTATTTAGATCCATGTAATTGTTATTTTACATGAAAACACAAAAACAACATTAAAAATGTACAACACCATTCAGTAAAAAATATATGAGGGACTATGAATAATATATCAACATGTTAAAAATTAATATGTACACACTTTTTATTAAATTTTACAGTCTTAAAAATCAATTAAGAATAATACCCATGAAAATAGCACATCACAAAGAACATATTCATATTAAAATTTGTACATATAGCTATGTCTGGTCTCTAAAATTGTTTGGCAGTGTTTTTGTTTGTTTGTTGATGTTTTTTTGCAGTGTATTTGGCAGTAGAATCATTTGGTAAGATAAAAATAAATTTATCAATATCTCTGTGGGTGGGAAATTCAGAATGTATTCTTTTAATATTAATAGAGAATTACTCTCATGTATATACAGTGGACAATGTAAGATCACTTGTATATCGTCTTATTCGTTAATGCGGCTGGGGAAAGAAGAAAAGTTAAGAAGGATAATGAGAAGGTAGATGGTGGTTGCTATGGGGAGGAGGAAGGTGAGAAGGAGGATGTGGATGAGACGGCAACAAAAAAGACGGTATTTATAATGATGATTATAATAATGCTACTGATGAGGATAATGATGAATGTCGCATGATGCTGGTGATGCTGATGATAAAAATGACGTTGTTGATTATGATAATGAAGATGGCGACGATGCTGCTGCTGCTGCTGATGATGATGATGATGATGATAATGACGGTGATGATGATGACAACAAGGATGTGAATGAAAATGATGATTTTTTAAAGTGTGCACTCACCTGTCTTCAGAGTGTCGAACAACTTTGATTTCTTTCGTAACCACGGCAAAAGTTCTTGAATTTCAAAATCCTGTCGCTGTTCCGGTCTCTTCCCCATAACTTTCATCACCTTCTCGTAATTGTTGGTCATTTTGTTGAGTTACTTTTAGTAAATCCAAGAACTATTTGTCCAAACGATTTGCGATTCACATGTCACCAAATCAAAGCGACTTAAGCTCCCATATGTCTCTTTTGATAGATAAAAGAGATATGTATAAGCACAACTTTTTGGGTGTTGTGGTAGCACCTAGATTTTCCCGAGTGAAAAAAGAAGGTCGTTCATTGTGAAGGTTTAATGTCAATTTTGATTTGGTTTCTCTAGCCTTTCACTGCACATAGCGCGACAAAAATGTATATACTTGAACAATCATTTACTAAAAACCAGTGCACTAATTTAGAATGTTGTTACAGAACATAAATCACGTCACGTGAACACAACCGTCACAATGCACGCACGTTTTCTTTGTAACTTATTTTTACTTACGTGGCAAATCACTGCACGTGCCCTCTTAGTATGCATATATCAACGTTTAAACATAGGTCACGTGCAGTTACAGTTGTGCTGTCCAGTCAGCTCATTAATTACCTTCAAAGTTCTTCTTTATATGACATCCCAGAATTACTACATGTACACTACATCTACATATATATTGTCTCAACATCTTTTTTTTTCATCTAGAATACCTTTGTAAATACTCACTGCAATAGTAACCTCGTACAGAACATCGCTGTTGTCCAGTCGCCGCTTTTACCGATTTCATCAAAGCTCCAATCTCGAACGTTACATCCAAGTTCCTTCATTTGCTAAATTCAAACTTTGAAACGTATCCTACCTGGCTGTCTCATGGTTATCTGAAAATATATTAAAAAGTTGAAATAAACAACCCATATGAGGGGCGCCCGTGGCGTAGTGGTAGAGTCGCCGATTTGTAACTCCTCTGACTGGTTAACCTCTCACCGCCTGGGTTCGAGTCCTGTTCGTGGCGAAGGACTTAATGTGGGAAGGTCATCCAGCTGACTTGCGGTGCGCCAATGGTTCTACCCAGACATGTGTCCGCGGTCTCACTCCACAAAACACTGGACGTTGCTATTATGATCATAAATGGTCGCTGCAATGTATTTCTAAAAACAAAAACAAACAACCCATATGTTACACTCCGATTACACATATACACGTTTATGGGATATGAGGTATCATTTCAGTGTAAGCCTGCTTACAAACAGTTACCTTACTATCAATAGCTGTTCTTAAATCGTATGCATGTTTTAAAATGGTCCTAAGTTCGCGTTTGTTTTTACTGTTTACGACTTAAACAGAATATCCTACCATTAACACGTTTCTGCCAGGCGATTTATGTATCGCTGAAATGCGTCTGCGTGACAACACTTCGTGCGCATTTACAGTTTATTTGTCTTTAATATGAAACGTCCTACAAAATATAGTAGCACTGCTTTTGTAAGGTATTAAAATGTTAAGAAGAATAAGATATATTACACTTGAAAGTCGCTTACAAACAAAGCGGGTGTGCAAAATGAGAAACGGTACGCAAAGATAACAGTTTTAGCTGTTGATTCAAATGTAGAACAGAAGGTCGTCTGACCATTGGGGCAATATACGTGTAACATAGGGAGAGAAATGAGCAACCAGTCCGGGACTCGTGCCCGGGACACTTCGCTAACAGGGCGAATGCTCTACCGACTGAGGTAACCGGACCGCTTACACATTCTCTCCCTATCACCAGGCTACATACACTCCGGGCAACTTGAAAGTCATCCTCGATTTTTTCATAGACTATGTGCTCTACATACAACTCACATCACTTCTCAAGCACTTGTACCGTAACGACCGCGGGTCTTTTACGTTGGGGCCCCATTGTAACATAGGGAGAAAAATGTGCAGCCAGTCCAGGACTCGAACCCGGGACACTTCCCTAGCAGGGCGAATGTTCTACCGACTGAACTAACCGGACCCCTTACACATTCTCTCCCTATCACCCAGCTACATACGTCACATAAAGTGTACACAATATAGCGGAGATGAACATGAAACAATGTATAAAATAAAAAAAATCACGAACAACAGTATAGATATAGCATACATCGTGTTGTTTGTTTGTTGTTGTTGTTTTGTTTGTATGTTCGTTTTTCTTTTCATTATCAAACAACAAGTCAACAAAGTTATTCAACCTTCTATTCGATGTTCGACAAAAACATTCACCGCAAGACCTTCCGAAATAAATTTAACGTTGCAATGTATGCACATTTACAAGTATTGTTTTGCAAATGGGCAATAATTGTAATGGTAATAATAATAATAATAATTATTATTATTATTATTATTATTATTATTATTATTATTATTATTATTATTATTATTATTATTATTATTATTATTATTATTATTATTATCATCATCATCATTATTATTAAACAGTTTTCCCATTAGCCAGCAAACATTCGCAGGCTTTACTGTATTTACAAAACATAATATGCACATGCGCAGTAAATGAAACGTTTATATGTTTGTTGTTTACTGTCCTACTATAACATATATCGTTTTGTAGGAGACTAAGATATTCAGTGGATCTGCTGAAATCCATATAATTTATACTTGTAATACCTTTACAGATAAACTTTTAGTCGATCTGCAAAATAAGGCATACAACTCAATGCTTTAATGTTAAAACAGATAGCGTACACCATATTGTTATACAAATATATAAACAATTCACGTACACCCAATTATTATTCCAGCTTTTAGCGGGACCAGTGATCACAAGCAAAAATACTGGGAAGAACCAGTGACGAATCGGAAGTCGACAGGAAAATAAATACATTCAATACTAGATTACCACACCTGTAAAGAAAACGTCCTTTTCCCTCGCGCTGACATTTGCGATATATTATAACATTTTAAATAAAATATAAGAATATTTTTTTAAATATTAATTGATAATGACAATACTGCATTCGTGAAAAAAATGTTCGCTCGGCATTAAGGTGTAAAATGTGCAAAAGAAAATAATGTATCGTCACGTTACAAAAGTTTGACGTTCTCCTTAATTCGGTGTTGTTGTGTTGTTGTTTTTTTAACTGTTAGGCAATATTTTGCGTGTTACAAGATGTTTCTAGTCTAGTAGTTAGAAGTAAAAGGTTGTTACTTAAATAGTTGATTATTACAGTTTGGCTTTTTTATGGAAAAACGCGGAAGACAAGTGGTCTTCAAACGTCCAATTTAGGTAGCACCAGGGTATATTAGCGTAAACAAGTCCACCCTCGTAAACACACAAATGAAACATCTTGAGTATAGCTGTAAGTGTGTGAATTTGGAACACTGCGATCTTTACTAATACTTTCGGTACTGGAACGAAAATGCTTGACTGCAAAACAAACAAAAACACATTTATTGCTTGTTCCTGTACCATTTGATTTATTACGGCAAATCCCACCTGTTTTAATCTTAACTAGAAAGGAAGCAGCACTTTCAAGTCCGATCTAATTTATAGCAAGGTATATACAACCCAACCCAATGTGTTACGCTGATCTAGTTAAATAGCGCTACAGACAAGAGTAAGTTTATTTTTCCATTCTAATTCTTTTATTTCTACTTCAGTTTCTATTTTATTTTTAGCCATACGGGGGGAGTCACTGACTTCAAACTACCCTGACTCTTTGTCACCTTGCCTCATGAGTTCGAGTCCCGGCCCTGGCGAAAGAGAGAGACAGACAGACAGACAGACAGAGACAGAGACACCGACAGACAGAGACACAGACAGAGAGAGGCTGACAGAGATACAGAGATAGAGAGGGAGAGAGAGAAGGAGAGAGAGAGAGAGAGAGAGAGAGAGAGAGAGAGAAAGAGAGAGAGAGAGAGAGAGAGAGAGAGAGAGAGAGAGAGAGAGAGAGAGAGTAACAGCAGTAGCAACAGTAGCAGCAGCAGTAACTGTTGATTAAGTCTGATAATTCTGCTTCCAACAACAAAAATGTTTTACAACATTATAAAACATGTTTACGGTTTTCTGCAAAGCTTGTTTTATAATAGTACTATTAAAGTATTCGTGGCTTAAAATACCAACAAAAACTATGAAGACGTCTACATGGTCGCATTTTATCTAATCTTTTTCATTTAATTAAAACGTTCAAACCAGCGAAAATTGTTTTACTTTATATATTTCATGTAGATCTATTTCAACTGCGTCATTCCAAACAGTGGTAGGTCCTTTTAGACGGAATTCTTAGACTTTATCGCATGTTCTTTAGTAAATATTGCAGTTACAAACAGTGAAATTTCTTACTTTTGCATAAATATAAATATACATATTTAAATACTAATAGAGATATGTTATTTGAAATGAAAATGGAAGTGTTTGTTGATGATTGATAACCTGCATATCACAAGAAAGGCAGAAAAGTCAACATACACTCCATAGAGCACGAGCATAAAAGCCGAGTAAAACAAATGAAAGGACCTACTTAATTTTAGCGGAGACGATTCATTATAAATGTTTCTCATTCATTTTATTGCAAAACAAAGCTGTTCAACAGTTTACAATTTTTTCATTATGTCGCTCGTATGTTTAATATACAGCTGTTCAAATTCACGCCTTGATAAATATTGATACAAACGTCGTATTAGCATGTTTGTTGAAATCATTAAGTCATTGAATATTTCATCAGAAGCCGTTGAGTGCTGATGAGGACCAGAGGCCTGATTTCTGAAGTATCTCGTGACGAGAGACGCGCATTTAAACCACAGTCTCTGCGCATATCTAAAGCCTAAAAAGGTGTTTTTAATTTGGCTGGATGGTCCAAATGGTTATCATTTGAAAGACAGGCGTGAAACATTTATAAATAAAATACCAAATCAGTTGAGTACGTGTGCCATTTACGGACAAAGAGACAGTAGAAAATAGACGACTTTAATACATAGTTAAGATTTTTAACAGTGATACACAAATTATACGTGTAATAACAGCTTATAACAGGCTGGTCAAATATAACTCAGATATATTTTAAAAATGAAAACAAAAATATTGAAATTCAACAAATTACAGGAATGTAAAACAGAATGCTCAAAAAAAAAAACCTATCAAATGCTGAAAAATAACACTAACTTTACAATCTGAAAAATATAACTAGCATCACTTGATGAAACAACTATTTTTTCTTGTTTAATTGCACTGTTTTAAAAGACATTCCATGTTTAATATCTTTTTTATAAAGCAATACAACAATGGTTATGTACTTAACAAGTTGTAAAAAATGAAATTTACCATTTGTGCTACAGCTATCCAATATAGTATAATCCGTTATGATGAACCTAAAAGCTCGATACTGTAAATATATATATAAATATCCAACCTCTTAAATGTAACTTTCCAATGGTTGCACCTGTCAGTTTGCTGTGTATTGTATGCTAGATAGAGTACACACCTTTCGTATTAACAAAAGCGAAATTGTACCGCAAGAAACAGCGGCATTTCTAAATAATAAAGTTGTATTTATATTTCCAATTACTCTGAACTATTTTTAAACTACATGTAACTCAATGAAGATTTTTACCCATAGAGTAAAATGTCCATCCTTTAAGCCCTTATGCAACGGAGACAAGTTAACATTAACCTTCTTTGAACATTTAACAATAACCAATTTCAACCGAAAGGTTTGTCGTTATAGCCAGGCGGCTAACCGGAAACACGTGACTATAATTGTACACATGCAGTTCAAAATACGGCGCACACGTTGATTGTCAAGGTTTGTTCTCATTGTTTATGCAAACAATAACAAAGTAAGTAGTCTCGTTTACTACAGCAATGAAACAGCGGTCAATAGAATTCGGCCATTTTTCATGACCTCACGCGGAGGAGATTTGAGACAAACCGCAACATCCCGGACAACTGTGTAAACAAACATGGCCGAACAATAAACACTGAAGAAAATTAACCGACATCAGGATGAAAGGCGGGCTTTGCACATTTGTTGTCGAGTAAATATAGCATTTGCCTGATAATCTACAATGTGCCCAGGTTTTCGGCTACAAAGAATAAATTGAATAAATTAGGAGCGGTAAGCAATGCGCAGTTTACGGTGCGTACCCCTTAAATTTCAAAGTTTAGTTTAAGTACAATGGTAAGTACTGGCATTAAAACTTAGAATGCCAGAATGCATGGAGCGAAAACGTCTCATTATGTGCCTATTTGCCTATTTTTTTAAAATTACGCGATACTAGCTTTGAAGCATTTGGTTCTGTCCTGTAATCCTTTTGTATTTATTATTCTTCTAAATCGACATTTTTGCTTGAAAATTAAATATGTTAAATCTAAACCAAACAAGTAGACTAAATTAGATATACATGTACACTCATATTAATATCCGACCATCGATCCCTCCGTTATCTATCCCACAATTTCCCTTTAATAGTCCATCCGACAGTACATTTTACACAGGTAAACAATGATCGGTCCACATCTAATTGCTTGACAAACATTTAATGGGCAAGGTAAACACCGATCGTCAGTTCAGTTAATGCTTAAGTCCAATGATGCTGGAAAATCACATCCTCCTACGCAGTTATCAGCCACTCGCATGAAAATGTTTAATTGAGTCGACACTCTGATTGAGAGATCTAATTATAGTATAAATGTCGTAAAAATAGATTTTGATAAATGTTAACCCATGTAGACTTAATGTTTAAAAAACGATCTGTTAACTGTTGTTAGCTGTATATCGGGTACATTGGTTAAATGGGACTTTATCGCCTAGATATTGCAATTACAAATAATGAAATTTCTTAGTTTTGCATCAATATACGCTTAAAATCCATTAAAATAGGTATTAGAGATTTGTTGTTTAAACATGAAAATGGAAGTGTTTGTTGATGATGGTTAACCTGGGTCTCACAAGTAAGGCAGAAAAATCAACATACACGCCATAGAGCACAAGTATAAAAACCGAGTAAAGCAAATGAAAAGAGCTACGTCATTAAGGAATTATTCAGGAGAGACTATTCATTAATGTCTCTTATTGTTTTAATACAACGAACCTACACAAATATGATCGTTATAGCGACGTCGATCTATTACTGGTAGAGGAAGATAACAGACAAATGTCAGAACATTCAAATGCAACACAACAATGGTCCCCAATATTTTGACAAGCTGGGGACCAATGATGTCTGTTTAGAATTGTTATTTTGCTGCTTCAAATTCTTGTAAATTTGTTAAATATAATAGACTAAAAATAAATATAAACATGCATTTTATCAACAAAACACCACGATTGTAACGCAGAAGATTTAATTGATCGTGTAACAGTCCATTTGATAAAGAGTTTTGATTTTTTTTGCACTGTTTTGATACATTTCCTTTGATGAATTTTTTAATATCCGCAGCCCCGAAGACCGATAGATTCGGTCCCGCCTGGAATATCGTCCGTTATTGTGATGCAAATATTATGACGTTGACAACCAGATATGTTTCCTACTTGTAGGGATAAGTATTCGCTCATTGTTGAAGCAACATATGGTGGCATGGAAGTGTCCATGACGCCTTTTTAAGGCGAGCTACAACTCTAATTGCAACACAATATGCACGGCACACGATTCCTGTGCCCGGATGAATAACATGATTGTTTATAAATCAAACCCATAGCAACGAAACGATTAATTTGTCTTCACAATTGAAAAAGAAAAACACAGTTAAACACCATTATGTCAAACCTAGTCTGAAAAATACTATGGTTGTGATTTGATGCCATGCCATTCAACCTTTGGATTCTGATTTTCCGGTAATTAGTGGGTGAGTGCGGACCATCACTGAATCGACACGATAGTTGACAAAAGGGTTGTATTACAAATGTACACCAATTAAGCTAATGAGAACGCTCAACTAACCAGTAACAATATTTTTGATACCGTAAATAATGGCATAGGAAAGTATGTGTTCAGCTCATTGCGTATTGGTTTTCGCATTAATTCGTGTTCTAAACGGTGTAAAAGTAAAAATCTGCTCTAAACAAAAGGGCATGAGTAGTAGTTAACTGCGAATTCATTCACAATCGTGACACAAAGCAATAAATGGGCCAAAGTTTCAGACCGAGTTAACAGTGATAAATAGACAAAATCCATATTCAGAGAGTTGAATTATCTTTGTTAATGAGAGTTTTTCAGTCCCACCATTGCAAAGTTAGTAATACTAGAGGTTTTGTGATTTTAAAATATTAATTGAAAAAAGTACACATGACCAATATTGTTAATAAGCGATTTGTTAAATGGACGTTTCTAGTTCTTGATGTTTGTACATTGTGTATCTTGCTTAGAATTGTTATGTAAAACGTACAAGAAGTGCAACATCGGCGTTCCTTTAAACTTCAAACCGTGTGATTTTTATACATGAAGTTAAGTAAACCGAATGCCTCGTTTACGATATATATACATACATATATTTTCGCCATAAGTCAGAAGTCTCCGACCAATTTCAAATATATATATATAGACGGATTTGAAATTGGTCGGGAACACGTATCTATATATTAAGGTAAAAATGTCCAATCAAGTATAGAAAACAAGACAGTTTCTACAAGATATACCAATATATGTTATTAGTGTGGAACTGGCATTTAACAGGCATAATATAAGCTTTTAAACAATAAAATATAAACAAAATGCAACAAACTACGCATTAAAACACATTTAAAACTGACGATTCGTTATAAAAAAAACCCATTTAAATCGGAGCGCTGCGTTCATTTCTGTGTGATGGACTTTCCTAATTGTGCCGAGTTGTTACAACTTAAACGCTATTTATTGTCTTGTATCGAGACTAAACTCCGTCTTCCGGTTAAGCGAAACTCAGAAGTGCTTGTGTTAATTGCATCTGTAAATAATCCATAGGTCGATAAACAGATCAGTGCTGTATAGCAACTGGACATTCTGTAAGGCCGCGGACATCAATCGCTGACCATATTATAACATCAGACCATGCAAGGGACGAAGCAAACAGTGACACCAGCAAACATGCCCGCTAGTTAATTATATTGAGGCATTTATAATTTAAATATATGTATATAATTTATATAACTTTAAAATAAATCAACGGTTTTCTTTTGTTACAAGACTTCATGACTACAACCTCGAACAATCCAAAACACAAAACTAACAGTGATTGCAGCAAGCATGTACATGCAGAATTGTATTAAATATGGAATATAAAGACATGAACATTTTAAATAGTCTAAACAAAGATCCCGAAGCGCCCTGTGTCGAGCGGTTACAGTTGCTAACTTGTAACTCCTCAGCCCCTCATCGCGTGGGTTCGCATCCAAGTCGGGGCGAGAACTTTCATGTGGGGAGGTTTTCCAGCAAACCTGCGACGCGCATGTGGTTCTACCCAGACATAAGTCTGGGGTCTTCCTCCACCAAAGATTAGCTGAACGTCACCAATATGACCATAATTGTGTCAGCGTGATGTGAGAAAGACAAAAACAAACAAACAAAATAGCTCCATTGTATTACTGGATTACTATTTTCATTGAGTTAATACACATACGCATATTAAATACATCAAAACAACTTCCAACAAACGAGATGAATACGAAAACATATTTTTACCTTTAAATGATCTCCTAAAAACCACAGCATTTCGTAAAGTTCTTAATTACTAACTGATGAATGTAGAAAATAAGTGTAAAATGGACTTGATTTCAGATTTGCGTAGGTACATGGCACACGGAATCACCGAATTCGCACTTCACATGTATTTAACTTATTAACTATAAAGCCAATATAATAATGTTAAGTGGCATTTCATCTCTGGATGTTCATTCACGCCGCTCTGTTTCATGAAGGTCGTGGGATATTAGGCTGGTAGAAGTTCATTTTCATGAATATTCATAGCAACCAGTGATCCAATGAAAATGTGCGTTTCATCGACGCTGCTATTCAAATGAGGTTTTAAAAAAATAATTGTCAATAAAAAGATGGCTGCACTAACTTGCATCAACAGTTTTGTTACATGTTATAAGGAGGCTACAATCTTGAAATACTTGGAACGAATGGAAACAGAACGAATCCTGTTAGTGGTCGAATTTTCGTGCTGCTTTGGATAATCATTTGGATTTGCATACGTTATACGTCATTATGTTATTGCGCCTATAAACGCAACACCGTGCGTTATTCCGCGATATATCGCGCAAAACCGAATATCTTTTCCCGAGACGAGCAACAATTTGAATCGGTAGAACGTTCAATTGTTGGCTGGGTTGAAGGGGGTGGGGTCAAAAAATATGATATACCTTAAAAATCAATAACATTTTCCATGCATGGGCAACGTTCTTGACAAATGTTTGAAATTATATTCTTGAGTTAAAACAAATGTACTACTGCAGTTCCAATCGAAGAGAATCAAACTAAGGGCTAAATGCTTCAAACCTCTCGACTGAGAGTTTGAGTCCCGGGTCCGTGTTCACGTACAAAAAAACTCAAGTGAAAACTCAACTCTACTCAAGATAAAACTCAACTTAAACATAAGTTCCATTTTTAGACTCAAATGAGTTTGTGACTTGAGTCGTGTTCACAAAAGCGACTTAAGTCTGAACTCAACTGAGTTAAATTTTCAGACTTAACTCAAAATATTGGCAATGTTTAGGCGACTCTTCAAATCAGCCATATTTGAGTTACATTTGATAATTTGAGATACCTCTTAATATGACGCAAATTATCCGACTCAACTCAAGGTTACATTGAATATGAATTTTAGAAGAAAGAAATATCCATAAATTAAAAACTGGATAAAGAATTTTCTTTAAATCTGGAAAACACGTCAACATTAAAGTATACATATATAAAGTATATAACATTCTGTATATTGTCTATTACATTTGCTTTACCCTTACTCTTGGCCTCCAACGCACGAATGTTTCTGGTATAGTACAGAGTCAGGTCAACCAGTCTCCCCGCCTGTCCGGTTGGAATTTGCTTGATAAGAAACTACACTGTTTCAGCTAATTGTTGAACAGAACGTTGTTTAACTTGTTCCAAGTATGTGAAATAAAATAACTAAGTAAGTGGTTGGTTTATTTTTTGTCTCTTGCTGAATCGCACAAAAACAATGTTGGTCATATTAGCGACGTCCGGTTACTTAATGGAGGAGGGAGACACCAGAAACTTTGGGAAAAAGCACCGGCGCAACGCTGGTCAGCTGGAAGACACTGCCATGTGAAAGTAAACGCCCCGACCGGAGTTCGAACATGCACATTGAAGTAAGCGGATAGCTTGGCCAAATATCGCAGTAGGCGAAGGACAAGGCATGCTTATGGACGATTTTATTCTCGTGATAAATAATATTACATTGTGAACAATTTATCGTCTTTGTTTGCATACTTTTTTCATGGATAGTTTCTTTTGTGTTCGTTATCATTTTTTGAATACGCACACGTTGTCGTGTTATTAAATTGTTTGGACGGATTTGAACTGGATAGAGAAAGGGTAAACGGATTTCTTTACAATAGATCGCTTGTTTGCGAATTAAATGGAAGAACGGAAAAGAGGAGGGTAATAGTGTAAAGGGAGAATAATTTGAGATGATAATGTATTTAAATTCAGAAGCTATTTCGCTGTTATATTAAGAGTTGTACATGAGAATTATAAAGGGGCGTTTCTTCTTCGGCTGACATATGACCTGCTTAACAATTAAGACCTTTACAAACTTGCGGTAATTTTATATTGTTTAAATCCCATAGTCAATGATTATAAATGGTCTAGGAATATCGTGAATACAAGAATTTGCAGACTTGAGAATGAGTCTGTTTTTGTATTTAGCAAACCGTTTTAAACATCAAAGACGTTTTTGAAACACCTTTAAGTTTGAGCAATTATCTTTTTGCAGATATTTCTTTTTGTTGAGGAGGTTTTATTTTTTAAGAAAACGATATTTAAAGAAATATGCATTGCAATGGATTATTTTGCACTTTCCTTATCTCAAAAGACCAAATCATGTTCTGAGATTTAATCCCCAGCTGATGGCGGTTTATTGGTATTATTGTTTCGTAAGATTCCGTATTTTTTTATGAATTGTCAATTAAGCGGAAATTTGCCTTGCTACTTAAATTGATTCATAATATGTGACTGTCTAACTGAATGATAAAACCCCACATGTATGAAATTGGAATCATTTATATTCCTTAAGGCGACTTGGTAACAGCTGGTGAAATTTTCATGTTTCCTGTTCATGTTTTCAAAAGAAAATTTTTGAATCCCAGTGATCAATGAAAAAGAACATTACATCTACATGTGTTAATGTTGGGACGATCGGATTAATTAAGATCGTTTTCTAGTTTTGTTGTTTCAGGTTTAAATAATACATCTTCAAAATGCGTACATGGTGATATACGTCATGTTATAAATATTACATAGCAAGGATAGATGCTATGCACTACAACCAACCAGATTGAAGAGTAGAGTTGTGAAAACACATAGATGTAAGCTTAAAATATACTGATATATTGCTTTTTCGGCAATCGGAAAACCTCCGCTTTTTTACTGTCCAGAAGTAGTGTACGGAAAGGGTCGAAGGTGATGCGAATGACATGGTGGGTCACGTGGTTGTATGTGCCACGTACCTGCATACAACTGTGATAAAGTCAATATAAAGTGTCACCCTACATTTCTTACATATACGTTAACCTATCGACTTATAATGTTCTGGTCCGAAAGAAATGGTACCATAACATTTTAAAACATATAAATTTATAATACCATTTCAGGTTTTGTTATTTGATAATAAACAGACATGTACAAGTGGGTGTTCCTAAAGTTTGTGGACAGTAAATGTGACTGTTAAACTACTTTCAAACTCAAAGTTCTCATTTAGAACTTTTAGGTTGCCGCGGCTTTTTATCTACTGTACCTATTGTACATATAATGATAGATTATTATATTACTAGTTATTTTGCCTGTATATAGTTAGTTTTATCAGATTTAACTCCCGATGCGGGTGCTTACTGTTAGTTGTTTCACTTTGACAGGATATTTTTATTTACACTGTTTGTTTGATAGAAAAACCTTCAGGAATTGCGAGGTTGCAGCGCTCCACAAACCAGGTTTAAGCACCCCAGTCGGTCCTTTTGACGACTGACCGATGCAAGTCGGTAACTGCTGGTGTTTTTGTGTATGTTATGTCTCGTCTCTGTGTTTTTGTCATTTTTACATTTGCCTTGTCTTTGTCTAGAGGTAGTTTAGATCTAAATATCGGTGGTAATTCTTATATGACCTTTTCTTATTTACCTATTTTATTTTAATTTACATACCTCTCATTGCATCTTCATGATAATGTCCATGCATGTTAAGAATCACTGCAATAGCTGTTTTAAGCGCTTAATAAAAATGTAATATCTAACTCTTTTTTTTTCTAAGCTGTCCAAGAAATTTGTTTGTGTACTTTCTTTAAGTAAAATTATATAAACGTTACTTACAGACTCGATGGTATTGCAACATCGGCTTGTTTAACTTAATTACATTGCAAACAGTGGCGGTGCAATATACTGTTATAAACTTATGGCAAGTGCTGACGTATTGGATTATACTTTTACAAACACATGTTTTCATTTCTGTTGTCAATTATTAAAGCTGTCACTCTCTGTTCAGGGATGGATCTAGGGTGGCTGGGGTATTCATTATCATTTTTATTATTTGATTTTCTGCTTCACTTAAACCGACCTGGACACACTGGATTAAACTTGCATTTTTAAATTTTTGCTGAAGAAAGAAATGCTTAAATGAACAATCCACAAAAATCTTCTCTGATTACATGTTTATAAATAAAATTAATGTCCTTAAAACTGTTTTGATTTCTTTAAGTTCTTTACTTAGAGCAAAAACAGTGCTACCTTGACCGAAAGAACTTGTCTACAAGTTGTGAAAGTATCTGTATATTTGCTAGAGCCTGGAACACAACCATATTTTCCGGTTAATAAATATAACAGTCTTCATCGTTGACTTATTTCATCGTTAATGCATTATGAATCCATTTAATTTCTATTTGCACAACTACATGACACCATATCCCAAATGTCATCGAAATTCGAACCATTCATGATTTGTTTAGTTCCGCTAAGCTTGTTTACAAATGTTCGGAACACTCTAATCCCATCGTTTTGACGATCTGTCCAATTATCCGTGAGTGTAACTTGGGATGAGTATCGATTAGTGAACTTAACTTTATAATTGTCGTGATTAAACAAACTAAGCGAAATGTGAAACATGAGGGCATTATCTGTAGAAGTAGTTTGTTGGGTAATCGCCCGACCGACAATCTTTCAATTAATCAGAGACAGTGTCCGTTAAGTATATATTGCGTTAGCATCATTGACGTGAATAGCATGCCATGATCATCTGGCATGATATCACATCCTGTCACATCATTTCTTACACCGGACTGCCCACTAGAGAAACGACCCGAATATTTGTTTAAACATTAGACAGTAAAGAAGATGTACAAGAAAGATCACGGATGTGCGTCATCCAAGGATCCGCAGAGACAATGCGCTTTAGACAAGAAAATGCATATCCAGGGAACTAGACACTCAGCTTACGTTGTCGGTTCATTAAATAAATGTTTGAGATTGACAAACGATAACTCTGCTAAGAGGATGGGTACTAGGCACCCAGCTTACTTTGTCGGTTCATTAAATAAATGTTTGAGATTGACAAACGATACCTCTGCTAAGAGGATGGGAACTAGGCACCCAGCTTACGTTGTCGGTTCATTAAATAAATGTTTGAGAGTAACGAACGATAACTCTGCTAGGAAGATAGGAACTAGGCACCCAACTTACGTTGTCGGTTCATTAAATAAATGTTTGAGAATGACAAACGATAACTCTGCTAAGAGGATGGGAACTAGGCACCCAGCTTACGTTGTCGGTTCATTAAATAAATGTTTGAGATTGAAAAACGATACCTCTGCTAAGAGGATGGGAACTAGGCACCCAGCTTACGTTGTCGGTTCAGTAAATAAATGTTTGAGAGTAACGAACGATAACTCTGCTAGGAAGATAGGAACTAGGCACCCAGCTTACGTTGTCGGTTCATTAAATAAATGTTTGAGATTGACAAACGATACCTCTGCTAAGAGGATGGGTACTAGGCACCCAGCTTACGTTGTCGGTTCATTAAATAAATGTTTGAGATTGACAAACGATACCTCTGCTAAGAGGATGGGAACTAGGCACCCAGCTTACGTTGTCGGTTCATTAAATAAATGTTTGAGATTGACAAACGATACCTCTGC
Organism: Sinonovacula constricta; assembly: GCA_007844125.1. NCBI lineage: Eukaryota > Metazoa > Mollusca > Bivalvia > Cardiida > Solecurtidae > Sinonovacula > Sinonovacula constricta. The sequence goes on along the minus strand of CM017572.1, from coordinate 40,003,518 downwards.
TAAGAGGATGGGAACTAGGCACCCAGCTTACGTTGTCGGTTCATTAAATAAATGTTTGAGACTAACGAACGATAACTCTGCTAGGAAGATAGGAACTATGCACCCAGCTTACGTTGTCGGTTCATTAAATAAATGTTTGAGATTGACAAACGATAACTCTGCTAAGAGGATGGGAACTAGGCACCCAGCTTACGTTGTCGGTTCATTAAATAAATGTTTGAGAGTAACGAACGATTACTCTGCTAGGAAGATAGGAACTAGACATCCAGCTTACGTTGTCAGTTCATTAAATAAATGTTTGAGAGTAATGAACGATAACTCTGCTAGGAGAATAGGAACTGGCCACTCAGATTACGTTGTCGGTTCATTAAATAAATGTTTGAGAGTAACGAACGATAACTCTGCTAGGAGAGTAGGAACTGGCCACTCAGATTACGTTGTCGGTTCATTAAATAAATGTTTGAGAGTAACGAACGATAACTCTGCTAGGAGGATAGGAACTAGACACTCAGATTACGTTGTCGGTTCATTAAATAAATGTTTGATTGTAAGGAACGATAACTCTGCAAGAATGATAGGAACTAGACACTCAGATTACGTTGTCAGTTCATTAAATAAATGTTTGAGAGTAACGAACGATAACTCTGCCAGAAGGATGGGAACTGGCCACTCAGATTACGTTGTCGGTTCATTAAATAAATGTTTGAGAGTAACGAACGGTAACTCTGCCAGAAGGATGGGAACTGGCCACTCAGATTACGTTGTCAGTTCATTAAATAAATGTTTGAGAGTAACGAACGATAACTCTGCTAGGGGAGTAGGAACTGGCCACTCAGATTACGTTGTCGGTTCATTAAATAAATGTTTGAGAGTAACGAACGATAACTCTGCTAGCAGGATGGGGACTGGCCACTCAGATTACGTTGTCGGTTCGTTTAATAAATGTTTGAGAGTAACGAACGATACTCTGCTAGGAGGGTGGGAACAAGACACTCAGATTACGTTGTCGGTTCATTAAATAAATGTTTGAGAGTAACGAACGATAACTCTGTTAGGAGGGTGGGAACAAGACACTTACATTACGTTGTCGGTTCATTAAATAAATGTTTGAGAGTAACGAACGATAACTCTGCCAGAAGGATGGGAACTGGCCACTCAGATTACGTTGTCGGTTCATTAAATAAATGTTTGAGAGTAACGAACGATAACTCTGCTAGGAGAATAGGAACTGGCCACTCAGATTACGTTGTCGGTTCATTAAATAAATGTTTGAGAGTAACGAACGATAACTCTGCTAGGAGAGTAGGAACTGGCCACTCAGATTACGTTGTCGGTTCATTAAATAAATGTTTGATTGTAAGTAACGATAACTCTGCAAGAAGGATAGGAACTAGACACTCAGATTACGTTGTCGGTTCATTAAATAAATGTTTGAGAGTAACGAACGATAACTCTGCAAGAAGGATGGGAACTGGCCACTCAGATTACGTTGTCGGTTCATTAAATAAATGTTTGAGAGTAACGAACGATAACTCTGCTAGGAGAGTAGGAACTGGCCACTCAGATTACGTTGTCGGTTCGTCAAATAAATGTTTGAGAGTAACGAACGATAACTCTGCTAGAAGAGTAGGAACTGGCCACTCAGATTACGTTGTCGGTTCATTAAATAAATGTTTGAGAGTAACGAACGATACTCTGCTAGGAGGATAGGAACTGGCCACTCAGATTACGTTGTCGGTTCATTAAATAAATGTTTGAGAGTAACGAACGATAACTCTGCTAGGAGGAAAGGAACTAAACAATCTGCTACTTCGCTTTCTTCTCTGTTGTCTGTTATTGATCTTTGCTACAAAACAAGCTGTATTGTTTACCTCGGCATGTTTGGCATCTTTTTGTTAACCAAGTCCTCGCCAAAGATAAAAATGAAGAGAAGTCGGTCCTACTCCCTCACTTTGTCATGACAGCGGTCCGACCTTAAAGCTGGTATTCAACTGCCGTTCTAAAGCCCAAGTCATGAATTGAACACATTTGGCAGTTGCCTCTATGCAGTTTTGTAATGAGTTTCACAAGAGAATAGCGCAATGGCTTATAAGATTTCAGACATGTAGCATAGATATTTTGCCATGGAAAAATTAATCACTCAGGCAATAATTTACTTAAAGCGACTTATGGCTGGTCAAATTTGCATTTATTATTTTGTGTACCTTAAAGCTAACTTTTGTTGAACATGTTTACAAATCATGAAAGTGTTCTATGTATATAATGAAAATCTTGAAAATATTTTATATAAATCATGCAAATAATGGGGTTGTTATATATAAATCATTAAACTCATGTGGTGTTCTGTATAAGTCACGAAATCATATAAGTGTTCTATATAAATCATGAAACTCATAAAAGTCTCCTATAAAAATAATGAAATTCATAGATGTGTTTTATAAAAGTCATGAAATTATGGAAGTGTTATGTATAAACGAGAAACAAATCTGAGGTTCACTTTAAAATAAACAGATGATATACAGATGAGGGTCGACATCGCCAGTTAAAGATAGTGCTTTCTCATCTAACTGATAAAACTACATCACTCAGCAAAAGCTCTTCGCTCAGGCAATAAACCAGGTAGTTGGCTGAGGAAATCAAATAACTGCATACATATTTTATAAACACACATGTAAAGCTGTTTAGATAAATAGAATTGTTTATACCTAGATAATATATTGATATCGATATATTTGCAGGTAATATCAAACAATTACAGCACGTATATACAGCAGTTCAAAATTACTGAATAGTTTGCATGTAGATTAAAAGTTATTGAAAACACTTCGTTAAGGGCAATACTAGATAAAAAAAGTTGGGTATAATTTAGGCTTAAAGATAAAAGCATTTTATGATTAAAACCTATATGAACTATCCGTCCAGCTTCTGTTAGGGTGTGTTTGAAAGGGATGCTAGCTTCGATGACCTCCGTCAGTGCCATATAAATATTGTATAATTATAAATAATTTCTGGATTATTTCAGTTTATTCATGTATTTACAATAAAACACAATGGCACTTATTGACATCATAATTTACAAAATATGCATTACATTGATAATTAGTTGAAAAATATATTTTGCCAACTTCAATTATAATTATTCAGAGTAATTGACATGAAAATCAGACACAAAAGGACAAATAATAAACAGCACAAATACCTTTCGTTTTCCTGGGACCTAAAACAATAGCTAGACCCAGTAGGTCCAAAATATCAACTACAGATGTAACCTCAGTTATCACAAACAACTGACTCGAAACACAACAGAAGAATCATACATCCGCAAATACAACCCGAAATTTCTCCCAAAATAAAATTCCCGATTATCGTAGCCGCGTCTCAAACTAATACTACTCTCCCATCACACGAATCCCCTTGGATTTATACGCCAGAGAGATCTGTTGTACTTTATCGATCTTAATCTCACTCAGATCGGTCGTGGTATCACCATCATTTCTGCCTTTACCTTTCTTAACCCGTAACGTGCTACATTTATTATTACAACCAATATTAAAATTCTAAGTTATATACCTACAACTTTGCACAAACATAACAAAATTAATTGATTCTTGTCACAAACAGTATAGATTCTACCCAGACAGCTCCCAGCGGGGCAATCTGGATCTACATAGTTTGCCTTAACTTTGTGTTTAGCAGGGTACGATCGAGTTTTTTCAAGTACCACCGGCCGCCGCTTTATACCAATACAGCAAACACAGATGAAAAGAGGGCCGATCACAAAAGCTGACGACAATTAAAAGTTTATTATGTTGTCGGCGTTTATCCCGCTTTTTCATTGTTTTATTTATTGTTTACGAGGGTTCGCGTTTTTATTTTTATTGCCTCTTGACGCATGACGACTCACCCAACATTATATGTGCATGCTTGCAATTGTCCATGGAGGCACATTTTTATTAAATTAAATGCGGCTGGATTAAAATTGTACTAATGATCAGCACCGTCATCATTATCATAGTCGTTATAATCGTCAACACTGCCATTGTGGTCGGCATTGCCGTCGTCATCATCGTCATCATAACAACAACTCTGACGTGCTTATCGTTTCATCATCATTGTCATTATTATCGTCGTCATTATCATCGTCATCATCATTGTCATCAACTTTGACTTGCTAATCTTCATCATTATCATCGTCATCATCACTGTCATCATATCTTCGCCGTTAGTATCGTCATCGTTTCCGTCATCATCATCAACATCACAATCATCGTAATCGTTATCACCATTATTAAAAGCCATTATCACCCTCATCTTCGCTGATTTATTGTGCAATCATGACCGTTGTCATCATCCTCGTCAGAAGTTTCATCGTCTTTATTAATAGATAGTTTACATGTGATGTCGTAGGCACTGACAAGACAATTTAAGGCAACCAGCTTGGAAGGCAGAAGGTAATGCAGGCCGAAATCTGGAAATATGTGCTGTATTAAACTCACCACTGTGTTTTTATTTTTCAGTCTATTTTACTGAATTGTATATCACATTAAACAGCTTTTATGAAGTATTTTAAATATCAAAACTACATTTTGATAGTTTAAAAGGCAAAAAATATACAACAAAAAAAGATACACTGTTCATTTTGTTAAGGATGAGCCAACAATTTTATTTATTTATGTGTCTTAATTCTTTGTGCATTTATCAATTTTAAAAATATTGTATTCTAAAAATATGAATTTCTAGAGCTTTCCAATGGTGTGTAGCTTTTTATTTTTGGACCACAAATGAAGAAATTACAAGAAAATAAAATATACCCTTCTACATCCCTTGAACAAATCCCTTGAAGTTTCCATCAAAGAGGGCTGCCAAGGTTAGGGATCCTCACTGATGTGGGAACTATATATATCACCATAGTTGACGTCATCATCGACATCAGTGTGATACCAACACGCACCACCATCGTCGTTATACCATAGGTGTACATCATCGCTGGACTGTCCAAAGAACGGATATGAAGAGGCGTTACTCTGTTAACTTTATTTTTTAAGTTTATAAGAGTTATTTCCCTTTGCACAGTTCAATAAATTTGAGACGGTCTGTTACAGGTGAGCATTTCAAACTCTTAATCAGTTACATGTTCGTCGAGATCATATTCATTACTTTTATGCATTTTACGAATACTGTTGTTTTTTTGTTTTTTTTAATAAAGGATTTTTATCAAGAATTCAAAATTGAATTCAAAATTCATTAGTCATAGATGTCAATAGAAGCGATGGGCAAATGTCGCTTTTGTGTAGGCAATCATTCTTCTTGCTTAAGAAGAAATAAAAGAAAAGAAGTGCTTATATAGCCATATTGGTATAATAAGATAATTTAAGTATATCAAGGGCATATACGGCCAAAGCTATTTAAACAGAAACAGTAATTAAACAAAAACTCAATTATCGGCAATTGAAAGGGCAGACGGGTTTGCAAAGTAAAGACAGTCAGCATATCTGTAGCAATAATAATCGTCATAGTTGTATTTTACCCAAATCCTGAAAAATGTACTTTTTTCGGTAAAGTTTTTTAACGCCACTTAATTTTGATTTAGCAAGGGATTCTGAGTATAACAGCGGTCCGCATCGGAAGAAATTGCTCACTGCATCAATATACTCATCTAAACAAGAACCGCTTAACTAACGGTCTATACACACAATCTGTGATAAGGTCTACCCCTACCACTGTAGCTCAATAGCTTAGGTGGTAGAGCGTCGGCTTACGGATCGGGAGGTCGTGGGTTCAAACCCCGGCCGGGTCAAACCAAAGACTTTAAAGTTGGTAGTAGTGGCTTCCCTCCTAACGCGCGAGGCTAAGGGGACGGCATTACGCCTGACTCGTCGGTGTCAGTATAATGGACCGGCCGGGTTCATTCCCTGGGCACCTCATAAGTGCCCCTGTGCTATAATGATAGAAATGTCGCTGCTCAGTATCGGCAAAAATGCCGGCTAATCCCATCCCATCCCTACCTCTGTAGCTTAAGTTTTTTTCTGCAGGTGTAGTATAATTGTAAATGCAGCTTTCGGAACTCTCCGACGATAACTGCCTCACCACTCCACTAAAGTGATGTGTAAACTGAAAACTTGCAATTGCATCTAGCTTGAAAGGGGATTCATATTGCTATGTTTAAGAAGTATAGTTTTAAAGTAAACGTTTAGCGCTTTATGATTTTCAAGAGCGGGTTCATTACCAGAGTTCGTTTGCGGTACTAAAATAGTGTACACTACTATAAATTTCTGAAAAGAATCTTTTAAAGTCTTGGTTTAAAAAATAATCTTAAAAAACGCTCAGTATGTCGTGCATAAGTATTGGTCAATGCACGTCACAGAAAACACGCGAAACGTTTTAAACATATTGTTGGTTTAATTTTGTTGTGTTGTTTTCAATATTAAAAATGTTTCAACAGTCTTGCGAAAGAAATACTTTAAATTATCCACTGTGACTTCATGGTTTTTAATCTCCGTGAAAAACCTCAATACTTCCACATTAGCAAATTGAATAGTACTAAAGTGTCGAAGGTATAAATCTGAACTGTTTGACGAATGTCTTGTTAGAACCATCAACGCACCGCAGGTCAGCTGGAAGACCTTCCCACATGAAGACCAGTATTCACTAACTATTCTTAAAGGCATCTCGAAAGGAATGTGGTATCCCACTGAGCCAGGCCCCCACATGCTATGACCAGACCTGCTAATTGCTGGTCATCACTGCAGGGAGTCTTTAGCCAACATAGTACTAATCTGTCACAGTAATACCTCTGATGGGTTAATGCAAAACTAAATTACCTGCTAGTATGGATGTGAGACAGTAGGCTAGTTTTACACAAAGCCACAAACATTATTGTTAGTGATAATGTGGGTTGTTTACTATATGATCCCTTACAAATTCTTTATTGCATTAATTACTAGGTGTCAATTTTGTAACTGCAAGATTATGTATTTATTTCATAGCTAAATATTTAATTTTGAAAATACATGAGAGATACAAGTTTTAGTATTCAAAATGACTCTGAAGGACTTTATTTTGACAATGAATGACTTTTTAAATTGCTTTTGTTAGAAACGTTTCGTTACATTTTACAAATCAAAATAAAATATAACTTTAAATATATATGAGAACTAAAAGAATGAAAGAAATAACAAAATGTATAAGAAATAACAAAATCAACCAACAAAGTAAGAAAGAAAACAAATAAAGATATATATATATATATATATATATATATATATATATATATATATTGGATTGCGTAATTGGTATATTCACAAACTGTTTCCTTTACAAACTGTGAATGACTATGTTCAACCCCCAGATATAGCATACATACACTTGGATCTTGAACAATACCTGTGTGACAGACACATCGTTACAGACTGTGGCAGCCTGGCTTATCAGAAAACAGATGCCCTCACATGCTGGGTGGGGCAATAAATGTGGGGGGGGGGGTCACTTACATAAGGCTTTTGAGATGCCTTTAAGTAAGAATTTCTCAAGTCATGGATTTCCATCCACAATATCTTCATTATGTATTTATCAACATGTCTATATTCTTGTATGACATTTTAACTGTGCTACTTAGAGCTTAAAATCACTTGAAAACATACATTGTAATTTGTGGTGGATTTACAATTAAAAGTAATCAGTTCCTGTCTAAATGGACCATTCCATTATTGTGCATAGGTGTTCACTTATTTTGCATTGGCATAAGCAACAAAAGTTTTAGCTTCATTTTACACCATTGGTTGGAATTATCTTCAAAGTAGCCAATACTGTCACAAAAACAAGGAATTTAAAATATTAAAATCGGTTCTACTTCCGGTGTACTTATCTCACCCCAACAAGTCCTAGATGTCTTTATCCTTTTTATTTTCTTTCGCGTGTGGACTGCTTGTCTTTAGCATTAATAATCTAGTTTGCAAATCTTCCTAATTACCCTCACTAGAAATAAATAGTGGAAAATAGGAGTCACATCCTCCTCTTGTGCTCTCATAATCACAACATGATCTGTTTCTATGTTAGGAGAATTTCGATCGAATCCAACAAAATTGTTGCAGCTAAATTTTGGCATGAACCCTGCAAACTACTTTTTTCCGGCGAATTACTACTTTTGTAGATGAGTTGTTTCATGTCTTAAGTCTCCTCCCGATTTCCGTTTAACGTCGAGCTATCCCTCGTCGCCAATGGGTTCTTGCTAAAACTGGTGTTTTTCCATAGCGGGTGAATTAAAGACAGAATACCATTTGTGTTGAAAAAGTTACATTTATTAGCCAATATGTTTGTATAGTTGACTTACATGCACTGATGAAACAATGCACACACCTTCGGAACTAATAACTAGAAAATGTGCCACGAGTTTCATAAATAATGATAACAAGTGGTTCAACACATGATCTTTGATAACTTCGTTGGGTAAAATGAACATAAATACATGCTTAAAGTTGAACAGAAAGAAAAATCCTATTGTGTAACCTTAACGCTGTGAAGAAATAATTTCTTGATGCCATTAAAAAGTGGTTGTTTAGTTTAATAGTTTAGTGATTTAATAGGTTTGAAAGTGTGAAATATATTTTTTCTAATAATTCAGTATTGTATTTAGACAAGATTTTATAACCTAAAAATCTAAAATACGGCTGTGATGGGATTATTTACATTTTATTATAGTGGATCAGCAACGATAAATGAAAATGAATTATTGTCTAGGCAGATCCACTGGTGAACTGCAGTTAAAATGGAAATCCTTACTTCATGAACAATCCCAGACCTGAATGACAACTATCTTCCAATTTTGCAATGACGTGCAAAACATGATTTCGAGCAGCGACACCTATTTGACATTCTACCAGTAACAGCGAAATAAATTATCTCCTATTTCATATTCATTTATACAAATAGAATTACATTAATATCTTGACAAGAAAATTTATCAGTGGTTTTCCAAATATATTAGGTGTAACATTCCAGAGAGATAGGTCAGGCACAAGTAGATATGTTTTAAGTAAGTTAATGCTGACAAGGAAATTAAATAACAACAACTACATGGGAAGAAAAAGGATGACACACAAAAAATTAACCCTCTTACTGTAGAATGAATCCTATACATGTAACTTGATGGTGTTAAAATTGCATTTATCAATTGAATTGACAAACTTTTAAAAATAGGGGTTAATACAAAATGCAATAACTAAAATAATATTAGTTCATGTTGCATATTTGCTAGGTTGCAAACTGAATATTTACTTGCTAGGTTAAATTATTAAAGATTCATTAATTATTAAATTCTAATGTTTACAAACACAACTCATAGTCCAACATCGGAACACTTCATGTGTTCGTTTAAAAAAAAAACATGTACAAAATGTGCACATAAAGAAACAAGGTAAATGATATAGGAGACTGATCTTTCCAGTTGTGATTGATCCCTCCTTGGGTCTTTACTTCAATCTGCATTTACCAGTAACCATTAGTTGAAACTCAACAAAACCATAAAAAGGTCATCTTGAATGAATTTGAATGATTCATTGTACATTTAAAATGCAAAATAAAACTACATAAAACAAGCATCTACAAAAACTCCTGTAGAGCAATGGACTGCGATCAGAGAGATCTCAGGTTCCAAACATACAAAATTTATAAAAAAACAAGCCTTTTTTAATTTCTGATTTTAATACATTGTTGTCTTTTTCTTGATTTTTCTCTGACTATGACGTTTACAGTTTGTAAATTTTATTGATATTTAATTTTTTTTGTATGGTTTTTAAACCAAAGATCATTTAAGACTTTAATGGACAAGTTTAATGTTAAATCAAGAGTTATAATGACTTTGATGTATCATGAAAACACATCATTTTTCAGTAAAAAAACAACAATACAAATACTCAATATATTTATCCAATTTTGTATAATTTACATAAAGGCATAGTGAATATGACAAAATGAATGTATTGCTTAAAGCATTAAGTTTATATCTGTACACAGCACATTACACCATACATAATAAACTTTCTGACCAATTTAAAAAAGTCTCAGTTTATTTCAAATATATGCATCAACTTGCTAGTAGAGATAAACAAGATTCGGTAGAAATGATGGATGCTCCCTGATAAAATGCTTTTCAAATAAAGTTTCTTTTTGTTTGTATGCACCGGAAAAAATTTAAGTAATTAAAAATAACAAGAGGCTATAACTCCTAAATTATGTAAAACAAGAGTTATGGTTCTTGAACACTGCACTTCGAATGTACTGACGAATGAACAAAGAGGCGACTATATGTTCGCCCTTTGGGGAGCATAAAAACCAAATCATCATAAAACTTGGGCACCTGCTAAAAATGAACTAATGGATTTGTAGACTGTTCCCACCATTCTGATTGGTCAAATTTACTTTAAAGAAGGTTGAAAATGGTATCACTTTTAGGCTTAGAAACCCATTTTAACTGATGTTGAAGGAATTATTCAACACATTTAAATCGCATTCAAGCTTGATAATTTCAATATCACATGGAATTTTTCTATTTTTTTGCCATGGTTATTGAATAAAAATTACATTCCAAATATTTCTCCTTTCTTCACAACACATGTAGTCTTCACAAATAAACTTTACAAACACTGGCCCTTAAGTTCACCAAGTTGGACCAAGCTGGCAAACTCTTCAGAATCAAACTGTTTAACAGGACTGACATAACTTCAAGTAGAAACAACTTGGTCCACTACATGTACCATTAACTGAAGACTGCACAAGCAATTTATCAAAAACTTATTTCCTTCCACGTCGAGCTCTTGGAACCCTGGGGCTGCTCCCACCTCTACGAGCCTTTGGTGTCGAAGTGGTCTTTGTGACTGTCAGTGTCACAGCTGTCTCAAGCTCCTCCGCTTTTTCCTCCTCCTCCTCCTCAGCTTCAGTCGCCAATGTTGTGTTGTCATCATCTTCTTCCATCTTATTGTCATTCCCAGCATTCTCCAGTGCACTTGAATCGCTCTCATTTGCTGTTTTGTACTGGGTATCCTCCGCCTCGTTATCATCATTCCCAGCCGTCTGGTCCGCAGCTGCACTGCCATTTTGTGTGCTCTTACTTGGGGAGGCTGCAGATTGACTGTCATCATTATCACCAGTTGTACTGACCCTCCTCCTAGTCCTGCTAGTGTTATCAGGCTCAGCCTCATCAGCAGATGCAGTGATTTCAGCTTTCTTCATTTCTGCTTGTCTTGCTGTTATGGCTTTCTAAAGTTATAAAATAAAACGATTAAAAAAGTTACATTATTTACAGAAGATTTCGGAAAAGGAAAAATACTTAGGGCTTAGATGAACTAGAATTTCTTAAAGGAAAAAGCTTAGGGCTTGGATTAAATAGTCTTGTTTGGTTTATCAACCTAAAACAATGTTTGTATTTACTGGGAAACAATGATGACCTACGGGAGATATCAAAGTCATGCTTTCAGTGTGATACCAAGCATAGAAAACTTTTTCCTATAACAAAGTGTCCAGTCGTGAAAGATGCGTGTATGCTGTGTAGCTCTAGAATATTGTATTAGGCCTTTGTTGCAACTAAACATACAGCCCCAAAGGTGATGTTGCTAATTCAAGTTCAAAATTTAAAAAATATTTAAAAAAAACAAGCAAATATCCACAGTTAACATAATATAATTTTTCAAAAGGACATTCAAAGAGAGTTTATAAAACTGTAAACGCATGTCCATGTTACATAACTGAAAGATTGGACACCATTTAAAAAAAAAAAAATGCATTAAAAAAAGCTTTACACCAACAACATCTGCAATAAGACATACACAACAATATTCCAACATCAACACAAAACAATGCTTCTTTATAAGAAACTGATTTCATTAATTTGATAATTGCGTAATTTAATATTTTCATCTTCAGAAAGGTAAACAAACCTTGTATTTTTCAAAATGAGTCTCCGACTGACAATGCGCAATCTTGGCTGACGTCTCATTGTTGTAGAACTTGTGGCAAAGTTTACAGAAGAATCCAGTCACGGACACTACATACCTTTGACCTGCAAATAAATAAAAAAGAAGCTTTAAGCCAAGAAAACAATATGATTATACGTAACACATAAAATGCTATGTCTTGCTTAAAATCCATATTTATTCTGAGTCCTTCCTATAAGTCAACATCCTTGATATATTGACGATATAAGCAACATACATGCATAGTGCAGATCCTTTGTCTGCAGTAATGGCCTGGGCCTGGTCAACTGCTAAACCGGAAAAGACTTGGCTTAACAGAATGACTGAATTGATTTTGTTTGTTAGTTTGTTGTTGTTTTTTTAAACCCATTTATTTATAGTCAATTGGGAGACAAGTTCTTTTAACTTATATTAATCCCTCTCGACTGTCCACTTCCTGGGTAGAACCAGTACTCAGGTACTGAGTACCTGGAGCAATGTGCAGTAAATAGTCTTGCTCAAGGACTAACATCACGTGGTCAGTTTCGGGGTTCGAACCCGGGACCCTCTGATCCAGAGTCCAACGTCTTAACCACTAGACCACGAAAGCTCACTAAACACACTGTTAGTTTGTTTATTGGGTTCATCGTCCCAGCAACAGTACTACCGTTATCTGGAGACAGTGTTCACTTGAAGCAGATACAGTGCTGCCTTCACTGTGTGTAGCATGCCATGAACACCTGGCATGATACCACAACCAGTCCCATTATCCTGAAAGCGGGCCAGCCAGTCGTGGAACTACACTTATTTTTGCTTGAGCATTAGCTAAACCACAATAATTTTTAATGACTTTGGTATGTCATGGCCTGGGATTGAACCCGGGGCTTCCTATATACAGAATGCACTATCAGGTTTAGTGTGAACTAATTTTATTTTTGATATATCGTACCAATTCAATTATTGTCATATTGGTGACGTCCAGATAATTATTAAAGGAGGAAGACCCTAAAATAAACAGTCTGGGAAGAACCACCGGTGTACCGCAGGTTAGCTAGAAAACCTTCCCACATGCAAGTTCTGGCCCCAATCAGGGCTTGAACTCATGAGGGGCTGAAGGTTAAAAAGTCAGCAATTCTAACAGCTCGACCACAGGCACCTGCTCTTAACAGAATGAGCCAATCAAAAATCAACCCGGCAAGTCCAGTTCATCACATTACTATGGGGTAGTTTACCTAGACAAACACATCAAACTGTAAGGATCAATTTATTTATCAGTAACACATTTGATGCTAATTGTAAAAGCACACCGTTGTAACAATAATACCATTTTTCCTGATAAAGGGCAAAGTGCTGCCAATGACAGGTGCTCAATGACACATGGTTGTGAAAAATGACCAATAAGAAAAAAGCATAAATTAACAATAGAGACAGCAGAGGATGATATGCTTAGCGCAATGTGTTCTTAGAGCAATGTGTGCTTAGAGCAATGTGGCAATGTGTGCTTAGAGCAATGTGTGCTTAGAGCAATGTGTGCTTAGAGCAATGCTTTCCTTGCAGACCAACCCCAACATCAATCTCCACTCACCAACAGCAATGGAAGGGTCATATTTATCTGGTACTTCTGTTTCCATGGCACCCCCAGTCTGGTCGTCTGGCCTTACTGGGGTTATGCACTCCATCTTCATGTCATTATCAACCGTGGTGCTAGGCTTGGGCGTCGATGTTGACATAGGGGCACCTGTGGTGGGCGTTTCTGGCTGTGATGAAATCAGTAGGAAATAAATCAAGATCACAAGAGCAACAGGCAAAGACAGAATAAACAGGGAGGAATATATTTGTAACAACATTAATTGCAAAGATTTTACAGGGGAAGCATTCTACGTAGTAATTTACCCTATCAGGGTTTCATTTGTTACCCAGCAATATAAAATGTTACTTATTTTTTATTGTTTTTTATTAACTACATTGCAGCGACCAATTATGATCATTATAGCAACGAACAGCTTTTTTTGGTGGAGAATGACCCCAGACACATGTCAGCTGGATGACCTTCCCACATTAAGTCCTTCGTCCCAAATGGGACTGGAAACCATGCGGTGAGAAGCTCAGCAGTCAGAGGAGTTGCAAACTACATTCAGAATTACAAACACTGCTAGAGACTGAAGCTTATAGTGCAGATCCTGATTAGACAGCTCCCTTCTACACTTTTGGCGTAAGCCCAATCAATTTGTGTTCAGCAGGCTACATGTTTATACTGTAACAGTCCTGTCCTATAAGAATACAGCTGTAACAAAAACACACTAAATGTATACAGTGCTGTTTGTCACTTTAAACCCTCACATGAAGACAGATCTTTGTCAAAAATGGCCCTTTTCTAGGGTTTTACACACAAAAAAAACTAATACATTTTTGAATATCTAAATAGATAGAAATGTGCATACTTTTTTCTTTCTATTGTGATTATAAACAGTAAGCAGTAAAAACTGTTTTACTATCTCGGTATTTGCAGACTTGTTAGTACAAATGAGGAAAAATCCCTGAAAAGACTATCAATTAAAAATAAGAATGTCCAATTACAAAGCCACTTACAGATAAGCCAACATCATTGTCTCTGTCTGCAGCACCCCCACTGTCATCCTCGAAGCCCACTGTATCCAGGGTTACGAGAACATCCATGTCGTCGCCGTCGCTGTCATAATCCTTGTTCTTCTGCTTGTTCTAACAACATACAGAACATGTGGTGGCGTCATTCATAAACAGTCAGAACATTGCAGATACTACAAGTATTTTAAATAGTTTATAAAAGACTCTATATTCAACATTTTATGAAGTAAACACACAACATTTTGTTACACATAACTCTATTTCTGAAACTTTATATTCTAGCTAGATTCATGTGTAAATACTCGATACTTAATTTTGAGAGGTGACATATTTTTGTAACTTTATATTCTAACTACTGTAGATTCATGTAAAAATAATCTATATTCAATTTTAAGGTAACCTATTTCTGTAACACTTTACATATGATCTAGATTCATGTGTTAATAAACCATATTCAATATTTAGTCAATAAATAATCATAGTTATTATTGTAGCATGTTCTGTTTACACTAGTTGTAATGCGGTTAGGTTGTCTACTAGTACCCACACCATGTTCCACTGAAAACAGCAATGCGACATCTTGTCCATTTAACAAGGCCTCGACTTCCACATTTTACTATGATCTGTGTCGCAACTAGTATCTAACGTTTCCCGTTTCGTCATTTTTTACAGATTTGTATTCATACCTCTATAAAGTTTTCACTACAAAAATGCACGCGTTCTATGTATGTTAAGTAAGATAACGTTTCATCGTGTGGTTTACTCTAATACAGATTTGATAAACCAAAATAAACTCTACTGAATGACTTCCGTTCGTTACCTTCGAATTGTAAATGAAAATAAAGAATTTCCATCCACTGTTGTGATCACATTGATTTCCCCCTCGTATTCAAGAATACTTGCTTAAATGTTTATAAATAACATTAATTATTACATGAACTATAAATCGACGCAACACGATTGGTCACACCACCAAAATTGTCGAGTCAATAAATATAGATATTGACTCGCTTTCGCTGATATTAACTGGTCTATTAATAGAATGCCAAATTTCCATCAATATTATGCGTGCGCATCTACAAAACTTCCTTAGAATTGTACGCATTGTGGGATACTCGTCCCAGACAAACAAGATTTACGAAGTAAACAATGTAAACTATTTTCTTGCATTTAAGTTTAGATAATAATAAAAGAAATAAAAAATATTTATTATTAACTATTTATAGTTCATGTAATAAAACAGTTAATTACTTATTAGCTGGGAAATATGCTTCGGTCAATAACGATTTTTTGGTCAATATCACAGCATATTTCCCAGCTAATAAGTAAATAATTGTATAATATTAAATTTGAGGTAAGCTTTTTCTGAAACTTTTCAATGTAGCTACTTTCGTGAATAAATAATCTATATTCAGTTTTAAGTTGTTAACAATTACACGCAAAATTAACCAACAGTAATGTTATAGACTTAACAACAGATAGTGAAGATCCTGATCAAAGCTGATCTGCATTCATATGATTTGAATTGGCCTGATCAATTCAAGCTCAATAGGATAGAACTTAACAAATTTCAGGATCATTCAGAAAATTAAACCCACAAAATTATCAATCGAGAATTTTCTTAAATTTAAAAATCATGCAGAATATCACTTAAAAATATACAGAAAAATATGGTAAGATTATGCCCAGGGGTTGGGGTGTGGGGGCATAGTCTTAACCTTCTGTTTAGTCTAACAGGCCCCTTAAATTATCAACAATAAGTACATTAGAGCTGTGACGTTATGCTCCCCCCACAACATGATACGTACCATCAGTTTATTTCTCGATTTGATATTCAATGACATAATATGTTTGGGAAAATGGAATACTTTAGATTGACTTTTTACTATTTCTTGTTTAACTTTAAAATGACAACATATTAATGTTACAAGTTAACAAGTTATACAACAAAACAAAACCATAGGAACCACAGTGTCACATAGCTTACAAAAAAAAATTTAATACAAGAAATGGAAAACAATATTACTAAATGCAATTTTTTGTGAATATTGGTAAAAAAAAAAAAAAAAAATTGTTAAAAAAGAAGCAGATACTCTCTTTAGAATAATACTGAAATGTCAAAGGATTAAATGTGTGTGAATAGAAAAATAAAAATGTTGGTAACGACTTATGCTGAAATGAATTTTACTTCCTTTTATGCCATTTCCCCCCAAATTCCCTCACCTTAATGTGATGTTCAGTTCTGCAGTGGTGTACAAATTTTCGCGGCGATTTAAATTTCTGGTCACAAATTTTACACTCTGGCCAGGATGCAAGTTTGGCCTTCTGCGAAAAAAAAATGATAAAAAAATCACTGATCTTTAATTAACCTTTAATAACATTTTGATGTCCATTTAAAAAGAGCATCTGCTTCTTATTGGCACTTCGAAGAAAATATTAGTATTGATGCCTTCAAATTATGGCAAGATATGAACCTAAGATACAAACAACACCATCATAAAACAGAAAAGCTACAACATTTACATTCCAGGCTTCTTAAAAGTTTGTTAAGTTTATCGTCCCATCAATTTACATTATTTCAGTTATTTGGAGATGGGTTTCCACTTGTAGCAGATAAAGTGCTGCTTTCACTATGTATAGCATGCTGTGAACACCTGGCATGATACCACACCTAGTTGCATTATCCTGACACCGGGCCAACCAGTCATGGAACTGCCATAAACCATAAACTGATTCAGGAGATGTCACACCATGAGTACGCGCTCCTCTGTTAGAGGAAAGCAAGGATAGACAAAAATAAAAAAGCTTAGACAAGGCTGTAGGTGTTTTATTTTTTTAAATACATCGCAGCGACCAATTATGATCATTATAACAACTCCACCTATTTTGCTGAAGGATGACCCCAGACATATGTCTGGGTAGAACCACCTACACAACGCAGGTCTGCTGGAAGAACTTTCCATATGAAGTCCTTTGCCCCAAACTGGGCTCAAACCCACGCAGTGAGAGGCTATGCAGTCAGAGGGGTAACAAGTCAGCAACTCTAACATCAAGCCATAGGTTCCCCAGACACCAATTTTCAAATGTGAAAGGCACAGGGGTGTGAAACAAGAGCTGTCAGTGGACAGTGCACTCCACTTTTCTCAGTACTGGATGCTATAATGTTAACTGTTACTGACCTTAATAAATGCCTAGACAGAAAATTCCAAGGCAATAAGGGGGCATAACTGTGTAAAAGTGTACTAGGTTTACCTAACCTATAAAAATGTTTTATCACTTTTAATAAAGTGTTCAAATTTTGATGTGAGTATCTTTGACAGTTTATCAGTATTGGTATTTGGACCTTAACAAAAACAGATGTGGACACCAATTCAAAGGACAGGGTCATAACAAAAGAGACCACTTTTTTCTTTGAAAGGTGGAGAACTAGAGATTACAAATATGTTTGTGTTAAAGGTCAAGGTGAATGTAACTCTGCTATTTGCAGCTTACATATAATCATCAAAGATCTTATTGTGCTGTCACCATATGGCAATGAGTGACAGAGTGTTAGTGGGACATCAAAAATCCCAACAGACTCGTAGTCAAAAGGAATACAGTATAGAACAAGACTTAAGAAAATCTATAGAACTACATTTGTAGGGAGTTGGACAAGGGGAGATTACTCTAGACAATTACAATTTTTGGTAAATGCTGTTAGTGGAACAAAGCTGATAATTAATGGCAAATGCCTAGGACAGTGCAAACAAATCAGCGTTAAAGAAATGTTTAAAAAGCCAGATTCAAGAAAAGAAATATTTGGAAACAGATTTAAAAAGCAACTTCAAATAACAGAATCAATTAATTTGATATAATGGCTGAGAAAGATTTTGGGTTTTGGCTTTTCTTCCCCGGCACACAGACACTTGATAGGTCATATGGCGAGGTAGAGAAAGGAGTTTAATTTCAAATCAAATATTGCTCTTACAAGTTATACAATCTTACAAAGAAGTAACATCTAGTAACCATTAAAGTAACATTTTTTTCTTAAAATACTGAGAACAGCAGCTCCAAGAAACAAATAATTATTTTATTGAGAAATAAAACTTATTATTAACTAAATTATTAAATATTAAATTCAAGATGTCAGGCAACAACTTCCATCACAGGTGGCAGAAAACTGGTCTTTAGACAAGCTTATGAACATGATTGCAATGAATTGCTGATGTTTTCAAGAAAAGGAAATTTGGTGACTATTTCTATCTATAATGCCAGGTATCGAAATAATAAATAGACATTAGAATCATATGAACTGTGGGGAAATGGGGAATGCAATAATGTGCTATCCGACTACTTTTCTAAACAAACACAAGGATATATAACACACAAGTTAAAATATTTTTAAAACTTAAATAAAAAAATATAAAATAAACATAAAATAAAAATGCTATGATAACAAAATCTAAAAAAAAATGTCATTGAAATCAAAAGGAAATTTTTCTCAAAAACTATACTGGTAGAAATGAACTGAAATAGAACACATCGGTGCTATAGGAACAGAGGGTACAAGCTGTCACTGCAATCACTTAATAAAATGTTATTTTTACATTAGATTTACTAAGGTGATTTTTTAAGGATAAAGAAGCGCAAACGTTATAAGAATGTTACTTGAGAAAAAATAGGATGAGTATAGAACAAGATATTTTGTTGTTTTTTGTTACATCCCACCAACATGATTATGGTCAAATTGGCGACGTACATTTATTTAGTGGTGGAGGAAAACACTTGACTTACATCTAGGTAGAACCAAGAAAAAGTTATGAATTGAAACAAAAGCAAATCTCAAACAAGGCCAAAACTGAAATAAACCTTTCATAAAACTATAAGGAAACAAAAAAATGAGGATATAATATAGCATAATATGATTCTAATAAATAGAAAACAAATGCAAGAAAAAAAAAGCTGAAATAATTTTGTTCCTTATAAACTGCTTACAGCAAAAAATGTAGAATGCTTAGATATAAATTGATACTACATGTAAATAGGCAGCAAAGATGTAAGGATAATAGAAGCTAGGAGCAAAGCTTCCAATCAACAACACAGGAACAGAATGGAATAGAAACAAGGCATGGAAACACACCATGGTAACCATAGCAACAGGACAAGACACGCCAAAAGTCCAGCATACCTTTTTATGCCAGGTTGATTGAAGATGCTTGGCGTAGTCGGCAAAGTTGTTAAACGATGTGACGTTACACAACTTACAGCCTGCCATGCGTCGTGCCTCACGCTCCTGATGGGTTTGAACAGATCAGGAGCAAAAAGGGAGAGAAAGAGAGTGGAAGATTAGTTATAAGGCATGGTCAAGTAGAGTGAAAAAAATGTGACACAATAAAAAATGTGACACAATAAGCCCAGCAGGTTGCATGTAGCAAGAAGACCTCCTTACGTAAAAGTTTTTACCCTGACAGGAATGGAACAACCACATAGAGAGTGGGTTTACTAGTGAAAAGTTTACTGTTGTCAAATGTTATAGTTCTGCTAAGAATGGGCCTTACATAGAAAATAAATTTTGTAATAAATATAATATAAATCTATTAACTAACAATAAAAGTGTGACAATCTGACAGAGGAATTAAAATGCATGATGAAGAAGACACATCAGTACAACTTCTTTTGGAACATTACTGAAAACCTCTCTTCAAGGCTAGCATCTGGGCAGAATGTTGATCATAAAAGATAAGCAGAAAGTGACTTAAAAATACCAAGGTAAAGATAATGATTATCAATGACACTTCTAGAAAAAAAAATCCAGTTAATCCAAATAATGATTGAAATTAAAACAGAACTGTAATTAAATGGCTTATGATTATCACAACGTCCATTGCAACCAAAAACTAGATCTAAAATATTGTTAAAAGCGGCAATAAGTAGTGCATTCTCTATCAGATCATAACAAAAATATCATGAGCACAGATTTCCATGTTACTGCAAATAACTGTGAAGTTTTGTCACAAATGACTCTAAACCCTAGCCCTGATAAAACTATGTCAAGGAACCAACAGATGGGCAGACAACCCAGATCCTGTATACCTTCTCATACTTCCTTTTGCATTTATAACAAGTAAGAAATAGAAAATATGTCATCATTACAAACAAATTGGTTTTAATTAAGATATAAAAGCCTCTTGAAAGGTAAGAGGAAATTGATAACCTAACAAACAAGATAGTGCCTGATAAAAAAGTGAGTAGTTTTAAATAAAGAAATTTTATCTTCAAGAAAAAAGTGGGGCATGGTAAATTGATTCATTTAGACAAAAGGACAAAAGAAGCGCCAACAAGAAAATTCTACCAAAATTGAGCTGAAGTACAAATCATAAATAGAAAAATAGGACAATAGATAAAAGTTTTGAAATTATCAAGATAATTTAACTCAATTAAATGTGTAACACCATTTACAAGATTTAACTTAATTGATTTGGTTTTAAAAAATATATTGTATATTCCTTAATACACAAGTTCACATTACAAGAAACAATTAGCAAAAGGAATCTATCTGGAAATTAAAGAAGAGGTAAATGTATATTAATTATAAAGTTTTGTTTTGTTTTTGAAGCACATTGCAGCTTTTGGGTGAAGGAAGACCCCAGACAAATGTCTGGGTAGAACCACTGGCACACCGCAGGTTACCTGGAAGACCTTCCCACATTAAGTCCTTCACTCCGAACGGGACTTGAACCAACATGGTGAGAGGCTAAGCAGTCAGAGGAGCGACTGTATCACTACGCCCCTTTTATTATAAAAAAAACACAAACTACCAGCCACATCATTAACATGGCCATGATCTTTACAAAAGCATAACTTGTCTTTGCCATATATCGTTTATGACAAAGTCTGTCCTTAATATTCTATCAATAATGTAAAATTTGATTGAGTCTTACCTATTTTAGTTGTATTATTAACTTTTGATGAATAATGTAAAATTTGACCGAGTCTTATCTATTTTAGTTGCATTATTGACTTTTGATGTATGCAAAGTCAGACTCAAGTAAATTCTGTGGCAGAATACCACTGAAATAAAAATACAGCATCTGTTCTATGTTACCTTGTGTTCAGCTGACTCTTTGTGTTCCTTGTAGGCTCCAGTGAACTTAGCATTGCACGTCTTACACAAGGTTTCCCTGTAGTTATTCATTTAATCAATAATAAAAAAAATATCCAACAAATAGATGTGTGTTACAAACACCATCACTTTAATATTGCCAATATAAAAATAAACTTGACATAGGAAAACCACATTTTATCAAGCACAACGAACACATTCACAAAATAGTTTATTAGACATGATTTTGTTTACTTGAATATCAGCAGCAGCAGATTCATCATTAAATTATCATACCGTAAAGTTTTATAGATAAGACGCGTTTTTTTGCCCCAAATTATGATAAAAAAGTGCCTCTATCCATGCTAAATTAAGTTTTCCCCGTTTTTCCCCAGACCAAAATTGACCCTTAGACTAATCGACCGCTGAGACTATCGCCGATAGTATCGGCCATAGACAACTGTATTGTGCTATTTTAAGGGAAAACTTATGTTGTTTTTACCGAAAATTTGACATTTAACATAAAAAGAGACATTTAAATTTGTTTCTGTATAAAAGCAACAACAATATACAATATTTTTTTGCATAAATATCACTTTATTCTAACAAAATCGGCGAAGTTTCATAACCCGGAAACGGTTATTGAGTTTTAGTGAAACGGGCATATTCATTGACGACGCTGTTATCATCGTCTAAGTAATATGGTTTTATTCAATTGATCAATTTTGATTTGAAATATGTTTTATTTTGAATGTTAACTATGAATTATTTTTAAGTTGAAATTAAAAACCCACTTAACAACAACAATAAAATGTGCATTGGCTATTTGTGCAGACGAATTTTAACACCTCTTTTGATGTTAATAGATCGTCTATCATCCGTAAGTAATTACACAGGTGAATAGAACTAACTGATTGTAAGTGGTCACTTCAATACCCTGGTGTTGAAAATGAACATTTAAAAGCCTTTAGTTGTTATTTTAATTGTCATTTGTGTGTTTGTCCCATGTGTCGAGAACTTAATTACAGGCCGAGAACTTATTTGTTTTATGACATGCTGTCGCGGGAAACAGGATGTTCTCTGACCTCTCAATTTTATAGGGCTGGGATAGCCGCGAGAATATCCTGTCTGGCGTGTAAACAATATACTGGGGTAGAGTGTCATAACGTAACACAATACACACGGTCTTACTAGGCAAACAGTCGCGACATATTATTCAAGACATTTAGAGAATAATAAGCACTCGGCGCAAACACAGATTTACTGAACAATTGAAACATGTTCCCTTGAGCGATGCTCGAATTGCTTAATGGTAGCCAGATCGATTAGTGAATAGAGGATGCATCTTGTCTTTAAGAATTTGCTTTTTTCCTTGACTCTAGACCTCGAAGAGGGGGTGCGTCTTATCTTTTTGTGCGTCTTATCAATAAAACTTTATGGTAATCAACATCATTATTGTAAAAGAATTTAAGCTTGTTTTGTTTTTGAAATAGTCCTTTACCCTGAATAGGACTGGAGCTCCAGCAGTAAGAGGCTCAGCAGACTGAGAAGATTCAAGATCGCAACTACCACAATGCCATGGGGCGCCCCTAAAAGTATTTTATAATGATTTAATAAATCAACATAACAACTTACAAGGCCTTTCCTGACTGAGAAGCTTTTCCAAGACCCTGAGCTTTGCGCCCTGCCTCAATCTTGCGGAGATGTTCCTCAGCCTGTTTGCGACTCATCGTCAGCGCCAAGGTCTGTGGCGCAACCGACATGACGATACCCATTTTCTTTACATGCTTCACGCCATTCATGTGACGAAAGAAACTCTAGCAGACACATAAGAGTTAATAAAAGATAATTGCTAAAAAGTTATGAAAACCGATAAATGTTTACGAAAATTAAGTGTTTTAGAACATTTCTTCATATGCTTGAAGTCCTTTTATATAATAAAGAAAAATGTGAAAAATGTGAGGTAAAAGACAAATTGTGTACAGTTGTACAGTGCTTCTGTAAATGTTTCATCAAGATTATATGAACTAACCAATACCTATGCTAAATAACTTAACACTGAAGGAAAATGATGCCCAGTTTTACAAAACTTCTTGTACAAGCTTCTACAGAGATCTGACAAAAGATCGCTACCAATTATTGGAGAGTGGCAAGGAGGTTGGTTTTAATCCATTTGTAATAGGAAACAAACTCTCAGAAAAATTTCAAGGAATAACACGGTATTTACTGGCACAAAATTGATGAAAAATAGCAGTTTTACTTAAGAGCTTAAAACTACTGCAAAAAAGGGTTTGGGATGGTATGTAGCATTTCAACCTTGTAAAAATAAAATTTAAAAAATCCCTTATAGTGCTATGCCATCATATGCTTAAATACCAATTCCTGTTTGAAAGATACCGAGTCATCTTAAGAGCGATGTTTGACTAGTTAATCTGTATTTATTTAATTTTAAATTGCAAGCAAGTTTGCATTTTGCTGCAAGATATGTTTGCATGAATAATTTTAATGAACAATTAGTATACCACCTACCTCTTCATCAAAGCATTCCACATTACAGACATTACACTTGTACTTTTTCTCTTTTTTAGGCTGCTCCTCAGGTTTCTATTATGAAAAGAACAACAAAATTTCTTGATGTTTTGCTGAAACACAAAGGCTGATAATGTGTTTTCCATTTTTTTTTTTTTCAAAATTGTTCCGAATTAAATATGAAGGTTATATGGGATATTTTCATTCCTGTAGTTCAGAGGTCAGATGGAGAAACACTGGCTGTTTAATTAAGGGGTTCTGGGTTCCAGGTTCTGGGTCCCAAATCAGCCAACACCTCTCCCCACCATGGTACTTTAATGATGCCAAGTGGTTCTTAAGATCTCCCAAGAAAGGCTATATTTAGCAAAGTCTGATAAAATTATTGCATGGCTCATGAAGCAACTCCAGCCATACCCTGTAAATTCTTTTTTTGTTTTTGTTGTATCACACAGACACAAATCATGGTATCAGACCGCGTAGTGCAATTGGAAGAGTGTCAACTCAAGGTACCAGAGGCCCCAGGATCGATCCCGGACTGTGACATACCAAAGTTTTAGTAGTGCTATATCCTTGCTATTGCTCAAGCAAATAAAAGGGTAATTCCATGACTGGTTGGTCTATTGGCAGGATACTGGGTCTGGTATCATACCAGTTGTTTATAGCATGCTATACACAGTGAAGGCAGCACTATATCTGCTTCATATGAAAACTGTCTCCGGATTACTAAAATACTGTTCGTGGGACGATAAACCCAATAAACATAAGCACAAATAATGTCTGGGTAGAACTTCTGGCACACAGCAGGTTGGGTGAAAAACCTTCCCAACTCGGCCCCCTGCATGAAAGTTTTCATCTCGTTCATGAATCCAAGCCACGAAGTTAGAGGCCTACGTGGTACAAGTCAGTGACTAAGCATTATATCTTTACAAGCTCAATTTCTTTATAAGCTCAATTTCTTCATAAGCTCAGTTTCTTTATATAAGCTTTATATAAGCTTAATTGGTTTGCTTAAGCTCATTTTCTTTATAAGCTTAATTGGTTTGCTTAAGCTCAGTTTCTTTATAAGCTCAAATTCTTTATAAGCTTAGTTTCTTTAAAAGCTTAATTGGTTTGCTTAAGCTCAGTTTCTTTATAAGCTCAAATTCTTTATAAGCTCAGTTTCTTTATAAGCTTTATTGGTTTGCTTAAGCTCAGTTTCTTTATAAGCTCAATTTCTTTATAAGCTCAGTTTCTTTATAAGCCTAATTGGTTTGCTTAAACTCAGTTTCTTTATAAGCTCAATTGGTTTGCTTAAACTCAGTTTCTTTATAAGCTCAATTGGTTTGCTTAAGCTCAGTTTCTTTATAAGCTTAATTGGTTTGCTTACACTCAGTTTCTTTATAAGCTCAATTTCTTTATAAGCTCAGTTTCTTTATAAGCCTAATTGGTTTGCTTAAACTCAGTTTCTTTATAAGCTCAATTGGTTTGCTTAAACTCAGTTTCTTTATAAGCTCAATTGGTTTGCTTAAACTCAGTTTCTTTATAAGCCTAATTGGTTTGCTTAAACTCAGTTTCTTTATAAGCTAAATTGGTTTGCTTAAGCTCAGTTTCTTTATAAGCTCAAATTCTTTATAAGCTTAGTTTCTTTAAAAGCTTAATTGGTTTGCTTAAGCTCAGTTTCTTTATAAGCTCAAATTCTTTATAAGCTCAGTTTCTTTATAAGCTTTATTGGTTTGCTTAAGCTCAGTTTCTTTATAAGCTCAATTTCTTTATAAGCTCAGTTTCTTTATAAGCCTAATTGGTTTGCTTAAACTCAGTTTCTTTATAAGCTCAATTGGTTTGCTTAAACTCAGTTTCTTTATAAGCTCAATTGGTTTGCTTAAGCTCAGTTTCTTTATAAGCTTAATTGGTTTGCTTACACTCAGTTTCTTTATAAGCTTAATTTGTTTGCTTAAGCCCAGTTTCTTTATAAGCTTAATTGGTTTGCTTTAAATCAGTTTCTTTATAAGCTCAATTGGTTTGCTTAAACTCAATTTCTTTATAAGCTCAAATTCTTTATAAGCTCAGTTTCTTTATAAGCTTAATTGGTTTGCTTAAGCTCAGTTTCTTTATAAGCTCAATTTCTTTATAAGCTCAGTTTCTTTATAAGCCTAATTGGTTTGCTTAAACTCAGTTTCTTTATAAGCTCAATTGGTTTGCTTACACTCAGTTTCTTTATAAGCTCAATTGGTTTGCTTAAACTCAGTTTCTTTATAAGCCTAATTGGTTTGCTTAAACTCAGTTTCTTTATAAGCTCAATTGGTTTGCTTAAACTCAGTTTCTTTATAAGCTCAATTGGTTTGCTTAAGCTCAGTTTCTTTATAAGCTTAATTGGTTTGCTTAAGCTCAGTTTCTTTATAAGCTTAATTGGTTTGCTTAAGCTCAGTTTCTTTATAAGCTCAAATTCTTTATAAGCTTAGTTTCTTTAAAAGCTTAATTGGTTTGCTTAAGCTCAGTTTCTTTATAAGCTCAAATTCTTTATAAGCTCAGTTTCTTTATAAGCTTTATTGGTTTGGTTAAGCTCAGTTTCTTTATAAGCTCAATTTCTTTATAAGCTCAGTTTCTTTATAAGCCTAATTGGTTTGCTTAAACTCAGTTTCTTTATAAGCTCAATTGGTTTGCTTAAACTCAGTTTCTTTATAAGCTCAATTGGTTTGCTTAAGCTCAGTTTCTTTATAAGCTTAATTGGTTTGCTTACACTCAGATTCTTTATAAGCTTAATTTGTTTGCTTAAGCCCAGTTTCTTTATAAGCTTAATTGGTTTGCTTACACTCAGTTTCTTTATAAGCTTAATTGGTTTGCTTTAAATCAGTTTCTTTATAAGCTCAATTGGTTTGCTTAAACTCAATTTCTTTATAAGCTCAATTGATTTGTTTAAGCTCAATTTCTTTATAAACTCAACTGGTTTGCTATAAAGTAAAAGAGAGCCACAGTCTATGTTAAATGTTTACCCTCATCATACTTAATTTAATGTGCTAATATGACTTCCTAATGCAGTAACAAACTCGACAGTTAAAATATATTATTGTGTCACCATCACTCACCTTATCTGCATCATTTACAGAACGTCCTTTCTTGTTAACTGTCACAGTTAGACTGATCTCTTTCTGTTTGTTTCCTTCTGTGTCTGCTTCACCTGTTTTCTTCTGTCCATCCTCGGTTTCGGACTCATCTGTCTTTCCTTTGTTTGAAGCATTCTTCATCTGCCAAACATTATCAAAAATTGGACGAGCTCTGCAACTTTTGCAGTGCCAAAACTGGTGTTTGTTTAACAATGAATGTTTAAGTGAAAGCACTATGTAGAGAGCAATTTTCTTAAAAAAATATTCACACAATTTGTGATTTTTTTTTTTAATTTGACAAAGTTAACAAAATAGTATATGTTAAAAACATCATTACATGGGCTATTATGTCATTTTGTTGAGGAGTTTCAAAATCCACTGACGTTAACCTATTTCTTATTTAAAGAGACATTAAATACAACTATAATTATGGTTACCATGACAACCTCCAGCTAGTATCACATGGCTTTTATAAAATTTAACCCAACAGTGCTGATTTGTTTCACAAACAAGAGACAAACTGTATATTGTTGGAAGAAAATCCAAATCTAGACCAATATCTGGGTAGAACCACTGACACACAGCAAGATGGTGGTTTGCCTTAATCTAACTCTGAGAGGAAATATAGGTGGCAACACTATCTAACCAAATCTCCACACAGCAACCTCTGCCACTGCAGACAAAAGGACATATGCTCTCATAACATAGATGTGATTATCTTTTTCAAATATACTTTTTTAATGTTAACAGAATTATGTTTCATTTTTTTTAATAAAAACATTCAAGAAATGTGTAGATTTTAAAAAAGATTTTTTTATTTTATTACATTTTAAATATGAAAGACAGAATATTTTCACACCGACATCGACACTGATGCACACAAGTATAGATTAATATGTCATATGCTTTACACAATAGGGTAAATAACATAGCGAAACCTAATCCGTGTGGTAACAGCCGGTAAATGCTGAGCCACAGAAGCCCTACCTTTAAAGGTATTTCCTGCAATACACAATTGCATAATATTTCTGAATGTAATTTTTACGTTAAAAACAAAATAAAATTCCACTCTACTTACCTCAACATCCTCAGTTGGTTCAGCTGGGTCATATTTTTCTGTTTCCATGGCTTCTGGCTCTGTATCCTTAACAGCAGTTTTCTCCTTGGCAACAGACGTCTCCTTGGCAACAGCAGATTTATTTCCCTTGGCAGTGTCCTTGACTCCATCGGATTTCTTCTCATCTTTCTGATACTTATCAGCAGCAAATTTTGGTTTGGACTTCTTGGAGTCTTAAATGTGTTTTTATGATCAAAAAACAATATTAACTCATAACATAGCATTTACAACATTAATTAGATACTTAATGGGAATTTTAAAAGAAGGGAAATTATTCATATTTTGGAGGGAAGTTTTCAATTATCTAATATCTGGAGTGATTTTCAGAAAGTAAAAAATGAGATTATAATTTGAGTAAAACTTTAAAGAGGTTTCAGGAAATGACAAGGATTAAAAAATGTACGTTGAAGGGTTGAGGGATTTTCCAATGCAAACAAGAATAACCGAGGCTTGCATAATTACACATTAACGATAGCACATCCTTATATTTCAATGCAAGGACTGACCTGCAAGTTCTCAGGGCAGCAAGTCCTCATATTAGAACAGTGTTTTGTGAGTTTACAGGTTTGTTTTCATTCCTATGTCCAAAGCCCTTTTGGCTAATTTAGAATACATGCAAAAATAAAAGTTTAATTACAGAAAGTGCAGACTCTCTTTATCACAGCTTGTGTGCAAAGCAGACAGGTAAGAGAAACAGAGTAGCACAAAGTGTTTGATCGGAAAGGGTTTGCTGAAAGAGCAAACATACAAGAGAGAAAGGTGAGCCATACATGAGGGGCTGAATAGCATATATGTATATAGTAAGTGAAACAAGTACAAGCTTTTATGAAGATTCATTTGAAAATAGTTAGATCTGTGTGTAAATACTGTGTAAAGGAAAGAACCGCAGCAATAAGCTGTTACTGAAACTTGAACATGAAGCCAAACTTTCACAAAGACACAGATACATACATTCATGTAAGACATTGTAGAAGGCAAAAAGAGAAAGCACTGAGATAAAATTGTTAAGAAAAATACCAAGGAATTTGTAAGGTTGTGACTTTTTAGGGAAGGGTTGGAAGCAAAGAAAGGAGAGATTACTATTATTCATTGAAAGAGAAAATTATACAGAATATGTACATTTTCAAAGCTTATGATTTGTTACATGCCAAGAAAAAATAAGAAGCCAAGACAAGACTAGGGCAAGGCTATAGATCTGTGACCTTATGGATAAATTATTAAGAAAATAATTTAACAAACAGATACAAGTATTAGAAAACAAGGAGTGAATCTCATAGAAAAATCTTTGAATTAAGACTAGTATACCTTGAATTTTAGGCTAGCAATGTTATTTGTATGATAAAAAGTTCAAATATTTGAAATGCTGGTTTGAAACATTGCATTAAGGAATGCCAATCTGGTAAAATGAGTCTTCATTTTACCTTTTTTTACCCTTGTGAAGGTATGCACAGTGCCATTGAGTTGAAATTTAAATGTTAGGTTGGTGATACATTTATGTTTAGGACAATCCATTTGACAGAACTAACACCAAGTACTCCCATGGCTTTGTCTCTATGGTATGGATATCCTTTAATTCCACCAAAGCACTATGCATCATGGAGTAAATGCCCCACTATCATTGTGTAGCTAGCCATACATCACAAAATGTCAAAATTGTAACTTGTCAAATGTATATTGTGTTATATTTGTATGAAAGTGTGTGAGCAAAAAAAATTCAAAGGATCAGCCGCTCATAGAAATGGAGAAGACTGTGAAAATTGTGGGAAATTGATAAATGATCTTGTCAGCAATTCACTTGTGTTTGAGATTAGTTTAAGTTGTATATTTGGTAAATGTAAGTTGTAAAGCACAAGTGATCAATGAAAAACGCAACCGGACTCTGACCAAGGGCCACCCTGACATAAAATATGAAAAAACTCTAGTGGGACAAGGGGAGATCACTCCAATGATCTGACACTGCCTTCACAGTACCTGCTGGACTGTTTCTTGAGTGGGTTGGGGCATTAGAGTCCTTTGGGGCATCAAACCGTGACTTCCTGGGGCCAGAACGATCACGGCTGCTGCGAGAATCCCGGTCACGGCGCCCGTGGTTACGATCTTGTTGGCTTCGGCTGTCTGACTGCTGAAAATGGCCAAATCATAAACATGCAGCCTGTGACAATGTCAGCTTCAGTGAGAAGGCAGCAAGAAATGGTCATTGATGCAAAATGGTTTGATGAACATCGTTTAAAGATTTGGATGGGATCCATGAGGAAAACTAAAAGGGGTTTGTGGATATTAGAATCATAATATAGGAGAACAATGACAAGTAAACAATGTACGGCTGAAGATGAGAATAAGTCAGCTGCTCGTGTAGAATGGTCCTCATTCTCTGGAAACCTGGACAGCATTCACACAAATGGTCTGTCGTTGCTATTCATCTTGTAATCGTGCCAATGGCATTGTTATTGCTGACAAGCCAAAACTAACAAAGTGGACTTGTAATTGTGACATGGGGAAGAAGGAAAGGTGTATAAAAGAAAAATATATACTTCTTCTTCTAGACATGTGCTTCTTCTTGTTTCTTCCATAAGAATATCTCCTGTAATGCACCGAGGAACTGCTAAGAAAAAGGGTTATAATACAAAATTTGATAGATATTGCAACAGGACTGATGTTCTTGAAGAAATCAAGTTCACTCAAGGCAAATGGGTCAACTGCATGTCAGGCAAGTGAGACCAATCAGGATCCATAACTAGCCCCCCAGAAAACCAAATAACAGACACATTTAGCTAAAAAAAACAAACAAACTGTGACTCTGAACAAACTGAGTGAAATCAATTCTTGGGTAGAATATTTCACTTGCAATTCAAATACCATTCCCTGTACCAACACTGGTTGAGATACTATTCTTTTCATCGTTTTAAGATGGCTGTTGTTGTATTTTGCCCTCTGTAAAAAAAAAGAAAATATCCACTGGTGTCAACTGTAATAGAAAAAGAATCTGTAACTGCACAGTAGAGAACAATTTTAATAACTTATAGCTTTTTGGACTTTTGAAAACAAGCCTGTTGTAGGTATAGCTTCATAAGCCTTTCAAGAAGGCACAATTCATTTTGTAGGTTTTCTTTATCTGAAAAGAAGCAACAAAAACAGACATGAAAATGGGACTTACACCAACTTGCCAAGAAGATTCCCCATAAAAAGGGAGAAATGCAGAAACTGCATTAAAGCATTTGCTAATGAGAGGGATATTTTTGAGTTTGTCTCACAACAAGGTACCGGTACCTAATATCTAAGTTTGAAGTAAATCTGTAGCATAGTGATATAGCTATGCCCTCGACAAGCCAATTCAGCAAGATGGAAACTTCAAAGTGAAAGTCATCTATACTTTATTGTAGCATCATCTTTTTTTATACGACAAGCTTGAAGTGGATTCCTCATTATATAAAAAGAAATGCACCAGATGAGCAAAATCAACAAAGGGGAATAATTAAACAACTTGACAGGCAAGAGTTCTTGTACTTGAGGTTTGCCTATTGTCTCATCACATGCCATCTACAAAACAAGTCAGAAATAAATCTTCCATGTAGCAAACTAGCGACAAAGATACGGTTTATGAGTAATTGATGGTAACAAAAATAAGGAAGTAAAATGCAAGAGAATGAAGATGCTCAGTCGCCTGTGCATCCTATTGATGCAAATCTGGTTGTTTGATTTTTCCATGACTAATCTGGTCAGACACAGATCTTATAATTATCTTGCCAAGTGATTGATTTCTTGCCTTCTTGATCCTGTGTGTAATGTGTAGCCTCTATTCAGAGACTAAATATGTTGGTGTATTTATTGTGAGAATAAGACATGAAAACAGTTACCATACAGCACTTTAAATGTGTATTAAAAGGTGCATAATATGGGGTATCATGACTTTCTTCTTAAACATTAACAGCAATCAGAAAAACTTGTACCTGAAAATTCCAATTTGGAAAAGACATCTAGCCTGTTGTTTGGTACAAAATACAAGAAGCAAAAGCATATTTTTTTTACAGAATGGCTATCAAGAAATATGGCTCTTCATTTTTTTATTGGTAAAAAGCAACTGTTCCAGGCAGGAAATGGCCAATCTTCTTGTTTCACTGAGGTAAGATTTCTCACAGCAGGGTACACCTTTACTGTATTGAAAGGATCAGGCATGAAGAGTAGTCCAGTGCTGCAGCAGCTGAAAACTAAAATCCATCACAAGAAAAACAACACCTGAAATATCATTCTATACAGACAAACAATCCAGTGGTCTGCTTGTATGAGCAGCAATAGAATTCAGTCGAACCAAAAATTTGTCATTTTTCATAGAGCACAATATGGTGGAAAACTGTATCTTGCGAACAATGTTTTTTGTCAGGTATTTCTTATGTTTTCTTTCTAATAAAAATGTTAAAAGATTTGGCTTTGCAATTTTTGCATGCTGTTACAACATTAGTTTTAGATTTAGTGATTTTAATGGAAAAGACTTCAACTATGGGGTGCTTCAATTGTTGTGAGATAAACATAAATATTGAATGATGCTGATAAGCAACCACCAGTAAAAGTACTAGTTAACTCTAGGTGCGAAGATGGTATGGCAAGATGGCTACAGAGTATCGTACAGGGTCCTAATATGTAGGACCAGAGACCCACCTCCAAACTGAACTTCAAAGATAACTGTCACGGCCAAGGCCACATCTCTCCATGGGGGACACCTGCTATAGCTTGTTGAATCATCAGCATTTAGCAGGTAACATATGGACAGATCGACAAAATCTCATAAATTATTAGGGTGTGTGTGTTTTGGTAGGGGACAGTTTGAGGAATTTAAAAGGTTTGTGGATTCTGTACTTTTATATTTTGTATTTTGGGTTTTATGGATTCATTTTTTATTAAAATGCATTATGTTTGGTCTGTTGGCTGATTGCTACTTCACATCATAAGGATTTCAATCATATCAATCATATTATTGGGAATAATACATTTCACCAAGAATAGGCTAATATGTAAATGTATTAAGTAATAGTGCCAAGAAGGGTATTGACAAAGTTAAAAATAAAATTATAGAAGATGTTCAAACGGTTTTTGGAAAATGGGCCCTTTATCATGTCTCTACTTAGAACCTGTTTGGAGAGAGTAAGTACTTGGAGCAATGAACAGTAAATATTATTGTCAAATTAATGACTCTTGTATCAGGTCTGCCTGGGGAAGTACCTGGAATCGATATATATATTCACTGGATGTTGGTGCTAGGAAACATTTTGTATCTGTTCACCTTGAACATCAACTCACAGGGTGTTCGGTTGACCCGAGCTCCCGGGTTTTGACGCACGAAAATTCGGAAATACCCCTAACTGATGCACATCAATAAAGGGTCGAGGGTCATTTTGACCCAAGACAATTTCTACCCGTGTGTCGGTCAAAATCGCCTACAGCTTCGTAAGAAGTGAGAAAAGACGCCAATTGGCGGAGTCTGTATATTAATAGAACAGATTCACACACGCGCACACAAACACACACACGCGCATCGATTACCTTCTGCTAGGAGAAAAACAATACAGTAGTCGGAGCATGCAAAATTAATAGGAAACAGGTGCTCTAATTCTGCCGACGACACGTTTGCTCGTGTGCGCGGCTAATTTCAATATGGCGTTTTGACAGAGGTGTAGAAAAGTAAAAAATCTTAATTGATCGGCATCTTTTTACTCATAAAACATGTTTGTAGCATCCTAATGCATCGGAAGCTATTAAGGACGTCTGTAGGCATTGTATAATTACTTGATTGGGCCACCAAAATGTGTGATTACTGAAGTGAGCGAAGCTGTGCGTCCGAGTATAATTTAATTTGAAAGCGATTTAGAACTATGCACACTAATACAGCAAATCGATTGATCGTATCTACGAAAGATGTACTTGTTACTTGAAACAGACTACAGTTTGACACAGTACATTTTGTACTGAAAACTAGGTTCTTATTACCTTGCCTGATGGTGCCTTTAGATATATTTAGTTAGGAAATATGCGTTATTGGGTGGCCTAGAATGTCGACTCTTACATTTATAATTGGTTTTGGAGTGACGTCAGTTTTGAGAAGCAATATTATTTTTAACGGTGACATTGTAACAATGTTAATTGATATGTGGTTTTTTTTTAGTGTTTTTTTTATTTGATTGTCATAACTGAGATGCAGAAAAAAATACTATTTAGCAATATTCTGTTTATTCACTTGTCCCAAGCAAACTCTTAGAAATATCAATAATTCCCATCAAGGCTTATTTATATAAAATGTGGTCGTCGATGATATAATTGTATATACAATAATAATTATATACACAAAAAATGATGAATTAAATGTTATAAAGAGAAAAAGAAAAAGAACTGAAGAAAAACCTTAATTATAAAAAAAAGAAAAATTAATTTACTTTAAAAAGTAAAACACAATCAACATTGATATAACAGCACATTTGCGCTTTATGATGTGCTACACGACACACAGATATGACCCTAGAAATTTGAATTTGACCCCTGAAAATTTTGATTGAGGGGTCAATGACTCTTGAAGTTCAGAGTCTACCGAATGCCCTGACTCACAAATGTCAGATAGAGTTCATGTCTTTTTGACAAAGTATTTTTATAAACATGGTATAAATGGGTGTTTGGCATGACATGAAGTTGAAATGTGTGGTACTTAAAAACCCTATTTATAGTTCCTTTTTACTAGCAACGTAGGTAAAGTGGTACAAAAAGCCTTAGCTTTCTTCAGAAAGATTACTTTGTGACTTCTATAAATATAGAGAAAGTCTGTAATACTTGCATAAGCATTTTGTTATTTCGATTTTATATTACTTGAACCGCTATGTTACAGTTGAATAAGTTTGCACAAAAAAGTCCACTGGTAAACAATGTTAAACAGTTAAATTTGACCCGCAGCAATTCTTATAAGTATAATTCTGAAATGAAGTTTTGGGCTTAAAACTACAGGCAAACATAAAATGTCACATTTCTACAACAGCAATAGTGCAGTTTTAGATCAGACAGCAGGAAATGGCTTATCTGCGTTTACACTATTTGCCTAAGCTTCGGCTCAGTATGACCTATTCAGTGTCGTGTGCTGTAAAACCAAAAAATTTTTCCTAAGCTTGATCATTATGTGCTAAGCAGGCAAAGAGTTACCACCCCTACTCACCCTATGACGTTTGTTATCGTTCCGTCCTCTGCCAGAATCGCTCCCTGGCCTCTTTCCCAACAGCTTTCTTGGTCCCTCAAAGAGATCAAATATCGAGGGAATTCCCCCTCTCCCAGGCCCGCTGCCTAGCAACCCATCTTTGCCTCTTCCTCGTTGATTCCTCATCATATTTCGTTGTTTCTGTCGCTCTTCTTCCATCCGTATCATCCTTGTTGCTTCTTCTTTCATCTTCTCTTCTTGCAGGAGCCGAATCTGCAGATCAGCCTTCTCCAGCAAGTCTTGCTGTCGATTACCTCGGTCAGGCCAGACATCCCGTGCTGCTTGCTGCTGTTGCCATAGAAGCGGATCTGGTGGATCAAGTAATCCATCACCGCGACGAACATTAATGTTCATCATACCACCACCACCATGTCCCATGTCATCAATGAACTCACGGCGCCGATCAGGCATATCGAACCTTCCTTGTGCTTCGTTAAGTAATCCTACACTGCCACGGGTTTCAACATGTTCCAACAATCTCCTTGGCTCGTCCAGCAAGCCTCTCCGGATATCTGGCTTATCCAGGAGCCCCCTTGGTTCCTCTAATAACCCTTCCCTTCGCTGCTGGCCTTGCAAGTGTCGCCCCTGTTCAAACAACCCTCTACCGGAATCCACCGCCTGGCCTCGTCCAATCTGCCTGTCATCATGCCTATAGTCCATATCAATGCCTGCATGTTGGTTTCTGTGCTTAACTTCTGGCAGTCTGTGTTGTACTTCAGGTATCCTATGAGGTACTTCATAATTGTCTCCTTGGGCGGCATATTCGTCATGGTAATCTTGGCTAACATACTCTCCACTCTCCTGCCAAGCCGGCTCCCCTCTACTATATCCACGGTCATCAAGCACCTCCAGACCCTGGTGTTCCTGGTACCCAACATCATCCTGTGGGTACCACTGGTCATGCTCATCATGATACTGGGCATGCTCCAGGGGTCCTCTCTGCGGCTGCTTCTGTGGAATAATTCTACCCCTTACATCGCCCGGGGCATTGCCAAGCAAGCCACCACCACCACCACCTGATGATTAGAACAAATGTTAAACATTAATTTGTGATTTCTTGGCAGCAACAGCATGTTTTTAGTCAACAAATATCTTTTCAAGGTTGTATTTGACAGTTTTCCTGTACCATATAGATATAACAGATTAACAGTATCTTGGATGGGGCGTAAATTTTGCAAAACCTTAAACTTTAATCTAAGACTGTCATAAGACAGTATAAATTGTAAAATAAAATGCTCTAAATGTTCCTTCTTTCTAAATCTATAAATAATTACGATTAGGATTTCTGCTAAAAATAGATATCAATGTCAGAGCAAATAAAATATATAATGATGCAACATAATCTCAAAAATAATTGGTCACATAGTTTTCTCAATTTAAAAATAGCTAACTTCGCAGCTTGATAGGATAGGAAATACATGTTTGTTATGAAGAGTGGGTATTATACTCTACCTTTCACATAGATGTAGGACATCAATAAACAGCCTTCGACTGATTCTTTTCCAGATAATAATAATTTCTTTGGTTGTTTGAAGGAAAAAAAACTTGTTCCTTTATAAAAATAACCTTTATGGTATAAACTGATTACAGAATTAACTTACTTACAGAATTAACTTTTTAAGATAGTTGCTATTTGAAGAATTCAAAAGATTAAATCAATGTTCAGATAAACAGTAAGACAGCTAGGGTGAAAAGTGTGAAATGGCTGAATGGGCTGAACTTCATATAACTGTCATTTTTTATTGACAAATTATCTTTGTCCATTAGAGATTGATAGAGTTCACCTAACACTTCACCTAAAACTTATCCTACTTCAATTCATTTATTATGGAACCATTTTTGACAAATTGATTTAGTACAATTTAGTAACTTTTCCTACCTCCAAGCAACCTTTTCATTCCGGTGCTCATGTTGTCCATGGCTGGTGCAGGCATGGGGGCTTGACCTAACAGTCCTGCACCAAGACCACCTCTCCCTCTCCCCACACCTCTCACCCCTCCTCCTCCTCTACCTCGACCACCATGGTTTCTCTGCATGATTTCTACAACAGAGAATAAGAGGCTGGATTTTATTACTTGCTCCTATCTCGAGTTGACAAATAGTATCACAAACAAAAGGCTTTCGTTAATTATTCCAACCATTCGCTACATGCTTCAGACTTGGAAGATGGATCTGCCTACGGGTAGATATGCTGGTTTATGTTAAAACAGACTTAATGGACTGTTTTGGAAGTGTCAATTGCAATAAAATCCAAAGCATTTTAATAACTTCACTTAAATTTGACCATTTGTTTTTTTTATCTGAAAAGTGGGATTTGCGGGCATTTTTGCCAAACTGTGCAGCAACATTTCTATCATTATAGCACAGTGGCACTTATGTGGTGTCCAAGGACTGAACCCGGTCGGTCCATTATACTGCGAACAAATGCGTGAAATTCTGACCTTATACACAGTATTGATTTCTCTGAGTAAGAAAGCTGATGTATTCTGCTTGAGGTTAAGGTCAATTTATCATAAATAATCACTAAAATGTAGATTTTTTTGTTACATTGTGACATCGCACCAACTCAATAATGGTAATAATGGCAATGTCCACTAATTGGTAGAGGAAGACTGCAGACTTTTATCTAGGAAGAACCACAGGAGCACGGCAGGTTAGCTGGAAAACCTCCCCACATGAAAGTTCTTGCCATGACCAGGACTCAAACCCACTTGGTTAAGGACTCAGGAGTTTTAAGTCAGCGACTGTAACCACTCGGCCACGGTGTCCCCACCACACACACAACTAAAAAGTAGATAATTTCCCCATTGTTTAATTTTTTATGAATAAAATAAGACATAACAAATAATAGACCTCTGAAACAGACTCACAATGGTCTGTTATCTGAAATATTGTTCTACCTTGCATAATATGTTACATGTACATAGTATTTCCCGGAGAAGTTTACAAGGGTGTGGTATTTTTTTTTTCCAGAAAAGGGCACTTAATGCATCACACGTTCCACTTAAAAGGGCATACATAAATGTTTGTATGTATGCATGCATAAACAGGCCTCTGCAGACATTTCTATCAACCATCTGTAGAATTGTTGCAATACAGATAGTTCTCCAACTGTTTAAGTCCATGAGGTCATCAACAAGCACACATGATAACATTCAAATACCTTAGCTTTAACATACCCAGTTTGTTCACCAACAAATGTTAAGAATAAAGTTGGCTGGATCAGCAGTTTTTTGCTAAATGCAAATTTGTTATTTAACAAATAAAAATTATAAGTTAATTCACGATATATTCACTGTCTATAACTTGCATACAATTTCATATTTTAAGTCATTTCCATAAAAAGAGCCCCATTTTCTTTCCTTTTTTTTTTTTAGTTAAGACTTGAGATGTTCATTTTAAACTAGAGTCAAGGTACCATACTTTCTCACTTATCAGACTATTCGCTTATAGGATGACCCCCCCCCCCCTCTTCACCTGTGAAATTGCCGGTTTCTGCTTTAACCCGCTTATAAGACAAGGCGAAAAAAATGAACAGGAGCGTCGACCAGTCATGCTGTCTCAACAAAAGGGTTAATTGGTTAACAGTGACTGTATTTTTCACACATTGTGGGATGTATCTAGTCTCAGCTGCACTGCTATCCTGCTATTTTTTTCATTTAAATTATCCATCCTATGAAATTCTTGAAAAACACAGTGACATGGCAGTAATTTAATGGTACATGTAGAGTATTATCTAACATTACCAATAATGAAACCAAATCTTTTAGCAGAATTTAACAATTTCAATATCTAGAAACAAACAGAACATCAGGTGACATATTTTAATTCATACTTTGCAGTACTTGAACTAGACTGGACAACAACTACTTTTTTAACTGGCTCCGAGGACGAGGATTCGGTAAATGACGGGCCTGCCGTAACAATAGATAGTTTCCATGTTATGTCATCGACACTGATAAGACAGTTTAAGGCAGCTATCTTTGTTGGCAGAAGCTAATGCGGGCCGAAATCGGGAAATATGTGCTGTATTAAACTCACCACTGTGTTTTTAGTTTTCAGTGTATTTTACTGAATTTTATATCAAATTTAACAGCTTTTATAAAGCATTTTAAATGTTAAAACTATATCAAAACAATGGCTGTGGTGATGCAGACTGATATGCTTCTGCTTCAAGTTCTGGTGCACGATCTGCGGACGCAGATTCGGACAGCGTGACTGAATGTTCCTATGACGTAGATTCAGATGGCTTTGCAAACATTGATGCAATTGTTGCGCAACCTTTTGCATCACGCTGGCGAATTTTCTTGATGTAATACTTACTGTTGTGCGAAGACATTCTTGCAAAAATACATAAAACTAAGATATGCGGAAGAGTTCGTAATTTATCGCTGTAGTATGCTTGCATCCGGGCACTTTTCTTATGGCATAAATGTGGAAAAATTAGTTAACATCCATTTTCATATATTTAGTACGATTTCTGCAGATATTCCGGAATGAGGATGTTTTCAATTTGGAAAAATGTTAGCTGGATTTCATTGGGAACGGGGCCGTTTGCTTTGGGAACGCCTCCGTTCACCGGAGGCGCAGACAGTGATTAAAAACCCCTGAATCTGCAGCTGCTTATAAAAACACATTGTTCACTCCCTCACTGTCAAACTGCTCCGATCGATATCACCTTGACAACAGCTTATCTCAGAGTCAGTCACTTGACCTGTGAAATGAGGCAAGTCTACACAGAAATGCCAAGTAAATTACAGCTTGGTGTATTTGGCAGACTGAAGCTGAAAGTTTGTTTCAGTGTTTACTGATGGATAATAAGCCGTGTTTCATGCAGAACAAAGGTAAATGTATGTGAGACAGTTAATCGTTGACGGACAAAATTCAAAGTTCAAATAAGGTAAATTATCGGCGGTCGATAAAGACGGCACATCGGGTCAATGCATAACCGCTTACTAGTTTATGTGGTATGTTTTCACCTTAAAAACAACGGGAAAACTTTTGCTAGGTCTCTAGACCCTGCCTATAAGACGAGCCCCACAC
Source organism: Sinonovacula constricta (assembly GCA_007844125.1). Lineage (NCBI taxonomy): Eukaryota > Metazoa > Mollusca > Bivalvia > Cardiida > Solecurtidae > Sinonovacula > Sinonovacula constricta. The sequence continues at coordinate 39,962,894 of CM017572.1, read as the reverse complement.
TTTGAACATGAAATTTAAAGGAAAAATCCCTGTCTTATAAGTGAGAAAATACGGTAACTGTTTTGAAAAAATAAGAATTACTATGCATAAGAAATATGCAGATGTCTATACTATATTTTATTAAATTATTTTGTTGTTACCTGTATATGTACTTTGATCTACACATGTAAAGTAATAAAATTAAAATCTTATCTTTTGTTTAAAATCAATTCAATGCTAAGTTAAATATTTAACTCAAAAAATCTAACTCAGGTGTTCATATTTAAATTTCTACTTATTCAAAAGTAAAATACAGAGTTGGGAATAGTTAATAATGCATCTAAAACTAAATATCTAGTTGCCTCATAGAGACAAAAAGAAACTGGTTGATGTTAAAGAAATGGTTCTATCTCACGTTAAATCAATGTTCTAATGAAATAATTTGTTCTATGGCAATGCACATTTAAAAAGAACGTCAGCAATCTCAACTTTTGCCTTTGGTCATTTTTTCTTAAATAAAAACTATCACAAGGAGTTTATTAATATTCTAAATAATGTTACATAATGGCTTAACATATAAAATATGCATTGAAAGTATAGATGTCATGCATTTTATGTGTTACTAAGTAAGTTTCAGACTGTATTCACAAAAATCCATTTTTTCACATGGTAGCTCAATAAAAAGTAAACAACAGGAGAAACTCCATGACATCTGAGCTGCGGTAACAGGGCTTTTTTTCATCATTTTGGGAATATGACCCATACCCCTGCTAAAATCTTAAATATGTCATGGTGAATTTCTTGAGGTTTGAAATCCATGTGCTGAGAGCATATCACAAAACTAATAGACTGAGTAAATGTGAAGAAAATTAGTACAATCTGTAGCCTACACCTAAGGCCATTTTGAAAGCATTTTTCCCCATTGAATTGTCAATACAAAGATCAGACCCACTAAATTTTTATACACAGTAAAGTAAATAAAAAGAACGTGCAGCTAGTGATGACGTCACAAACTATGTCGCATGTAATTAACATAATGTGGCATTTTTTTAACACTCAATAAAAATAACTTAAAGAGACTTTGAAAAGTGGGTCTTATCCTTTGTGCTTGTTGACTATGATTGGTGAAAGGAATTTCCCAGGCATAAGATGATGTCTTCCTATTTGACCCAGCGACATGTTAATATAAGTTGCAGGCAAGTATATAATTGCATGCAAGTATTTCTTTCAAAAACTTGAAGCTAGTGACGAGTTGACAATTAGAATATTTTATGCGCTTTTTAACAATTAATAAGATTACAACAAATTCTGCCTGATTAACGTAATAAAAAATTGGACAAACCACAACTTTGCTCCACTAATAAGTACATGTAACTGGCAAGGTGGGATTATGATGGAATGTTCCTGGCCTTGACAGCCAGTAAGACAATGTGGCCGGGTACCAATGACAATCAATGCTGTTGGATGAACATAAGGCACACATTACATAACTTAATTACACAACTTGATTGTGTATTGTAATATCAAAGTGACATGGTAACTCTGCAGCTATGTACTGCTTATAGGGGCATCAGGTGACCTCTCCACGAGAAATAACATCCATAGAGCAGAGACTAGGGGCATGTATCAGATAAGGGCAGTGGCAGTATGGAATTAAGCTGCTAGTCAAAGGGCATTGTGTAGCAACAGACAAAAGGGTATGGCACAGCGCCACAGTGAAAAGGGCTAGGGCAAACACTAGTACACTGTGAGTGGAAAAAACAAACAGCAACAATTACAAAGTCAAAACAACAGCAACAAACTAATACTAATTCAAAACCTAACAATGATGTTACACAAATAATAGATATAAATAAAGTGTCGCTGGATGGATCAATTTCCTATTGACCAGTAGTCTGCTAAGTTCATGGCTGATTTGATGGCAACTTGCAGCACCCAGATACAGTGACACGTACCCTCACTCAAGGACAGTCAAGCTATCGGAAAATCCACTGATCTTCACTCTCATTGGCATTGTTGATGCAGCGGTACATGTGCATATAAGTGTAAGGTAAATTCAACTAAAAAATAAGAAAGGGACGTGAAATTGGCAGAAGAGGAAAATGCTGGTTTTCAAGCAGCAGGATTGGTTGATCACTTTTCGCATGTAACAGAGCTTATACGAATGTGAAATATAATTAAATAAGTTATAATAACGTCAAATTACCAATGTGATCTTTTAATTCCGACTGAGCCTACGGTACATTGGTTAATATTTTTTACAGATATGAAACGTGACCCACAGACGGGATATTTTCGATGTGCACCGGTAGTGGTGGGTAAACTCCACCAAAAGTTCGTGCATGTGGAATCAAATAAATTTAAACATATTTAGGTTGCTAGTGCTTCAAAAGAGAATAATCATACATATTATTTATTTAGCTGCAACATACCTACTTTTATATGTAAGACTTGCGTTATAATCTTCCATTTATGGTCGTGCATATTTTTCTGTTATTAGTGTAGTGAATCCCTATCACCCTTTCGATTGGTGCGTCTTGGACTTCTTTGACCAATCAAACCTTCAGAATCAGAAAACGCTCGGGAACTTCCAATTTTTTCATTCACAAAAACATTGAATTTTACAAATGACTTCTAACGGATCGTTTGGTGGGTGAAAATGACGTCCGCGGGTGCGGAAAGAAATGCCAGCTCGATTGACGGACTTCCAAAACAGTTTGTGACATCTTTACGAATTCTATTTGACATTTTAGACGAAGATCGTACCGGGTATGTGCGTTTGTGTGACATCGAATCGCGTTGGCACGAAGAAGGAGTTCGTGGTTTACCAAGTGGAGTGATAGAAAGTCTAAGAAAGGTAGCCCCCAGAAATGGACGTCTCAGTTTTGAGAACTTTGTCTCAGGTTTGAAATTATCACTGTTAAAGACAACTACCCAACCGGAAAGGTCAGATTCTGTAACAACATCAGGAAAGGAAAATAAAGGACCTGTGATCAAGGATCAGACTACTCCATCACACTCAAAGTCACAACATAGACAACAGGTGGATAAATTTCCATCATCACTGTCACATTATGGACAACCACCAAGTGAGGGACACAAAACCAATCATGCACAACCAGAAAAAGTCAGCATGTTGCGTCCACCATCTGCTCGGTTACAACCGCAGATGGGAACACAAGTTGTAGTGGCGCCAAACACAGCGACAGTACGACCAAATAATGTCTTGCAGTCACAGAACGTTGATCTGAGAAATCAGATTTACAACAGGGAACAAATTAAACAAGCTACAGTCAAGTTTCAGAATCAAGGGAAGAGTGAACAACCCATAAACAGTGCTGTAATAAAACAAAGATCAGCAAATCAACAACAACAAAATGCTTTAAAAAGACACAGTGATATAGGACATCAGGCAAGAAAAGATATTTACATTCCATCAAAAACTAGACCAAAAAGTGCAGCCATCATTGACAGCCAAAAGAGTAATAAAGACAATTTGATACAAAATGGGAGATCTCAAGAATTTCCCCCAGGTCGCCCTGAACGACCTCCACCATATAGGAGAGTGTCAGACCAAGATTCCCCACCTGCCATACCTGCCCACAATACACATGGAAAGATCATTCATGAGCTAAAGAACTGGCACAGGGCTCAGTCCACTCCAGGACAGGGGGGTCAGGGTGGGATGCCTTCAAGGCACAGTGATTCAAATCTGAATGAGAAAAACAGATATTCTTATGCAGGGAATGATTATGGTGAGTATCTAACAATAACATATTACTTCAGTTACGTTCATATTGTACTTAAAATTCTTTTTTATTCCTAATATTTTCAGCTAAGCCCTATACTGGTTGTACACAAAGCTTCAAATAGTTCAAATTTTGCTGCTTTATCACTACAGACACATTACAGCATTATTGGTCGCTTATTGCAACTGTAGTGACTGTAGTGCATAAAGGCACTTCCAACAGCCTTGCTGTTGGGTTAACCCTTTGGTGACGTGGTTGAGTGCCTGGACTACTGATCTGGCGGACCGGGTTCGAATCCCCGTTAGGGCCAGGATTATTGTCTCCTCTGAGATTTACTTTAATGGTGTCAGAAGTAAACGGAAGCCTGGTGTGGCTGTCCTGAGATGGGCTTGGGCCCAGAAAAAAGTAAAGGGGGAGGAGTGTAGTGACTGTAGTGCATAAAGGCACTTCCAACAGCCTTGCTGTTGGGTTAACCCTTTGGTGACGTGGTTGAGTGCCTGGACTACTGATCTGGCGGACCGGGTTCGAATCCCCGTTAGGGCCAGGATTATTGTCTCCTCTGAGATTTACTTTACAACTGCTGACATCATCAGAGTACATTCTAACTATCCAAAGACCTTGCGTAATTAAATAAGCCTACATTGTTGCAAACTGTGAGAGATATTTACACTTTGAAATCTGTTGTACAATCAGTACATCTCACTATCAGCTTGAGAAGTTACTTAGATAAAAAAAAAATATGTTTAATAAATTCCTGTAAGGAACCGGGAGCACTATGCCTATGACCTTTTGGGAGAGCAATGTAGAGTTTTAGGAGTATTCAGCAGTTTCAGTAGAGTTTTGAGAGAGCACAGCAGGGTTTCAGGAAAGCACTGTAAACTTTCAAAGAGCCCAGTAGAGGTTCGAGAGAGCACTATTGAGTTTTGGGAGAGCACTTGTAGAATTTTGGGAAAGCATTGCAGACTTTTGGGAAAGCACTGCACATAGTTTTGTGAAGGTTTTGGGAGAGCACTGCAGAGTTTTGGTAGAGCACTGCACAGAGTTTTGGGAAAGTCTTGGGAGTGCACTGCAGAGTTTAGGCAGAGCACTGCAGAGTTTTGGGAAGGTTTTTAGAGAGCACCTCAGAAATTTATGCAGAGTTTTAGCAGAGCAGAACACAGCAGAGTTTTGGCAAAGCACTTCTGAGTTTAGGCAGACCACTGCAGAGTTTTGGGAATGTTTTTAGAGAGCACCTCAGAAATTTATGCAGAGCAATGCAGAGTTTTGGCAGAGCAGAACACAGCAGAGTTTTGGCAAAGCACTTCTGAGTTTAGGCAGAGCACTGCAGAGTTTAGGAAGATCACTGTGCAGAGTTTAGGAAGAGCACTGTGCAGAGTTTTGTGAGAGCACTGCAGAGTTTTGGGAGAGCACTGCAGAGTTTTGACAGAACACTGCGAAGTTTAGGCAGAGCACTGCAGAGTTTTGGGAAAGCACCTTGGAGTTTGTGTAGAGTATTGGGAGAGCACTGCACAGAGTTTTGGGAGAGCACTGCAGAGTTTTCTAAGAGCACTGCACAGAGTTTTGGGAAAATTTTGGGAGAGCACTACAGAGTTTAGGCAGAGCACTGCAGAGTTTTGGGAAGATTTTTGGAGAGCACTTCAGAATTTTATGCAGAGTTTTGGCAGAGCAGAACACAGCAGAGTTTTGGCAAAGCACTGCTGAGTTTAGGCAGAGCGCTGCAGAGTTTAGGAAGAGCACTGTGCAGAGTTTTGGGAGAGCACTGCAGAGTTTTGGGAGAGCACTGTGCAGAGTTTTGGGAGAGCACTGCAGAGTTTAGGAAGAGCACTGTGCATTTTTTTGGCAAAGCACTGCAGACTTAGGCAGAGCACTGCAGAGTTTAGGTAAAGCACTGTGCAGAGTTTTGGGAGAGCACTGTGAAGTTTAGAGTGAGCACTGCAAAGTTTTGGGAAAGCACCTTGGAATTTGTGTAGAGTTTTGGGAGAGCACTGCAGAGTTTTCTAAGAGCACTGCACAGAGTTTTGGGAAAGTTTTGGGAGAGCACTGCAGAGTTTTGGCAAAGCACTGCAGACTTAGGCAGAGCACTGCAGAGTTTAGGTAGAGTACTGTGCAGAGTTTTGGGAGAGCACTGCAGAGTTTTGACAGAGCAGTGCAGAGTTTTGGCAGAGCACTGCAGAGTTTGGGGAAAGCACCTTGGAGTTTGAGGAGAGTTTTGGGAGAGCACTGCAGAGTTTTATCATTACATATTTTAATTTTTTTTTAATATATTATGCATGAATTGATCAGATCTGGACAAAAGAGTGTTAATCTTGATCAGTCAGCCCCGTCAGGAAGTTATCTGATCTAAGTCTGCATCACTCTTATTTCTTGTTGAATTATAACCTTCGAAGTCTTCACCACAAAAGAAAGTTACAAACACTTTACAATCAGTCCACTAAGCTGGCAATATCTACTGAACCCGTATGATGTTGGCATTTTGACACAAAAGGTTGATAAGATAACCAAGGTGTTGCAAGTGATATGGTTCAGTAAAAGGCTGTAAAGTGTTGTTTAATTAAGTATGTATGTTTTCATAGTAATTCATGATTTTAAAAATGATTTTGCTGAAAATTCTGGTGGACTGTCAGTCAATTTATCTTCTAAACTTTAGTGGACCGTCACAGATTTTGGTGGACACGGGCCACAGTCCTCTGAGTTTTGTCAAAGACTGCCTTTGCCTTGCAGCTGTTTGAAAATAACTTTTGTAGTACTTGTTAATAAATGTAGCCTGATAAGTGTCATTGTAACTTATGGATGCTTATTCTGACACGTGCTGATGAAGTGATAGAATTTAGAAAGGAGTTATCTCAGCCTTTTGAAGACCAGTCACAGAAAGGCATGCAGCCATGTAATTATATTGAGTAACACAATGTCAACGTCCTGCAATAATTGCAGTGCAGGCTCTTTTGTGCTGCAAACACCCCGCTAACCTGTCATTATGTTCGGAAGTATTCTGTATTTGTCTTAATGCTTCACCCGCTATATTTACCCATGTCCCCACCTTGCCAAATCAGACTGACGATCATACCATTGATTTTTGGAATTGATAAAAGATTCATTTCTTTGCTTGACCTGTACTCATGAAGTATTGAGCCAGCCTATTGACAGTAGGCTTCTAATCAATAACAATGAGGTGCTGTTTAAAGCGTTTTAGAAATAAAGTGACACAATAAGAAAGGCAGTTAAAGAAGTTCAGATACAAGGGTGGTTGAAAAAACAAATAAACTTGGCAATAAAACACTGCACACTCCAAGGTTCCCAATGCCTTTATTCTAATCTGATATTTGTAGCATTCTTTGTTACTTGAGGCATACTTTGTAAATGTGGGGATAAAATTAAAGGATGTATCCATCCCAAATCTGTTAACTGTAACAGACTTTTTTGATGTAGGTGTAAATTAAAGTATAAATTAAAGGATGTATTTTCCCCCTAATCTGTTATCTGTAACAGACTTTGTTGATGAAGGGGTAAATTAAAGTATAAATTAAAGGATGTATTTTCCCCCTAATCTGTTACCTGTAACAGACTTTGTTGATGTAGGGGTAAATTAAAGGATGTATTTCCCTTAATCTGTCACCTGTAACAGACTTTTTTGATGTAGGTGTAAATTAAAGTCTAAATTAAAGGATGTATTCCCCCCTAATCTGTCACCTGTAATAGACTTTGTTGATGTAGGGGTAAATTAAAGGATGTATTTCCCCTAATCTGTCACCTGTAACAGACTTTGTTGATGTAGGGTTAAATTAAAGGATGTATTTACCCTAATCTGTCACCTGTAACAGACTTTGTTGATGTAGGGGTAAATTAAAGGATGTATTTACCCTAATCTGTCACCTGTAACAGACTTTGTTGATGTAGGGATAAATCAAAGGATGTATTTACCCTAATCTGTCACCTGTAACAGACTTTGTTGATGTAGGGGTAAATTAAAGGATGTATTTCCCCTAATCTGTCACCTGTAACAGACTTTGTTGATGTAGGGATAAATTAAAGGATGTATTTTCCCCCCTAATCTGTCACCTGTAACAGACTTTGTTGATGTGGGGATAAATTAAAGGATGTATTTCCCCCCCCTAATCTGTCACCTGTAACATACTTTGTTGATGTGGGGATAAATTAAAGGATGTATTTTCCCCTTATCTGTCACCTGTAACAGACTTTGTTGATGTGGGGATAAATAAAAGGATGTATTTCCCCCCTAATCTTTCACCTGTAACAGACTTTGTTGATGTAGGTGTAAATTAAAGGATGTATTTCCCCCCTAATCTGTCACCTGTAACAGACTTTGTTGATGTAGGTGTAAATTAAAGTATAAATTAAAGGATGTATTTTCCCCCTAATCTGTTATCTGTAACAGACTTTGTTGATGAAGGGGTAAATTAAAGTATAAATTAAAGGATGTATTTTCCCCCTAATCTGTTACCTGTAACAGACTTTGTTGATGTAGGGGTAAATTAAAGGATGTATTTCCCTTAATCTGTCACCTGTAACAGACTTTTTTGATGTAGGTGTAAATTAAAGTCTAAATTAAAGGATGTATTCCCCCCTAATCTGTCACCTGTAATAGACTTTGTTGATGTAGGGGTAAATTAAAGGATGTATTTCCCCTAATCTGTCACCTGTAACAGACTTTGTTGATGTAGGGATAAATTAAAGGATGTATTTTCCCCCCTAATCTGTCACCTGTAACAGACTTTGTTGATGTGGGGATAAATTAAAGGATGTATTTCCCCCCCCTAATCTGTCACCTGTAACATACTTTGTTGATGTGGGGATAAATTAAAGGATGTATTTTCCCCTTATCTGTCACCTGTAACAGACTTTGTTGATGTGGGGATAAATAAAAGGATGTATTTCCCCCCTAATCTTTCACCTGTAACAGACTTTGTTGATGTAGGTGTAAATTAAAGGATGTATTTCCCCCCTAATCTGTCACCTGTAACAGACTTTGTTGATGTAGGTGTAAATTAAAGTATAAATTAAAGGATGTATTTTCCCCCTAATCTGTTATCTGTAACAGACTTTGTTGATGAAGGGGTAAATTAAAGTATAAATTAAAGGATGTATTTTCCCCCTAATCTGTTACCTGTAACAGACTTTGTTGATGTAGGGGTAAATTAAAGGATGTATTTCCCTTAATCTGTCACCTGTAACAGACTTTTTTGATGTAGGTGTAAATTAAAGTCTAAATTAAAGGATGTATTCCCCCCTAATCTGTCACCTGTAATAGACTTTGTTGATGTAGGGGTAAATTAAAGGATGTATTTCCCCTAATCTGTCACCTGTAACAGACTTTGTTGATGTAGGGTTAAATTAAAGGATGTATTTACCCTAATCTGTCACCTGTAACAGACTTTGTTGATGTAGGGGTAAATTAAAGGATGTATTTACCCTAATCTGTCACCTGTAACAGACTTTGTTGATGTAGGGATAAATCAAAGGATGTATTTACCCTAATCTGTCACCTGTAACAGACTTTGTTGATGTAGGGGTAAATTAAAGGATGTATTTCCCCTAATCTGTCACCTGTAACAGACTTTGTTGATGTAGGGATAAATTAAAGGATGTATTTTCCCCCCCTAATCTGTCACCTGTAACAGACTTTGTTGATGTGGGGATAAATTAAAGGATGTATTTCCCCCCCCCCCCTAATCTGTCACCTGTAACATACTTTGTTGATGTGGGGATAAATTAAAGGATGTATTTTCCCCTTATCTGTCACCTGTAACAGACTTTGTTGATGTGGGGATAAATAAAAGGATGTATTTCCCCCCTAATCTTTCACCTGTAACAGACTTTGTTGATGTAGGGTAGGTGTAAATTAAAGGATGTATTTCCCCCCTAATCTGTCACCTGTAACAGACTTTGTTGATGTAGGTGTAAATTAAAGGATGTATTTTCCCCCTAATCTGTCACCTGTAACAGACTTTGTTGATGTAGGTGTAAATTAAAGTATAAATTAAAGGATGTATTTTCCCCCCTAATCTGTCACCTGTAACAGACTTTGTTGATGTAGGTGTAAATTAAAGAATGTATTTTCCCCTAATCTGTCACCTGTAACAGACTTTGTTGATGTAGGTGTAAATTAAAGGATGTATTTCCCCCCCCCCCCCCCCTAATCTGTCACCTGTAACAGACTTTGTTGATGTAGGGATAAATCAAAGGATGTATTCCCCCCCCCCCCCCCTAATCTGTCACCTGTAACAGACTTTGTTGATGAAGGTGTAAATTAAAGGATGTATTTTCCCCCTTATCTGTCACCTGTAACAGACTTTATTGATGTGGGGATAAATAAAAGGATGTATTTTCCCACTAATCTGTCACCTGTAACAGACTTTGTTGATGTAGGTGTAAATTAAAGGATGTATTTTCCCCCTTATCTGTCACCTGTAACAGACTTTGTTGATGTAGGTGTAAATTAAAGGATGTATTTCCCCCTAATCTGTCACCTGTAACAGACTTTGTTGATGTAGGTGTAAATTAAAGGATGTATTTTCCCCCTTATCTGTCACCTGTAACAGACTTTGTTGATGTAGGTGTAAATTAAAGGATGTATTTTCCCCCTAATCTGTCACCTGTGACAGAATTTGTTGATGTAGGTGTAAATTAAAGGATGTATTTCCCCCCCTAATCTGTCACCTGTCCCAGACTTTGTTAATGTGGGTGTAAATTAAAGGATGTATTTTCCCCCCTAATCTGTCACCTGTAACAGACTTTGTTGATGTAGGTGTAAATTAAAGGATGTATTTTCCCCCTAATCTGTCACCTGTAACAGACTTTGTTGATGTAGGTGTAAATTAAAGGATGTATTTTCCCCCCTAATCTGTCACCTGTAACAGACTTTGTTGATGTAGGTGTAAATGAAAGGATGTATTTTCCCACTAATCTGTCACCTGTAACAGACTTTGTTGATGTAGGTGTAAATTAAAGGATGTATTTTCCCCCTTATCTGTCACCTGTAACAGACTTTGTTGATGTGGGGATAAATAAAAGGATGTATTTCCCCCCTAATCTTTCACCTGTAACAGACTTTGTTGATGTAGGGTAGGTGTAAATTAAAGGATGTATTTCCCCCCTAATCTGTCACCTGTAACAGACTTTGTTGATGTAGGTGTAAATTAAAGGATGTATTTTCCCCCTAATCTGTCACCTGTAACAGACTTTGTTGATGTAGGTGTAAATTAAAGTATAAATTAAAGGATGTATTTTCCCCCCTAATCTGTCACCTGTAACAGACTTTGTTGATGTAGGTGTAAATTAAAGAATGTATTTTCCCCTAATCTGTCACCTGTAACAGACTTTGTTGATGTAGGGATAAATCAAAGGATGTATTCCCCCCCCCCCCCCCCCCCCCCCCTAATCTGTCACCTGTAACAGACTTTGTTGATGAAGGTGTAAATTAAAGGATGTATTTTCCCCCTTATCTGTCACCTGTAACAGACTTTATTGATGTGGGGATAAATAAAAGGATGTATTTTCCCACTAATCTGTCACCTGTAACAGACTTTGTTGATGTAGGTGTAAATTAAAGGATGTATTTTCCCCCTTATCTGTCACCTGTAACAGACTTTGTTGATGTAGGTGTAAATTAAAGGATGTATTTCCCCCTAATCTGTCACCTGTAACAGACTTTGTTGATGTAGGTGTAAATTAAAGGATGTATTTTCCCCCTTATCTGTCACCTGTAACAGACTTTGTTGATGTAGGTGTAAATTAAAGGATGTATTTTCCCCCTAATCTGTCACCTGTGACAGAATTTGTTGATGTAGGTGTAAATTAAAGGATGTATTTCCCCCCCTAATCTGTCACCTGTCCCAGACTTTGTTAATGTGGGTGTAAATTAAAGGATGTATTTTCCCCCCTAATCTGTCACCTGTAACAGACTTTGTTGATGTAGGTGTAAATTAAAGGATGTATTTTCCCCCTAATCTGTCACCTGTAACAGACTTTGTTGATGTAGGTGTAAATTAAAGGATGTATTTTCCCCCCTAATCTGTCACCTGTAACAGACTTTGTTGATGTAGGTGTAAATGAAAGGATGTATTTTCCCACTAATCTGTCACCTGTAACAGACTTTGTTGATGTAGGTGTAAATTAAAGGATGTATTTTCCCCCTTATCTGTCACCTGTAACAGACTTTGTTGATGTAGGTGTAAATTAAAGGATGTATTTTCCCCCTAATCTGTCACCTGTGACAGAATTTGTTGATGTAGGTGTAAATTAAAGGATGTATTTTCCCCCCTAATCTGTCACCTGTAACAGACTTAGTTGATGTAGGTGTAAATTAAAGTATAAATTAAAGGATGTATTTTCCCCCTAATCTGTCACCTGTAACAGACTTTGTTGATGGGGGTATAAATTAAAGGATCTATTCCCCCCTAATCTGTTACCTGTAACAGACTTTGTTGATGTAGCGGTAAATTAAAGGATGTATTTTCCCCTAATCTGTCACCTGTAACAGACTTTGTTGATGTAAGAGTAAATTTAAGTCTTAATTAAAGGACGTATTCCCCCCAAATCTGTCACCTGTAACAGACTTTGTTCATGTCGGGTTAAATTAGGGGATGTATCTCCTTTTTGTAGGCTGTGCCAAAGCTTTTTGTTGTAGTGCTACTGTTAGCCTACAGACCTTTCTGCTCATTGGGTAAAGCACATTTGCAGGGACAAAGAATATATGCAAATATTTATTAACAAAATATTTCGTTATTTGTTGAATTAAGACTACTGTTTAAAAATGGTATTATTTATAATTTTACACTATAGTAGACTAACGACAAACATTAATATACATGTACCTGGGATCATACTCATAAAGAGTCATAGTGTTGTTGTTTTTTTTATTTAAACTAAGAAATTTTCTTAAATTTGGAAAAAAGTATTAAGATATTTCTTGTCTTCTTTGTCATTTTATGAACGAAATAAAGGTAAATTTCTTATATGTCTTAGAAAATATTTCAGATTTTAAGAAAATTTCTTAGTTAAAGTCATAAAAAATAACTAATTCTTTTTTAATATGACACCAGGTTCATAGAATATACCCAAATTTTACGGATTTGCTTCTTGTTCACTTGCATCTTTAATCCTTTAAGGTGGTGTCCAACAGTTTGGACCAAAATTTATTTTCTCAAATAAGTCAATATTATGTGAAATGTTCCTGCAAAATGCTGTTCATTGATGTCCTAGATTTGTGTGAACAGTCAGGCATAAACCAGGGCTGGTCATTGCAAACAGATATTTCCTGCCCGAGCCATGCTGCAGAGATAGCTATTTTTAAAATTAGAAAACCACATGACCACTTACTTTTGAGATCACATTATATAGTCATCTGGGTAATCCGTCTGACGACGTCGATATCTATTTAAACCAGAGGCCACTATCAGTCTGACGTCAATATCTATTTAAACCAGAGGCCACTATCAGTCTGACGTCGATATCTATTTAAACCAGAGGCCACTATCAGTCTGACATCGATATCTATTTAAACCCGAGGCCACTATCAAGATATTTATGCATTGAGTGATATTTTTTCAGGATTAGTTCTGTCCAACAATTCAGTTAGTAATCAAAATCGTATTTATTAAGACTAAAGTATAAAGTTACAGAAAAAATATCCAGAAATTCCCCAAAGCAGTGATTCAATATCATATATATATATTTTATATAGGCAAACTGTCAGATACCACCTTTAAAAAAATATAACATCATATAACAAAATGCGGGATAAACCCACTGGACCTTACAATTTTACAAGTTTCTAAGGTGGTAACTCTTGGGTTTGCTCTTATGTCTCATCACAGTTTTGTTATAACTTTTGCAGCTGACTGGCATGCAAATGCCTTTGTTCTGTGCCTTTCAAATTTTAATATATGCTGCAGTGCTCATAGGACTGTCATATTTTCTTATTATATATCTAGCAACATATATGTGATACAAATGGCAGATGGAGACCTCACTCATGCAGTGAGGTTTTTTGCAGTAAACCCATGTGCATTAAATATGACACATCAAACACACATATTGTTTTGTGACCTTCCCCACTGTGATAGCCCAGTATACTGTACACACACAAATTGGATTATAAACCTTCCAACTGTTTTTTTTCCAACTTGGTCTTATTTTGGGTGGAGTCGGGAATGTTTAAAGCAGTCATCTTTATTATTTAATGATTGCAGGTTGTGAAATCTCTCTTTAAAATCATTTTTAAAAGTTTCACAAATGTCAAGATATTGTTACTTGCTCTGATGTCACGTGTTAATGACATAAAACTGCAATAAATGATGATATTTTATATCTGTCTGAAAGATTTTTGGTAGAGGTTGAAGCCTTACGGTTACTAACATTTTAACCTAACAGATTTTAGCTCTGTGCATCTAGCGTTAGATTTACAAAGAAAACATAAAAACACACAGCAATGAAATGGTAAGAAACTTTATCTGTGAAACTGTAAGATGATATTTATGTGATATTTGGTTTATTTTTTCTGTAAATATGATTTTTACTCTGCATTCTGCCAGAGTCTGTCAGAAATACACTGTAGACCTTTTAAACAGTGTTGTGTAAAATAGCACAACATTTTACCTACTTTACCGGACCTGGTAGCGCATTTGTATATTGTCGGCTACATGTAAAGGAGGCCGCGGCTTCAAACCCAGGCAGTGACGTACAAAAGTCATAAAAAAATGGTATTGGTATAGCTCCCTTGCTTACTCTCAAGCAAATATAAGTGATATAGCTCCCTTGATAACGCTCAAGCAAATATAATGGTAGTTCCATGACTGGTTGGCCTGGTGTCAGGATAATGTGACTGGGTGTGGTATCATGCCAGGTGTTCATGGCATGCTATACACAGTGAAGGCAGCACTATATCAGATTCAAGTGGACACCGTCTCCAAAAAACTAAAATACTGTTGGTGGAACGATAAACCCAACAAAGAAACATTTGACCTTCTGTGCACCAGGAGTTCTACCCAGACATTTAGGATCTCAACCTAAGGTAGATGTCGCTACACTGACAATTATATTTGTGTTGTTGTAATGTATTTAAAAAAAAGAATATATGACAAAGTCCTATGAGTATTGCAACATATACCAAACTCCGAAAAGGCACAGAACAAAGGTATTTCACATGCAAGCCAGGCGAAAAGTAAGAACAAATTTGTGATGAGTCATTTAAGGAAAAGAGCAAACCCGACAGTTACCGCCTTGGAATGGTCAGTCGGCAATATGAACCGACTGGGGTGCTTAAACAACAAAACAAACATTACAGTGCAAAAAGATTAATAAAAATATTTAAACATGTACAAAGTGCAATTAAAAAATACAAATATGCAGGTAACTGTACTTAAAGAAGGTAATCAAAAAACTATTAAGAGAAAACTATTTGAACAATGCTTGACTGATCAATATAACCATGTGTCAATGTAATAGTAGTTAGACGGTTACTAGATTAACTAGATTTCGGTTAATCTCGTAACCCTTAGTTAGATGTTATGGTAGACCTGACTGACTGACAACTGGTTAATTTAAGGGTCAGCGCATACATTTGTATTTTGTCATGACTTTATCACATTGGGAAAGGTCATAAAACACAAAAAAAACTGATACATTAACAATATAATGCTTGACTGATCAATATAACCATATCTCAGTGTATAAAACATGTACTGAGATGTTATCTATTTTATGTTACTCTGTATTGATGCTTCTTGGATTGAACATCACTGAATGATACTGTCATCATTTTCTGGTCTGTCAGTTATGCATTGATACAAGTTCATAAATCATCATTGGAATTTGTTACTCATTTTAGTCCACTTATGTGGCTGGCTAGATATTATTTTGTTAAAAGGTGATATCTGACAGTTTGCCTATATCAAATACATGTAACAACACCTTCCCATTGTTTTGGGGAAGTTAATCATAATTCCGCATAAACTCTTACTTTAGTAAAAATAAAGACGGTATTTAGCACTGCCTACATTGTTAGACAGTGAAAGTCGTGATAAAAACACTCTAAAATTCAATCCAACCAAATCTATAAATAAGCATGATGGTGATCTCTGCTAAAACAGACACTGACATCAGAGCGGACTACCCGGATGACAATATAACGAGATCTCAAATGTAAGCTGTCCTGTGGTTTTCTTAGATTAAAAAAAGCTATCTATGCTCAGTGTGGCTCAGATAGGAAATACCTGTTCCCAATGATGACTAATGAGTGAGGATTTCTGCTTCACTGTTCACACAAATTTAGGGCATCAATAAACAGCATCTTGCAGGACCTTTTCAGGTAACAGTGACTTATTTGGTAATTTGGGAAAAAATCTTTGTTCCTAACTGTTGGAGACCACCTTTAAGGTGTAGCTTAAACATTGGTTAGAAAGGTCCCCAGCTGTGATATACCAAAGTTGATAAAAACGGTTAAGGTTCGTCTCCCTTACTTATGCTCAAGCACTTATAAATTGCTTATTGACTGGTCATTCTAGTGTCTGGATAATATATGTAGAGGTGGCTTCAGGTGACATAGGCTATCACAGCTAAGAAAGCACTGACTCTGAGATAACTGCAAAGATTACTGATCTGATAAACACAATCAACAAACATTCAATATTAATTAAATTAAATACAGTTTAAGTTTATGAAAGTCAAGCTAAATTAGAAACATGTACATGCAGTCTTATTTGGCATCCATTCAAAATTGATCAGTGTTATTTATGGTAAATGAGTTTGTACATGCTCCTTATGACCAGCCATGTTAAAGTGATTGCAGGGTTCTTTAATGAAAATTGGGAAGCGGCCTTGGGCCTTTGAGAAGGGGAAATTTTGTGGTGTTTAATTAAAAAAGGGGTAGATGTGTATGTTAAACTGGTTTATTTCCTATTATACATTTTGTATGCTTATTACAAGGCCATCTCTCTGTCTCTCCTTCTTAAATTCCTCCACTAGTTTGAAATTGATGGGTGGAAATTTTTATTTTTAAGGGAAAAACCAGGCTTATTTACCGACTGAAAGGGTCCTTTAAACAGCCCCTTCTGTATAAGGTACAAAAAAACAACCAATAACTCTTTACATGCTAAGCACAAATTATCAGCGAGTCAAAGGGTGTTGATCCAGATCAGCATGATCCCAACGGAAGTAGTCTGATCGAGATCTGTACTATTTCTGTTTTTTATCATATATATTTTGACTTATACATAAATTTGTTAGCAAATAGTCACAAATTTAGTATTAGCTATAAACAAATGAATGAGGGTTGTATTATACACTGTGATGCATAGCTCCTTGTTTTGCATTAAAACTATCAAAGTCTGATATTTCATTACAAAATGCATTTTTATTGCAAAACAGGGAAGGAAAGTCAATCCACTTTGCAATACATCTGTATGTCTCCAATTAATAATTATATTGTATATGTCCAAAAGTACTTCACATTCAAAATAGGTCAGAATATTATCAGCAGTAACAATACTTAGTGTATGTGAACTGTCTGAGGTTGCAAGTAGAACCAATGCGGGTTGGGTTTTTTTCAGGTATAAGATTGATTGAATGCTTTATTGCACAACATGATTTCAATGCTAAAATGGAAAATATGGTCAAACCACTTTCGATACAACTGTACTTCTTTCACAAGGCAGTGTGATTTTATTAACCTTTTGATATTAATTTACGAGCAATTCCTGTGGAAGAGCACCTTTGCTATATGCACTCATTTTTAGTTTAATATGCAGAATGCCATCGAGTAAAATAAAGCCATGAATCGTGCAGTAAAGGTAAGGAAGATGCTGATTTCTGTCGAAGTGCAGTGTTAACCCATAGTCCAGCTTCAGTTCTTACAGTCACACAGTCATAGGAAACTGCAACTAGCTGCTGAAGAAATCTCGTAAGGTAACACAGCAGCATAAGAGTCGGCATGTTATCTGCAGAGTGAGCAACTATGTTCAAGCTGTTAGAACACCCCATACAGATCTAAAGAAACAGCTTACAGACTTCTGCTTAAATTGTTAAATACTGAATGCTGCTTAAATTGTTAAATACTGACCACTGCATAAATTGTTAAATACTAACCGCTGCTTAAATTGTTAAATGTTGACCACTGCATAAATTGTTAAATACTAACCGCTGCTTAAATTGTTAAATACTGACCACTGCTTAAATTGTCAAATACTGACCACTGCTTAAATTGTTAGATACTGACCACTGCTTAAATTGTTAAATACTGACCACTGCTTAAATTGTCAAATACTGACTGCTGCTTAAATTGTCAAATACTGACTGCTGCTTAAATTGTTAAATACTTTAAATACTGACCACTGCTTAAATTGTTAAATACTGACCACTGCTTTAATTGTTAAATACTGACTACTGCTTAGATTGTTAAATACTGACCACTGCTAAAATTGTTAAATACTGACTGCTGCTTAAATTGTTAAATACTGACTGCTGCTTAAATTGTTAAATACTGACTGCTGCTTAAATTGTTAAATACTGACCACTGCTTAAAATGTTTAATACTGACCACTGCTTAAATTGTTAAATACTGACTGCTGCTTAAATTGTTAAATACTGACTGATGCTTTATTTGGTAAATACTGACCACTGCTTAAATTGTTTAATACTGACCACTGCTTAAATTGTTAAATACTGACTGCTGCTTAAATTGTTAAATACTGACTGATGCTTTATTTGGTAAATACTGACCACTGCTTAAATTGTTAAATACTGACTGCTGCTTAAATTGTTAAATACTGACCACTGCTTAAATTGTTAAATACTGACTGCTGCTTAAATTGTTAAATACTGACAACTGCTTAAATCATAAAATACTGACCACTGCATAAATTGTTAAATACTGACCGCTGCTTAAATTGTTAAATACTGACCACTGCTTAAATTGTTAGATACTGACCACTGCTTAAATTGTTAAATACTGACCACTGCTTAAATTGTCAAATACTGACTGCTGCTTAAATTGTTAAATACTGACTGCTGCTTAAATTGTTA
Source organism: Sinonovacula constricta (assembly GCA_007844125.1). Lineage (NCBI taxonomy): Eukaryota > Metazoa > Mollusca > Bivalvia > Cardiida > Solecurtidae > Sinonovacula > Sinonovacula constricta. Next base: position 39,944,130 of record CM017572.1, on the reverse strand, counting down.
AATACTGACCGCTGCTTAAATTGTTAATTACTGACTGCTGCTTAAATTGTTAAATACTGACCACTGCTAAAATTGTTAATTACTGACTGCTGCTTAAATTGTTAAATACTGACCACTGCTTAAATTGTTAAATACTGACTGCTGCTTAAATTGTTAGATACTGACTGCTGCTTATATTGTTAAATACTGACCACTGCTTAAAATGTTTAATACTGACTGCTGCTTAAATTGTTAAATACTGACCACTGCTTAAATTGTTAAATACTGACTGCTGCTTAAATTGTTAAATACTGACTGCTGCTTAAATTGTTAAATACTGACCACTGCTTAAATTGTTAAATACTGAATGCTGCTTAAATTGTTAAATACTGACTGCTGCTTAAATTGTTAAATACTGACCACTGCTTAAAATGTTTAATACTGACCACTGCTTAAATTGTTAAATACTGACTGCTGCTTAAATTGTTAAATACTGACTGATGCTTTATTTGGTAAATACTGACCACTGCTTAAATTGTTAAATACTGACCACTGCTTAAATTGTTAAATACTGACCGCAGAATGGAAAAAACCCACCTGGCACTGCTGTTATGCTGTTATTCTAGCAATTTAGTTTTTCACTGTGTGGTTTTGTGTCTTTAGACCAAGTTACCAGTCTTTATGCCTATTAATTTTTTAATTTCAGTCAACATCGCAGATATCCAAAAGTCCAAAGATGCCCCACCAAGTCAAGATGCCCCTGGTCCTGGTAAAGCCACCATACGCCGCCAGAATTCAAGGCGCCACACCCTCTCTAGTGGGGTTGACTATAATGTGGTAGGTGAAATACTTAATACCAAGTTGTGATACGGTTGATTCGAATCAATCGAATAATGGTTATATGCATATTTCATTACTTGATAATATTCAAACACCAAACCTTTCTTTTTTTACCGATGTTATAAATTAATGGCTTTATGTCAGTCTGATTTTGGTTATAAACATAGTTCATTGCTGCTCACCTGCCTGCTGAAACTTTTTGATTAGTTTAGCCCTTGGGCAACTTTCACTCCTTTTCCAGGGAATTAGCAAACATTGTCACTAATTGAACCATGAAGGTTAAAAAAGTGGGATTTTCTTTTTAGATCCGTCGTATGAAACAGCTGGAGAAAGAGAAGGACCTGCTTTTGCAGGGAATGGAGGTTGTGGATCGTGCCCGGGAATGGTATATGAAACAGATCGCCATGGTTACTGACAAACAACACAGTGCAGAAAAAACTACATGTACTGTAAGCATAGAAAGTATTATTTTCATATAACAAAAAATAATTTAATTTTTATTTTTAATTCACTTATTATAAGTTTTGATAACCTTAAAAAAAATCATAGTTGGGAAATTTTCTCTTGGTTGTCTTAAGGCTGCTCTAGAAATTTAGGATTCACATCGATTTTACTACTTGCTGCAGTTGAAAACATCAAAATGTATTCACCGATATACAGAGGATTTATACATTAAATCTTACTGCACTAAAAGGGCATTTGATTATTTTCTACAAATGGTACACCTTTGACTTCGCTTATGTTTTTATTAAACTATAGCTGCACAAGCAGAAAAAAGATAAATGTCCTTATTCCAACAAGGTAGGATGATACGTGGTATGTGTACCTTCAATGTTGCTGTTGAAATGACTGAATCTTTGCTTCATTTACAAATTCTTACAAAAATATATCAGTGTTACTGTTGCAGTAGATTTAGTAAATAGGATACTTTGCTTTATTGCTGTTAAATAGTTAATACATACTTGATGATTGGACTCAGGTACTGCAAACAGTAGAGCTTTGTTTCGAGGTACGGGACACCTCGGGTTTGATCCTGGGCAAGGACATACCAAAGTCATTAAAAATGGTAAAAGTTAGGCTCCATTTCATTGCTAATGCTCAAGCAAATATTAGGGTTATTTCATGATTGGTTGACCCGGTGTCAGGATAATGTGACTGGGCGTGATATCATGCTAGGTGTTCATGGCGTGTTATAGACAGTGAAGGCAGCATTATATCTGCTTCAAGTGGACGCTGTCTCCAAAAAAAAGGCAATGCTGTTTGTGGGACGATAACCAAACATTTTTTATTTTATTTTCCAACAGGACAAGACCCTACAGTCTGACCAGGAGAGGGTGGATTTTCTTAGCCGAAGAGTCATGGATGTGAACACCAACCTGAAGGCACTGATGGACAGCTCGGTCACTGTAATTATTATTTTTAAATTGTTATCAACCTTAAAGATAGCTTAGCTACAGGTTGATTTACAAAAAATATCGAATAATTAAAAATTGAATACTTTTATCATAAAACCATTGCTTGAAGCTGGTGGCAAAGTGTTAAGAACACATACTTACTGATACCAGATAAATTTACATACTTAGCTCAGTTTGCTGTCTGATGTACTCTAACATCATTTACACAATGCTTGTTTGTAACAGGAAGCAGAAGCTATGCCTTGTATTGTACCAATGTTCTGCCATGTTATTGTAGTATTTTACAATGCTTTGCAACCGAACAATGAGTGGCTTAATCAGACTATATTTATCATTATAACATTTCTGCAATCAAACTATTAATTTTTATTTTTTACAGACCATCCCCGCTCATATGAACCTTGAAGTCAGACATGGGGTACAGACAGATGAACTTGCGATTCGGAGACTCAAAGATCAGAACAAGCTGCTTACAAAGGTAAACTTTTGTAAAGGCCAAGGGTTATATCCATAATGGTATTTTTTCTTACGTATACAATGAAATTCCCTTCAATTTTGAAACATCCTAAAAATTAAACATAAAAAATACCTAGGATTCAATTTTTTTAAGGAAGGGAGTTACCAGTTAGAATTAATTAAAATTTTAATTGTTCTTATGTTTAAGTAAACATTGCAAAATTTAAAGAATTTCACTAACCTGTCTTCATTTATAATTATCATTATTTAAACCCTGAAGATGTTTATATTTCTACGCATCTAATTTAATTTTGTGGAGGAAGATCCCAAACATATACCTGGGTGGAAACATTGACGTCAGCTGAAAAACCTCCTGATATGAAAGTTCATGCCCCCCAGCTACAGTTTATGCCCTGAGTGTCTTGAAAGTTACATCTTATTACTCATATTTTAAACTTAAAAGTGGTATACGACAGTTTTCCTATATCAAATGCATATGACAATATCTTAACAAAGTTTTGGTGAATTGAGACATAATTTGTGCACAAACTCAAACTTTGGTCTTAACAAAGGCAAAAATCTGCAAAAAACTCTAACTTAGTCTTAAGAATGGCATAATTCTGCAAAAACTCAAATTTAGTCTTAACAAATGCATAATTCTGCAAAAACTCAAACTTAGTCTTAACAAATGCATAATTCTGCAAAAACTCAAACTTAGTCTTAACAAATGCATAATTCTGCAAAAACTCAAACTTAGTCTTAACATAGGCATAATTCTGCAAAATAACTCAAACTTAGTCTTAACAAACACATAATGCTGCAAAAACTCAAACTTAGTCTTAACAAACGCATAATGCTGCAAAAACTCAAACTTTATTCTTAACAAAGGTAAGCACTGAGCACTTCCTCATTTGTCGGACTGTACAAATCATGAAATAAATTGCTCTAAAAGTTCTTTCCAAATCTATAAATAAGCACAACTTTAATTCTGCTAAAAATAGAAATATATGTCAGATGGGATAACCCACATGATGATAAAAAAGTTAGTGCTTCCATGATTTACCTACATGTAGTTTAAAAATAGCAAACTGTGCAGCATGGTTCAGATAGGAAATACATGTTTATAATGACGAGTGGGGTGTTATGCTTCATTTTTTGGCATAGAGGTAAGACTAGCAATAAGCAGCATTTTGCAGGATCTTTTCATGCAACAGCAAGTTTTTTTTTTTTGGTTGTTTGAGAGAAAAATAAATGTTCCAAACTGTCGGACCGGCCGCAACAACTTAAGTGGTAGAGCGTCGGCTTGTGGATCGGGAGGTCGTGGGTTCAACCCCTAGCCAGGTCAAACCAGAGACTTTAAAGTTGGTAGTAGTGGTTTCCCTCCTAACATTCGTGGCTAAGGGGACAGCATTACGCCTGACTCGTCTGTGTCAGTATAATGGACCGGCCAGGTTCTGTCCCTGGGCACCTCCTAAGTGCCCCTGAGCTATAATGATAGAAATGTCACTGCACAGTTTCGGTGAAAATGCTGCCAAATCCCAAACTGTTGGATACCACCTTTAAACAATATTTATTTTCTGATTCTAGGAGGTAGGCACTAAGAGTGAAAAAATCACCCAGCTGGAGAAAGAGAAGGCCAGCCTTATACGTGATCTGTTTGCTGTACGCTCCAAAAACATGTCTGCTTTTGATGACAAGACCTTTCTCTAGCTCGAACAGCAAATGGAACAACTATTCAAGAGGTTTTTTAAGTATTTATTTTTGTAATAGAAGATATTGCTTGGTAAAATTGTTAAAATTATGCAAGATTTTTTTTCTACATATTGTTTTATAATTTTTTTGTTAAATCTATGCAAGATTTATTGTTTAAAATGTGAGATAGTCTTATTGTTTACAGTGTATGTCTTTCCTTGTGATGATTATAATAATACAAAAAATAACTTTAAAAAAAGCAACATCATAAAACAACCTTGTTGATAAATTGTAATGTACAATGTCTAACGTTGTTTTTAATGAAGTTATCCCTAAATATTGTAAATTTGCATTAGCTGCATGTTATATGGGGCTTGCTTGCTCAATTTATGTAATATTTGACATTAAGGCATAAGTAGAATTATAACCACATTTCGGTCATTCTATCATACATTGTGTTTGTCTTCCTGCTAGTTGTTGAGCTAGTCAGATTTAGCGTGAAATACTAAATAATGCGGCTTACATGTTTCTTAACCCTTAGCCAGCTATTGGCTTATTTAAAAGGCTAAGGCACATAGTGTTGATTCAAATTCCTTGCTGGGAGCTGTCTGACCAGGATAAACACTATTTGTTGATTTGTCTCTGTTTACAAGTATATCAACCCTGACCTGTAACATAAATAATGTATGAGCAAAAAACCCTGAGAATTTTTCATGGGCTTTTAACAACATGTAGCAAGCTAAGGGTTAAGTAGATACATGGATATTTCTCATTATCTCTTAGTATTCAGGAGATAAATTTATTAGAAAAATGGGTTTGGCTATGAACAGAAAAAAAAGTTACAAAAAACATTTGGAAACATACATAAAAAGAATATCCCTTGGACTTTGGTTATATTGCTTATGTTTATAAACCCTTTATTATGTTGAAACTAATTGATGTTCATGGAAAATATGGTATATTTTCTGCTTATAAGAAATGCATACATTGCTATACCAATTTACTAATCATTGTGTAGCAATGTAGGTAAATGAAAAATTAGATTTGTGTTTTTGTATGTTTTTTGTTTCTTTTTGTACACATAGCATAGTTAAAAATGTTCCTTATATTGTTTTTTTTAAAGAAAGCATATATTTTTTTTTAATGTTATACAATTAAAAAAAAAAAAAAGGACCTCACTCACACTATCTAAGAAAGCATGATTTTTAAATTTATATTACGGGAAACAGTTCTTTCCAAATATCTTATCTTTGTTTGAGTTAAGAAATGTTTATTTACTTTGAGTTTATTTATTTAACAACAAGATGTCTTTGTGGTTATCAAAAAAGATATATCATCTTTATGTTAACTAAAGATACTTTCACCAGTGTGTTCATTTATAATCACTGATATTATATTATAGTTCCATTTTAATAATAGTCTTTAAAGATGTGCATAACTGAATGTAAAAATGCCTGGCCATTGCAGAAAGGTAAATATTTACTTTGTAAAAACACCATTGCTATAAAAAATAATAGTGTGTGATATGCTTCATAGTTACGGTTAACTTGCCTACAATAGAAATTGTGTTTCGAGCTCTTGCCTTTTTTGTTATCTTGCCAGGCATGTGTTCAGTAGGAATAAGTCTTGCAATTGTTGCCAGATTATGGACCAAGTTAGACTTGTAGCCAGTGAAAAACGTTGTGATTGAACCAAGAGTGTAACATTGAACAGAATGGAACAGTTTATTTTGACTTGGAACACAATGTTCTTTGTTATAGCAGCAGTAACTTAACAGCATGCACACAAATACAAAACAACTGAGATTATTTTATTTATGATAATCATTATGAAAGATGATCAAAAAATGTTACTGATTGTCATTATAACAGACTGTCATAATATGTGTCACTTGTAATAATCCTAATTGGGTAATCAGTTAAATCGGAGTGCAGCATGGATCTGCAACATTTTAGATGATAGCCATTGATGACACTTTTTTATTACATTTTTTGTTACATTGTGCCAACACAATTATGATCTTATTGGGGATGTCAGTTAAATATTGGTAGTGGAAGACCCCAGATGTTCACTTTAGTAGTACCACCGGCATACCATAGATAAGCTGGGAAACCTCCCCACATTAAAGATCATGGCCCTATAGGATCTTGAATCCACCAGGTGTGGGGCTGAGGAGTTAAAAGTCAGCACCTCTTAACACCCCGGCCACATGCCCGCCGACACTCTCAGATTAAACTTTTTTAGCCGAAGTAGTACATATTTGTGCTAACTTGACTATTTCAGGTCTTCAAAAAGAAATTGAAACTCATGCAATATACTGTTTTACATATTACATATGTGTCAAGTTGAGATTTGTATTTCATGATCAAAGGAGCACCCACAGTTGAGGCGTAGAGTCGTTGACTTCCAACTTCTTAGCCTCTCACCATGTGGGTTTGAGTCCCACTCATGGCAAAGGACTTGCTGTGAGATGGTTTTCCTGGTGACCTGCAGTATGCGGGCAATTCTATGTGTCTGGGATCTTCCTCCACCAAAATAGCTGGACGTTGCTATAATGTCCATTATTGTGTAACTGATTTATTCTAAATGCAAAAGAACAACTTCAAGGTGTATATTATATTATGTATAAACATTATATGCACATCAGATTGTTGCATTATTGAAATTACATATTTCTGTCTGTCACTCTCCACTGTTTACTTGTGTTGCCATGTAGTAAAATTTGATAGTGTTAAGTGTATTGATCTCTTTTATGGCTTTAAACCATTAGTAGATTATGTGTATTTTGTTGTTGTCTGATAATATTGATCATGATATACCATTTCTCGATTTTTTAATGTCTGTCAATATACGGATGTTATACGGAAGTTTTAATAGCTCCTTGCTACCAAGCTTATAAATGAGTAGGCATGTTGTTGTTAGAAGGTGTTGCTAATTTTGACACCTTGCCTGAATAGATCAAATTGAGTGTAGGATAAAAAGCCAGGCTGTACAAACATTTAGCTTGTTGTTTTTATGTTGTTGTTTTCACCAATAACAATCAGATCTTGTAAGAGAAGTTCCATAACTGGTCGGACAATGTCAGGATAATGTGACTTGTTATGATACTATGATACCAAATCTGGTATCCATCGAATGATATTACAGTAAAGCCGGTATTATATTTACTTCAGAAGGATACTGTCTTAGAATGATTGCATAGTTTACATTGATAAAACCCACCAACCATCTTAGATAAAATTTTAATAACTAACTGATTTCTTTGTAGTCTTTGATAACTGTCCATTTTGTTTAAGAATTAACAGTTTCTTGGTACTTAGATGTTGTTAAATTTTTGTTGTACTAGATTCATTGTACAGATTATGTCAGTAATCTGTACAAGTTATATGTTGTTTTAATACAGAATGTTCTAGAATTATAATAATATTTTTGTAAAGGGGTTAAATTATATGCATTTATTTTACAATTATATACATTGTACATCAATTTTTCTTACCATTCCATTTAATGTATTTAAAAGAAAAAGCAACATTCCATGTGTACATTGCTTTAATGTAAACTGCAGTATTAAATTTGTTATGCATTTATATTTGTATGATTATTTTTTTTGTATTCAAAGTGCTTTGTGTAACAATTATCAGCCAGCCATAATACCATTTTACCCATACAACAAACTAGACACAGATGGTCTATTTGTCCTTTACTATTGATGCGAATTGAAAATGCACAATGTATATGTATCTTCTGAATAATAAAATCTCTGTTTTTGAAATGCTAAAACACAAAAAGGCCACCTATGAATTTACAAATGTACTCATTTAAATGTGTTATTAATCTTGAAATGCCCTCTTAAAAAGACTCAGAAAGCAAAAATCAGTTAAACTACAATAAATAATGGAATCAAATATTACCTCTTGTTTCTAGAAAAGTATGAAAAGGAGATATTTCCAGCAGATTGTGATTTATTCACAATAGAGGAATCCAATATTCACAATAGGATTTTATCAACTAAGCAATTAGAAGCACAACAACTAGTATGACTTTTCATGCCAGAATATACTAAGTACATATAAGCTAGTCTGAAGCTGTCCACCTTTTTGCTTGGTAGTGGTGGAATTTTATTAATTTAAGAGCAGATTGTGTGCTACTACTGCGCATCATGCGCATATGCTAATCTATGACTGGGCCACTAGTCAGAGATTATAAATATTTTATTTGAAAAATACCATTTGCTCCTTTTTCTCTGTTCAGGTCTTACACCTGACCAACCCCATGTGCATAATATCATACAGCATTTGAGTCTATACTGTGTTTACACTTCTATAGGATTTATTATTCAAAGCTTTAGCCTAGTTTACTTTGTAGCTATAGATGTATGGAAATGTGATATTCTAGATTTTTAATATAGTTTATATAAAAGATTTGTTCTATGTTTTATATAACATTAGATATTAAACCGAAGATCTGATTTTGTAAAAATGTTGTTGCTTTTTTACTTAATTCCATTATTTTAACCCTACTGCCATTTGAAAAAAAAAAGCAGTTATATATATTACAGAGTAATCCAGGTCTTCCAGATATTGACAGATTATCAGTTTCAATTTTAAACAAACATTTTATAAAACTCACTGCTCGATTAAAAAACAAACAGGAGCACTGCAAATCAGAGCTCTGTAAACCTGAAAGACAAGGCCAATTATTTATAACAGAACAATTAAAGAATGTAAGATTTACCCAAATTTTCCTAGAAAAAAATGCCATAGGATAATGACTGGAATGAGCCAGGCAATCTAAATTTTATCTTGTTTTATGAACAAGAAGATATTAATTTCAATCATCTATTAAAGAAAGGAGAATTCCAATCCATAATTAAGGCAGAGTTTTCTGACTGATCATTTTGCTAAAATTATGAAGGGGAATAACTCCAAAAATGAACAATGCACTCTTGGGTTACCTCACTATTGAGTACAACTGCACATAAATATAAATAACCAAACAACTATGTGGAAATTCCAACAAAAAATAAGGACAAGTTATCAGTATAAGACACTGCCAAAAGTCAGTTAAAGCCCACACCCTACCATAATACAGCCCTTTTGTATTGAATAAGAATTGTGTTTTTTTCAATTGTTGGCTTACATTCATTGATATTTTTAACATAGTGGTTATTGCCATACCTGAAGTTAATTTTTCTTGTAAAAGTTTTGCCTTGATTTAGCAAAGTTAGTTTCTTTTTAAGCCATCTGAGCATGTTTTGGGCAGTTACAAGGCAGGACAAAAATAAAAAATAGAAGTCAAACATGCAATCATATGCTACTTACTTGTAAACCATGGTCTACATGACAAAAGGCAAAAAATATTTAGTCAACATAATCCTTTCTAGATTAACATACATAATAAAAAAAGTTTGTACAATGATTATCTTAAACACAAGAAAATACCAAATAAGATAACTTGTACATAAGAGATATAAAAATCAAATACAAGATAGAAGTTTACTGCAAGGTATTCAAACATGTTTCCAAAATATTTGGATTTCAAACTTACAAGGATTAAACCTTGTTTCTACATCAATTATTGTGACTAGCACATAATTAAGAAATGTTAATTGATTAGTTCTCTAATAATACACTTAAACCAGAACAGGACAGTTCAATGATCATTTATAAATGTGGTTGTTCTTGTTTAAACAAGAGTATCTGTTCATTTAAACATACAGGTTACTTTGAATTTTTATAATAAAATTCAATGAGTGTTATACATTACTGAATAGATAGTTTCCACATCAGTGAAGATCCCTTATCTTGGCAGCTATCTTTGATGGCAACTTCGATGGATTTTCAGATGAATTGTATAGAAGCGTAAATTATATTTTCTTGTCATTTCTACATTTGAGGTCCAAACATTAACAGTTATACACCACTGGAAAGCTCTCGAAATTCATATTTTTAGAATGCAATATTTTTAAAATTGATAAATGCACAAGGAAATAATACACCAAAATGAATAAAATTATTGGCTCATCCCTAAAGAAAATGAACAGTGTATCTCTTTGGGTTATATTTTAGTCAATATTGGTCAAGTTTGTATATATTTTTTTAGTTTTTTGTTCTAAAAAGCAAAACTTGTGTAAAATTACAATACACTTTGGATTCAAATATTTTATGTGAGAAGCTATCCCTAAAATGATTCTGTTGTATATTAAATCATCAAATGTGGGTTGAGTGGTTCTTTGTGTCACTTGCCAACACTTAACTAATGCCAAGTCATTATGAACTGTCACTGAAGAATGGAAACTGTATATAGGTGATAAATACAAATATCCGTTATCAAGGAATAATTCATGTCTATAATATACTAGTTGCCTGTCGATAGAATGAGAATGTGTAAGCAGTCCAGTTAGCTCAGTCTGTAGATGGTCCTGGGTTCAAGTCCCAGACTGGCTGCACCCTCTTCTCCATATGTTACCCTGTGGCAGCAGTGCCTTGATTACACATTCTCTCCCTATCACTGGGCTACATACTCCTCAATCAAGACAACTGCACATAGTAGTTACAGGTTCTCCATGACAGTTTGACATGTCTGTGGTTTAAATTATAATGCTCATGACTCATCATGCTTCTCCACCTGCAGAATGTATTAAAAACAGCTCAATGCACATGAAGCTGACTGTTAAGATGCCTTTTCTTGCTCATCTGTTTCCATTTGGGCATCTGATTCTGAACTAGGCTGTTGTGTAGACAATTCTTGTAGTTCCTTGCGTGTTTGTCTGTTAGTTTCTAGTAGATTGTCCAGCTCTTGGAATAAAGTATCATTCTGTTCTTCTAATTTATTCATCCATGAGTCTATTTCATCTAGCTGTTTATCCAGGACACTGTATTCTGAAATAAACAAAAACTGTATAAAAAGAGTAGGTGTAACAGGCAAAATTTAGACATAAAGCCTTTAAAGCAGTACAAAATTATTGTATCAGTAATATCTCCTAGTCTTATTCTTTTTTTTCTTGATATCTTCTAACAAAACTAGCCACAGCTCAATTATATCTGCAGATAATTTGGGCTATCTAAGAGCAATAGATTCATAAATATGTCAACCACTGTTATCATTCAATTAAAAGCATTGATTTTAAGGATTATGTAAACTTTAAATAAAAAAAAAAGGTCAAAAGTGCAAGTATAAAAAAGTGACTGGCAATATCTAAGTGGCAATATCTAAGTTGCTTCTATCCAGGTTTAGACAGCTAAGCTGGGCTTTACATTCTGCCACAATAACTGACAGATAACTAGCTTTATATGGGTCAGTGTCCACTATATCTATACAGATCTAGATTTTATTTTGACCCAGCCATGATGTTGCCCATGCATGGCCTAAATGCACTATGCTAATGAGATGTATCATGTGGACACTTACGTTACTGAAGCTTACTAAAACCTGTAAGAACTGTAAACAAATGTATTAACTATAGATAGTTTCCATGTCAGTGAAGATCCCTTATCTTGGCAGCCATCTTTGATGGCAACTACAAGGGATTATCAGATCAACCGTATAGAAGCGTAAAATTTTTTTTCTTGTAATTTCTTCAATTTTGGTCCAAAAATTAAAAGCTATACACCATTGGAAAGCTTGTGAAATTCATATTTTTAAAGTACAATACATTTAAAATTGATAAATGCACAAAGAATAAATACACAGAAAAAGATCAAATTATTGGCCCATCCTTAAACAAAATAAACAGTGTATCTTTTTTGGTTGTATTTTCTTTACCTTTTTAACTATCAAAAATATAGTTTTGATATTTAAAATACTTCATAAATCTTCTAAGTTTGATATACAATTCAGTAAAAAGACTGAAAAATAAAACACAGTGGTGAGTTTAATACAGCACATATTTCCAGATTTCGGCCTGCATTAGCTTCTGCCTTCAAAAATGGCTGCCTTAAACTGTCTTATCAGTGCCTATGACATCACATGGAAACTGTCTATTAGATAAGTATGCAATTTTGCCACATTTGAGTAGAAGCATGCATATCGTTATAAGAAATATAAAAAGAAAGTTGTCAAATTTTAATGCACATTTACAAATTGTGCGTTTTATCACTATTAGGAAAATGAATGTTTTAAATTTACACTAACACAGTCAACTCAGCCAACAATTAATAAAAATGGCAAACAACAGTCGCATAAAATGGAATCAGATGATTAGAGCTAGAAATTTACCCTATGTCTATAGATAGAAAGGAGTATATTTGCAACTTATTCAATCAACTTGGTGTAACTGATACGCAAACATGTATACATGTATGTTATCACAAATGATGCTATATTTAATTTAATATTAACATATGTGATAAAATTACCTTCCGCATATGCCTCTTCAATAGAATCGGACTGTTCTATTCGGCCATTTTCAGGCCTTCCGCCAGCTTGATTTTCGTTGTTTTGTGACTGGTGATCACTGGCATCCCTGTCATTATTCACGTTTCTGTCTGCCATGTTTACATCATGTGACTACAAATCGAAACAGGAAGTGTTAAGTACTTCCGTTTGCCTGTCTGGGAGTTTTTATCTCGTATTAATCAAAATTACCTTCCCCTATTATTATTTAAATTTTGTTTCAGGTTACGGCCTGAAACCATGCTGAAAGGAAACCATTTTCTATTAATAATTTAACCCTATTAAAATCTGAGACAAAATAAACGTACCGATATATTCAGTATGTTATTTCTATTCTAAAACTACCTAATCGTACTCGATCTAAACCGGAAATTAGACCCGCATTATTGTTCAGCTGAGAGTTTTATCATCCAATCAAAACTTATGCTAGTGACGCGCATAGGAAGCCATTTTGGAAAGAGAATCAACATAGATCGTTACAGTTAAACAAGGTATGCCAAATAAATCCGCCGCCATCTGAAATGTAGTGATCTTTCACGCAATGTTTTCACTATTATATGATGAATTAATCTTTTATCTTTCATATTAAGTTAAAATTGGTTTACCTGAAAGAACATTCGTTGACTCTTTCAATTTTTCGTTGTAGTTTCGTGTAGTGTTGCAATATTCGACTAATATGGACACCGCGTTACTTAAGTTCCCCCGAGGAAGTAATGCTTTTTTAAGGATTCTGTAATCGTTTTGAAAACATATTCTGCATAAAACGTAACATGTGTGTTGTTTTGTGAAGATTGATTCGATTCATTTCAGACAAAAGAACAAAATGGCCGACACCGAAGCTGCTGATGAACTTTTAGATTACGACGAGGAGGAGAATGAAACCACTGCGGACGGAGCCGGTGATGCTCCCGCCAAGAAGGATGTAAAGGGAACATACGTCTCAATCCACAGCTCAGGCTTCAGAGATTTTTTGCTTAAACCAGAATTGCTGAGAGCCATTGTTGACCGAGGGTTTGAACATCCATCAGAAGGTGATCATAATATTCTCACCCCAAGTCTTGCATTATAACTTTGAAATATTTCAACAAAACATTTAATTTTATTTAAACATTTCCAACATGTTTGATTGTTGTAAGGTAGGTGTTAAAAGGTAACTGATTGTAGTGCAATCAAGGGCGTCTGAAATGTCTTTAAATTAAAATAAGAAGTCCTATGAGCATTGACCATTTCGAAATTACGAAATCTCGCTCCGCAAGATTTGAGGTCAGGGGGTTCTGTTTATGTGCTCGCGTGTAAACATAGAACAACTGACTTACTTCGTTTCTTCTTCACTCACAAAAAGAGGGACAAAGTGAATAAAAATGATACACCAAATCAGAACTTGTATTTGTATGTTTTAAATGAATTTTACTCGCTTAGATAATTTTATTTTGCTATGGGGCAGAACGATTTCTGCTGTGCTGAAGGTTGTAACCACCCGAGATCTCGGGGTGCCACATACAATTGTTACAAGATTCCTAACGATAAAAAGCTCAGACCTGCGTGGCTGACTAATTGGAGAAATTGATACGTTGTCATTTAGCCTTTAGTTCCAATCAAAATTTAAATTATCTTCCAAATTATGTCTTGTTATATTCTGACCCATAACAAAATAAAATTATCTAAGCGAGTAAAATTCATTTAAAACATATAAATACAAGTTCTGATGATTTGGTGTATAATTTTTATTCACTTTGTCCTTCTTTTTGTGTGTGAAGAAACGAAAGTAAGTCGGTTGTTCTATGTTTACACGCAAGCCCATAAACAAACTGATATGTATATATCAATGTTTTAGGGGAAAAAGTTGCATCCTTGTTTGTCTATCACAGATCTTTATTTAACATGTTCTTGCAACATAAAGTTAGCTCCCTTGTCTCCAAAAAAATAGAGCATTGAAAAGCTGAGGTATGCATATTTTTTTTCTTATACAGTTCAGCATGAGTGCATCCCACAGGCCATTCTGTCCATGGATGTGCTGTGTCAGGCCAAATCTGGTATGGGAAAGACGGCAGTCTTCGTGCTTGCCACTCTGCAACAGCTGGAGCCCCAAGATGGACAGGTATAAAATCCAATACAGCAATCATCTGATTTTGACATTTGTCATTGTTTAATAATTAGGAATTTGGTTTAACCAGCCCATGTTAGGCTCAAACCAGAGAACCCTTGACAGAACAAGTGTTCTTTCAACTTTGCAACCTGGATTGTTCAAGTGCATAATACCCATAAGTAACGTAACTTAAAATGAAAGGTTGTTTTTTTTTGAGCACCTACAGCCTAAAGAAAGAGTTGTTAAAATTCACAGAAGAAAGCAATATTTTGTCTGTCCCGACATCTTAAAACTCCAAATGTTTAAAATTGATATTTGTCAAAGTTATCAGCAATTGGTTACAAACAGAAGAAACTAATGACGTAAAAAGGTCAAAATATTAAGACCATGTGCCAACAGGGTATGGAAGACCTGGATCATACTTGTCAAAGTTAGGTGTCTGTGTTTCCCATTTATGTTGATGGGAAAAAAACCTATGATATTGGTCATAACCGGGATGACTTAAAATGCCGGTAGTAACAGCTTGAAAAGGACATAGCTGGCAGCCGACTTGGCTGGTGTATTGGCTATTTACCTTAACCGCTTTGCAATATGAGTGAACCTGGGTGTACAGAATGTTAAAAGAGCAAAATACCTGTTGAATAATCGATGGGTGCTTGGCTGCTGACAGCTATGTTTGTATGAAAGAAAAAATAATTGCAAACTCCAATTAAAAAAGTTTGTCAAGAACTTTAGTTATTCCTCTTTGAGTTATTCCTCTTTGTTCAGTCATGTTTACACCGTCTCTTTTCTTCTTCTTTTTTCAGGTATCTGTACTTGTCCTTGCTCATACCAGAGAGCTGGCCTTCCAGATCAGCCAGGATTATGAGAGGTTCTCTAAATATATGAACAATGTCAAGATTGCTGTTTTCTTTGGTGGTATGCCCATCAAGAAGGATGAGGAGGTGTTGAAAAAGAACTGCCCCCACATTGTTGTTGGTACCCCAGGTCGAGTCCTTGCCCTTGCCAAGAACAAGACGCTGAGCCTGAAACATGTGAAGCACTTCATCCTCGATGAGTGTGACCGCATGCTCTGTGAGCTTGGTAGGTGCTTTATAAATTTTATCATTGGATTTTTGAGATAAACAATGCAGTATCATTGCTACAACATCGCGTCACTTTTTAATTATCTCTTTAAATCTGTAATTTGTGTGAGTGTCTGGTTAAGACATTTAGATTCCGTATCAGTGGGTCCCGGGTTTGAACCCTGGTAAGTACAACTTAATTTTAGTCTGAGCAAGACCATTTACTGCATATTGCTCTAAGTACTCAGTAGCTGAGTACTGGTTCTACCCAGGATGTGGACAGTCGAGAGGGATTAATGCAAGTTGAAAGAACATGTTTCCCAGTTGACTATAGATTAAATAGGGTTGAAGTAAACATTAATTCTATTATGATTGTAGCAAGGCTAACATAAGTAAAGCGTAGAAGCAATGCTGCAAGAAATGCAATTTATTATTAATGCATTATTTTCTAATACAGACATGAGAGGTGATGTGCAGGAAATCTTCCGAATGACGCCCCATGAGAAACAAGTGATGATGTTCAGCGCCACCCTGTCCAAAGATATCCGACCGGTCTGCAAGAAGTTCATGCAAGATGTAATTAAACCACACTGTTTTCATTCTTGGCCACTGCCTGTCTCGTAGCTACTGATGGCTGCGCATTATCAACCAAACGTATGGAGGTTTGGCCATCCTGAGCCAGGATTTCGCGCTTTTGTTAAAATCGCTGTAATGATCAAGCTGTTAGGCAAGAAGTGGTAGAAGATAGGGAAAGAGAAGTGTTGCCAACATCAATGTGGCATCAGTTTATAAAAATGAACTGAATTGGAGGACAATTTATGTTCCAGTTTGCGATTCAGTGCAGATTTATCTTCAGAAAATTAAGCGGGGTTTATGTATCCATCTGTTGTTAGTGTAATATGTATAATAATGCGGTAGGAAATGCTTTTAGTTAAAGAAGTTATTAATATAGAATCGAGAAACACACTAAACTGACACTCTCAAAGTGTTTGTGAGAGTGTGTTTCTTCTGGAGTGCTTATTTTTAATTAATAACGTAAAAGGAAATCTGAAATTTTATATGATGGTCTGGTTGAAGGAAAATCCATATGAAAGGACTTGCAGATCTGCATTATGAATAAAAATGCCTTTCGTTGTGCACCTTTGATTTAAGTATAAGGAAGTCTCGACTTTTTTAAGTTGAGATGATATGGGAAAGTGATGAGTTTAAATACCAGTGTTAAAACTAAAGGGATGGTGGGGGGTGCAGTAGGAAAAAAGGGGAGTGCAGAACCAGTACCCTCAAGGTGTTGGTCAAAGCATTCTTCTTGCAATGGAATAAAAAAAAAAAAAGTTTCAATCAAATTCTATCTGTTACGCATCCAGTAAAAAGCAAAGTAATAGTTATGTAGAAGTTAAGCGCAATCATACAAGGTGGGGGTATTAGGAAGTATGTTGAGAGAGGCTAAATAGGACAATGAGCTGTTCACACAGGTTTGAATGATGTGGCTTCTGCGTTAATCCCAGTTGAAACCACTGAATCTAGTTACCACTGAGGACGACGATGCTTTAGAGCTCGAGGCGCCATTGGTAGAGTAAGGAGAGGGCGGCTCCATATCTGGATCGAGTGAACAAGAGCAGGACTTCGGCTTGCTGGCTGTGCTCCGATGCCCAACCTCAAGTCTGGTCATCTGGCTGGGTTCCACCAGCTGGTTGGTGAGGCGGTCCTCGTGACTGGTGTGGCTGTGTGCGTCTGTCCATCTGTGCCTTCTTCTGGCATCCATCGGATGGGTTTGGTCTCCAAAACAAACCTTTCTTGTTTAGTCGTGCAGAAAAAAAAGCTGAACCAGCAAGAGGTGTTAGTATGTTGTCATTTTACAACAAAAAAAGAGAGAAAAGACATTTACTTTGTTCCTATAGAATGGGGGGGGGGGTATTGGTTTTTTTCTTTAGGCTTTACCAAGAATTCAGAAGTAAAACTTAACATTATGCTGGTTCAGGTTTTTAAAAGAATTGATTGGATTCTTTCATTTGTCTTGAAATTACAATGTTCAGTTTTAAATATGATGATATTAACATTTCAAGTCTAATCAAATATGCCTGGCACATGGTTCTTTTATATTTTTTATTTATTACACAAATTTATGATAGTAATTAGCAAGAAAATATTTGAAAATTTAAAGGAAAAAAAATGCAAATAAAACTTTAAAAGCAATGCCATTTCCAGCCTTGTGGCAATGGCTGTATGTAGGATGTTATCATAGCAGTTTATTGCAGCCTATGGAAGTGTTTGTGGACGACGACTCCAAGCTGACACTGCACGGTCTGCAGCAACACTATGTGAAACTGAAGGACAATGAGAAGAACAGGAAGTTATTTGAGCTTCTTGATGCTCTTGAGTTCAACCAAGTAAGTTAGTTGATGCGGATCAGCATTTGACATAAGATTTCTTGTGACTTAATGTTTGTCATGTAGTTATAAACATATTTATTTTTTCAGGGTTGATCCAGAAAAAGGTCCTGTCTGGGTTACTAGATCAATTGAAATCGGCTCTAAAAACCGAAATCGGCCCGTTTTTCTTATAAATGTAAAAATATATTTTGAAATAAATGTTGTTTGGCGTTTACAAGTAAAGATATTAATATTGAGAAGGAAATTGGTTAACCTAATGCAAGTAAAAGTTTGTGCAATAAAGCCAAAATTGAAATCATGTATACGCGAGATCGTCGAATCGAAGTACTCCAAAGCCGTGGGAATATAAATAATGTAGAACTTTATGCTCTGTGATATTTCCCCCAAAACTGTTAACTTACCGGTAAAAATTACTCCGCAAATCATATCTCGAAAGCCGATTTTTTACCAAACGACCGCAAACCTTTTTGATTCTGTTCACTCAGACAAATTCTTCCAACCTATTCTACATTGTAAACACATGCGACTCAGTGACGTCACATCAAGGGAATTGTCGCGCGCTTGATAGTCTGAGTGTGATGAATGCTCAAAACTGCTCCACTATTTGACCTCGTGTATTGACTCAATTATTACATGTTTCATATACTACATAAAATTATCTGTACTATTTGCATTAACATAATAAATTTGACCTAATGTCTCAGTAACACACATACACCAAGTTTATTTGGAAAATGATGTTAACCTGTTACGAAAAAGGCCGATTCCGGTAACAGTGAATTCAGCCCGATATTCAGACATTTTATACCGTATCATAGGGCTTCGTCCAAGACGTTCAGTCTTCCGATTTCGATTCATAATTGCTTCTTGTTGATGTGATTACGACGATATCACAGTTTCATGAAATTTTGATACAACTTTAATGATATATTAAAGAAATATTGCGCCGCTTTGGAGTACTTCGATTCGCCGACCGAGTGCATACATGATTTCAATGTTGGCTTTATTACACAAACTTTTACTTGCATTAGGTTAACTAACTTCCTTCTCAATATTAATATCTTTACTTGTAAACGCCAAACAACATTTATTTCACTATATATTTTTACATTTATAAGAAAAACGGGCCGATTTCGGTTTTTCGAGCCGATTTTGGTTTTTCCTCCGATTTCGGTTAATCTAGTAACCGGTCCTGTCTGAATAAATTTAACAATGATTTGCTGGTCATGATACTTGTCAGGTCTCAAGCTATTAATTAAACAATGATAGGTTTGATAGACAACTGTACACTTATAAATTATGCAATGAAAATAAAAAATTCTGCCGGTAAAATATTGTTACCCAAATTGCAATTTTGTTTGCTTCTTATTGTTCAGTGACTATGAAAAATGACCTTCAAAAAGTTTTGTGTTCCATTCTGTTAAATGCTTTGTAATTTTTTTTAAAAATCCTCTTGCTGCTTAATCACCTTCAACTGGAATATAAGGTGCGCTTTTTTCTGGGAGAATAAACCTTAAACTTGATTGTTTCAGGTTATTATCTTTGTTAAGAGTGTCCAGAGATGTATGGCATTGGCCCAACTGTTAGCAGAGCAGAATTTCCCCGCCATAGCCATTCACAGGGCCATGACACAGGAGGAGAGGTAGGCATAACACTTCACTACATTGGAAAACAAGAGAAATGGTGATAGTTACAACTAACCTTAGTGAAGCTTTAGGGGAATAGATACATAGTTGTTGCTGCCACTGTATTGTTATGGCAACCTTTTTGTTGTCCTAATGTCAAAAGATGGCATACATTAATATGTTGTTTCCACCTGTGGAAAATAGATCAGTGTTCTCTACAGACTAATCACGACAGACATTTTCAGTTTAAGGGACAAAACCCTATTGTGAGAAGCTGCTTAGGGCATGCAAAAGTCCAATGAGTACATTTGTTTCAAAATAATTTTTCTCAATTGGACTTAAGATTTTAATATTTGAAAAAATATATAAATTATTTGTTCCCATTCAGTTCATAATTTGATTGTGGAAGAAAGGCAAGTTGTTGTTTTTTCTTGGTTGATGATGTAAGAATTGTGAAGAAACTGTAGCAATGACAGATTAAATGAAAAGGTATGTTGCCACTGTGTTGTTATGGCAACCATTATGTTGTCCTAATGTCAAAAGATGGCATACATCAATATGTTGTTTCCACCTGTGGAAGATAGACCAGTGTTCTCTACAGACTAATCACGACAGACATTTTGATCTTAAGGGAACCAGCCCGTTAAGAAGCTTCTTTTAGAGCATGCAAAAAAACAAAGATTTTTCAAAATCTTTTTTGTGTGTGTGTTTTAAGTAGACTTCAGATTATTTTTATTTATATATATTAAAGAAAGTGTCTTCCTATTTGGTTGACTTTATAATTTGCTAGGCAAGTCGTTTTTTGTTAATCTGTGATAAATGAATTGTAAAGAAACTGTAGCATTGCAAGATTTTTGTAAAAGTTGTATATTGCCACTGTGTTGTTATGGCAACCTTATTGTTGTCCTAATGTCAAAAGATGGCATACATTAATATGTTGTTTCCACCTGTGGAAGATAGATCAGTGTTCTCTACAGACTAATCATAACAGACAGATCTTAAGGGGAAAAACCCTGTTGTAAGAAGCTGCCTTACCACACAGACACACTCACACACAAATCTAAATCATTGGTTTCACAATAATGCTTGTTGTTTTTGATTAGACTTCCGATTTTATTATTTGAAAGAATGTAAAAATTATTTTGTCATAGAAATTACTTTGTTCCATTCAGTTCATAATTTGATTGTAGTAGGCAAGTCTCTTTTTCTTAATCCTTTATGAATTGTGAAGAAACAGCAATGCAAGATTTTATAAAAGTTTTTTGTATGTTGCCACTGTGTTGTTATGGCAACCTTTTTGTTGTCCTAATGTCAAAAGATGGCATACATTAATATGTTATTTCAACCTGTGGAAGATAGATCAGTGTTCTCTACAGACTAATCACGACAGATAATTTGCAGGATCATAACTTTTCAGTAAGCCATGTTGCATTTTGGTACCTCAGCCCTATAACCATCTTACAATAAAATGCAGTAACCTAGTTTTCCTAGTAAGGTTACATTTGCAAGTACTTGCTTAGTATGTCCACGGCCATTCTATTCCAGGTTATCACGGTACCAGCAATTTAAGGACTTCCAGAAACGAATCCTGATTGCCACTAACCTGTTCGGACGAGGTATGGACATTGAACGAGTCAACATCGTCTTCAATTATGACATGCCTGATGATTCTGACACATACCTACACAGGGTAAGTTGATATGTCCACAGATGCAGGTTATAAAAAAATGTAACATCTAGGCACTGTGCAACATGATGCCAAATTTCTCTAATTAAACTAGCATTGTGGATACTTGTTTCTATCGTCCCTTTAAATCATTGCAAATTACTTAATTGCCATAAGATAATGTTACTTCCAGGTTGACACCTGTAGATAATTAGTGAAGAGCCAGCGACTTTAAACTTCAAAGTATATTATTGCTAAATTTGTGGTCCTGGTCAGGCAAAAAAAAACAACTGTAGAAAGGTCTCCCATCTGACCTGCCATGCACCAGAGATTCTGCTCAGACATATGTCTTTGGTCTTACTTCAGCAATGGCAGCCAGACTTATCTAATACAGTAAGATGGTGCAATTTTATCTTAAATTTTATCTTTTAAAAAAACTTATCTGGAACCTACACAAGACTAAGAATAGAAACCACTGGTATCTTGTAGGAGGATCAAAATGAATGTTTATTTTAAGTGGTCGCTGGTATATTTTAAGGCATGAAAGTTGACCATGTAGTTTACAGAGAATTATGTTTTATTACATTGCCACTGTGTTGTTATGCCAACCTTTTGTTGTCCTAATGTCAAAAGATGGCATACATCAATATGTTGTTTCCACCTGTGGAAGATAGATCAGTGTTCTCTACAGACTAATCACAACAGACACCATTGTTCTTGACACACATGGTGCCATTACTAAATGAATCTAATGACCTCTACCTCATTTAAAATTCTGTCATATGCTGATGTTGAAAGCAGCAGCAAATAAAATCAGTGACACAACTGTTAATTATGACCAACTGAAAAACACACTGCATATAGTGTAGTTTGTCTTGCATGGAACTTCAAATGGTTTGAAAACCACCAGATACCTTAACACATAATCAAGGGGGGAAAACATGTCCTCTTTATATGGCAAATATAATTAGCCATATGTGGGGGTGATCCATTGCAATTCAACAGATGGCTGTTGTGTGTAAGAATGAAATATATGTATTAAATGAATAAAGCATTCCATGACCAGTTAACACTGGGCAAGTAGGCACATTGAGAGACTGAGCACTAGGCAAGATAAACTGCTGTACCCCAATTTGATGTTAGGAAATCCCTTTTCAAACTTTACAATTTCAAGAAAGCATTGAGCTAAGACCCACTTTACCGCAGAATAGTAGTCACTATTGCTCTTTGCAAGTTACATCACATGTAACATTGGATGCTGTATTTCTAAACACCTGAGGGTGGTTTATTTATAAATTCCAAGTTCATTTAGTATTGCATTTTCTAATTACATGTACATCTAGTTAATATAGGCTGGACATACTAATTGTAAACAATAGATGATTTTACTGCTTTGGAATTTTGCCTTTAAATTTTATATTCTTGATGTAGAACTATTTTTTCTATACTAGAGACCAGACAAGATGGCCTAAATTGTAAGCTCAGCAGCTTCATGTGTGAAATAAACTATACTTTTTCAGTGGTTACAAAAATGCAAACTTCGTATAGACCAATGCTAGATAACCTGATTAATACAGTTAAGTATATTGCCACTGTGTTGTTATGGCAACCATTATGTTGTCCTAATGTCAAAAGATGGCATACATTAATATGTTGTTTCCACCTGTGGAAGATAGATCAGTGTTCTCTACAGACTAATCACAACAGATACACATTTATTAAATGTTGCTTTATGGCTCAGAATTAAAAACAAAACAAAAAAACTTGTTACATTTTTATATTTATATGTTTGACCTCGTGCATCAAGTATACTGGTATTTAGATCAGTTAATTAATTTTACATCTTTAACTGTTTATCTTTAGGTTGCTCGAGCTGGTAGATTCGGTACCAAGGGTCTGGCCATTACATTTGTATCTGATGAGACTGACGCAAAGGTATTGAACGACGTACAGGAGAGATTTGAGGTGAACATCTCAGAGCTACCTGATGAGATTGATATCTCTTCATACAGTAAGTCTGTTGTTGTATTCATTCTTTTATTAATTTAAGGACAACTTGCATTGTGTGACAATATTGTTCATACAACCAACTTGCTCTTATGTTTAGTTGGAAGACCTCCCAGTTGACCGGCTGTTGGATGGTGTTGGTTCTACCCAGGTGGATATATATCACCAATAATATCTGAATGTTGCCAACGTGACCATAATTGTGTTACAACAACACATATTAACATGTGGTTTTGAAGTTTCGATTGCTTTCAATGTGTCTTTAGACTGAGGAGGTTTTGCTCCTGGAAGTCCTGCATAGATAAGTCTTTGGGACTTGCAAACCTGGCGTAACCGGCTTCAGAGTGAGCAACTGAATATTTAAAAGTTCATTTTCCTTCTAGCAGATCATAATGCTTCAGTTCTATATCTTCTAGCAGACCTTTATTCTTCAGTTCTATATGACGCAGTTAAAATCACTTTTTCAGGTCTGTGTGAACATATTTTTGAAGAAATTTAAGAACTTCTCCATTGCTTCACTTTGTATTAATAATGATCTTAAACATTTGGGAATTAATTTGTCTGCTGTTTTATTGGTCTATAAAATAATCAGGCTTTTATTATTATTATTATAAGTGTAGTTTATTATATCCAAGGTTATAAATCTGACATTCCTGTTTTTACAGTTGAGGGCCGATGAAAAGGGGACGTGGTTCCGAGTTTATAGGTCTTATACAGAGACTAATGGCCCAGTTTATCTACATCAACAACAGCAGCAACACTTCAAACATCATCAGCAGCAACAACAACATTCAACAGCAGCTATTATAATCATCTGGCTGGTTTGTCCACACATCACCTGTTGACATGGATCTCTTCATCAGCACAGGATCAAAATTATCTTACCTCGTGTGGTTGTTGTAACTAGACTTTCTCATGGTACATTGTTAAGATGTTTGCTCTGTTCAGAAGGTAAACCTCTTTCACCTGTTTGACAATGTTGATACTAATTCTGACTTCATAGACTACATTCTTAAATTTACATTTTGTCAACTCGTCATATTTTTATCATTTGTCATTTGTACATTCATTTCTTACGTTTATTTTAAAGTATATTTCGCAATGTCACGTGGTGGCTTCATCATAAATTAAAACACTAGTAAATGATATTGTCTAAAGCCATACAAAAAGATGTGTACAATGTAACTACAATGTACTTATTTTTACCTTCTATTCGCCGTTTCACTTTAATAAGGATAAGGTAATTTGGTTTGTTTGTCATAATTATTTATTTTGTTTTAAAGTCATTGGAATTTTGTAAAATTTTATTTTCATGTCATATGTAAAATCATGTTGGGAAACATTGTGTCCAAAATGAAATAAAAGTTTTTATTAAAATTTATGTTTTGTTTTTAACATTTCAATCCATAAAAATCAGTTATATAGTTATTATTATTGTTTATTTGAAAGAAAAGAAGAAAACAAATCTTATAACTTATTATTTATTATCACCATCTCCAGATAACTGAGTACTGTTGGTGGGACAATAAACCCAATAAACATTATCATAGGGAAACATTTGCTTTGTCACTGATCAACTTGTCTACAAGCCACACAAAAATCTTGCTGTGCCACTCTCTCTTTTTGAGCCCAAAAGGAAACTGGCAGTCAAAACGACCATTTCTACTCATTTTTGGGTTAGGGAGGAATGATAAACAATGTTAAGGTGAATATATGATTTATTAGGTATATTGAACATATACACAAAGTTTGTAGACTGGACCCGGCCTGCAACATATTGGTTGTTAAAAATGGTACCGTAGTAGTATAGCCCTATCCTAATGCTCAAGTAACAAGCGTAGTTCCATGACTGGTGTCTGGATAATATAAAATTTTATTTTCATGTCATTATATGTTAAATCATGTTGGGAAACATTGTGTCCAAAATGAAAATATTTTTTTTTTTAAATTCATGTTTTGTTTTTAACATTTCAATCCAAAAAAATCATATAGTTATTACTGTTTATTTGAAGGAAAAGAATCTTACAACTTAATATACTCTTTGTGAATTTATCTTTGGAAATGTTTGCTATATCACTGATCAACTTGTCCACAAGCCACAAAAAGGAGGGATGATAAAAAACAATGTGATAAATATACAGTTTATTTGGTAATTGAACAATACACAAAGTTAGCAGATCGGACCTGGTTTATTGGGTTTATCGTCCCACCAACAGTATTTCAGTTATCTGGAGACGGTGTCCACTTGAAGCAGATATAGTGCTGCCTTCACTGTGTATAGCATGCCGTGAACACCTGGCATGATACCACACCCAGTCACATTATCCTGACACAGGGCCAACCAGTCAGGGAACTACCCTTATTTTTGCTTGAGCGTTAGCAAGGGAGCTATACCACTACCATTTTTAACGACTAGTATGTTGCGGATTGGGATCGAACCCGGGGCGTTAATGATCCTAGCATAGCAGGTCTGGTTTGAAACAACAGTTAAATAAATGTCAAAGGAATGAAACACAAGAATCTAGTTGATTTCATAATAGCCAACAGTAATGTATGTCATTTGTCATTAGAACATAATGACAGCAATCAACCGACTAAAAGCGTACATATATATGTTGTGACAGGCATTAACCACTGTCCTGAATATGCACATTTCATGGTATATACATGTATAAACTTGCTGCTATCATGCATAAAACATTTAAACCTGTAAAACAAGTAGAACATAACACCTTAGCAACAACACATCCAAATGTTTGTAACAAGTGCTTCATTTATTCAAATCAGTTGCAAACCGTACATGTATCATTACAATGGCTTTTATAAATATTTATCATCAATTATAAGGTACTTTAAAGTTGGTATCTGACAGTTTGCCTACATCTTATATATGAAACAATATCAGTATATAAGAACAATTGGGATTCCTGCTAAAAATACACATCGATGTCAGACAAGATGAACCAAAACAGTGGTCACATGGTGTTCTTTTGTTTAAAAATAGTTAACTGCAGCATGGCTCGGATAGGAAATACATGTTTGTAATGACAATGGTGGCGTTACCCCTGATGGGGGTAGAACATCAATAAACATTATTTTACGAGATCTTACAACAATAGTTTACTAAGATGCATTATGAAAATACTTTTGGTCCAAACTGTCGGATACCACCACTAAGTTATCCAAACGATTGTAAAAAGTTCTTTTAATAGTAAAGAGTGTTAGAAGCATGTAATTGTAAGAGGTATATAAAGTAACTAAGTTGGCTGTAAGAAGTCTGTAAAATAACATACGTGGTCCTGAGGACTATATATACATAGCATTCAAATATTTACTGAAGTGGGATGCCCGTGGAGTAGTGGTAGAGTCACTGATTTGTAACTCCTCTGACTGCTTAGCCTCCCCTCCACCTGGGTTCGAATCTCCTTTCGGGGCGAAGGTCTTCCAACTGACCTGTGGTGCGCCGGTGGTTCTACCCAGACATTTGTCTGGGGTCTTCCTCCACCAAAATAGCTGATCATCGCTATAATAATCGTAATTGGTCACTGCGAATTACGTCAAAAACAGAACAATTACAGTACATTAAGCATTCAATTATAATTGATTGTAAAAAGTTAATATAATGTTCATGTCAATTGAAAAAAAGTACAAAACAACACATAACGCATTCAGGTAATTTGTATGGAAAAAAAACAGCAACAAAAAGAAACATTGGTTAAAGCATATAAAGTATTAAATATATTTTAAGAAGTACATGAAGTATTAATTAATCAATGAAAAAATAGAAGTCATTTTCAATATTGTAAGAAGTAAAAGAAGCATTTAAAGTTTGATTTGATCACTTAGTGTATTTCTTTTAACAATCAATTTAGATTTTAAACTGTTAGAAATACACTAAGTGTTCAAATCGATTCAAAGCTAATAAAGCGTTCATTTGATTGTAAGAAGTACATATGCTGGGCCGTGCCATAAACGAGTGAACTTTTGTTTGCCTTTCTATTTGTTTTTTTTTTTTATTTGTTTTTTTTTTTTTTTTTTTTTTTTTTATTTTTTTTTTTTTTTTTTTTTTTTTTTTTTTATTTATTTTTTTTTTTTTTTTTTTTTTTTTTGTTGCTTTATTATTTTCTTTTTCTTCTTTGCGTTTATTTGTATTTACTTGGACATTGGCGAAGCGAGACCTTCGGGAAGGGAGGCAAGCCTTGCTTGACTAACCGCAGAATACACTTTCTTCGAAAAAAAAATGTCGTCTGTTTACATTTTAAAAAATTCTATTTTTGCATAGGGTTAACACGGTAAACAGATGTTAAATGACGAAAAGTCCTATTAATGATTGAGGATGGCTACCGAGTGTCTGAAATTTGCCGTGTCTTAGGTAGAAGTAAATCTACTGTAAATGTTTTAAGGCGGTTTTCGGCTAAAAGGTCAATGGAAAACAACGAAGTAGGCGTCTGACAATTGTGACTACCCATGGCCTACGAAGACTTTCGCGGATTTAAAATCGGACAGACGGGAATCCCTATGTGAAATTTCTGCACATTTTAACATGTCATATTAAACAATGTTCCAAATGGACAGTACAGATAAATGTGCGTTTGTTTGGATTTAAACGATGTTTATTTAGAAAGCAGGTCCAAATTTCGGATGTTAATAAGAGAAGGAGAGTATTTTGGCGCAGAACAAAATTATCAAGGACAGCTGATCGTAACTGAAAAATGTGATTTTCGTGACTAGATGATAACCAGGTTGCAGCCTGATGGTCAACTGAATGTTTGGAGAAAAGCAAGTGGCAAGTGGCGTCCTGAGTGTTTGGGTTATGTGTCGGGCACCCAGGCTAAGAACTTTTAAGTTGTTGGTCTGGGGTTGTATATATGATACACAGGTGTGGCGATGTTAGCTTTAATAGATGGAAGTATGAACACTCAAAAGTATTTTGAAACACAATGTTGTTCCATAGGGAACTGTAGTAATTATATTTTTAATTGTGTGTAACTCTCGAGAAAAGCAATTTGCCGAAAATTTGAGTGTGAGCGTTTTCAGAAAAAAAATATTTTGAAACACTTTACCAATATTTATGGCCTTCTGTTGTAAACATTTAGGTGACAATTCTTGGATCTTTAAAGAAGACAATGCACCAGCACATAAATCACGTGCAGCTGCGTCTTGGAAGGATGACAATAATATTTCCATTTTAATTTGGCCCTCACAAACCCAAACACAGCAACGTAGAATTGAGATGCATTGTATGTGCAACATGGATGACTTGAAGGAGCATCATACTTTATTCCTCTTTGCCACGTCGAGTGAAGCAAGTACTATATCTTTCCAGAAAGGCACTATGTTAAAATTCTAGCCCATGATATCAACAGAAACTGTGAGTTAACTCTGATTCTTTTTGTTTGACACATGTTATGCTGACAGCCAGGGGGGGGGGGGGTCCAGACAATTTTGGTGGTGGGTGAGGGTTATGAATCAAGATCTATTTAACTTTATGTCAGTAAATACTAGATGTATAAACACAGTAAAGGACCCTAACTTCGACCTAAGCAGTCAAGAGACAAAATATTCTTTAAAAGCAGCTGAAAGTCAGCGATCAAGTACATTATGACTGTAAAAGTATATTTAGAGTATTCAATAAGGATTTTAAGAAGAACAAATCGTTCAGTTGATTCTAAGAAGCACATATCATTTGAACGACTGTAAAAGTACATTGGAGTATTTAAACTAGTGTAAGAAGATTGTATACGGTCATTTGATTGTAAAAAAATGAGTATGCAAATTCATTGTAAGCAGAACATATCATTTAAACAAATGTTAGAAGTGTATATATAGCATTTAATTTTTAAATTGATTTTAAAAAAGTCTATTAATCCTTTGATCGATTGTAAAAGGTGCATAAGGTATATAAGGTATATGAAGCGATTATTAAAAACATTGACGTCGTTTCCATTTTTTCTAATATGGCAGCACACATGAACGTTTGCAAAAATGTAAAAGAAGCAATTGTTTGTATTTACCTCTCGAAAGGGCAATTTGCCGAAAATTTTAGTATGGGCGTTTCTCGAAAAGATATAAAAAAAGTACACATCATTTAAAAGTGCATATAACGTTCAAGATATTGTAATAAAAAGTACTTATTACCGAAACCCCGCATAATTAAACTACTTCTGAAGCTTGATGATCTTACTCTTAATCAGACTACATGTTCTGTTGGCTACCTAGCCATGTAGGCATCCGAGAAAACTAGGATGCAGATAAGAATGCAAAATCTGCTTCAGCCCTTACTGAGCAGATCTTTGCATTCCATAAACCAAGTTTATCAATCGATATATTTTAACCAAATGACAAACAAGTTGGGTCAATACTATTTTTAACAAATTACACGTAATTATACCTAAATTGGTACCATTATCCCTACTCGAAAAGAAAATAGACGGGAAGACGTAGCTCTTATCCGCTGTCGCATTGGACATACTCGAATAACATTTTCCTATCTTTTAAAGAAGAGAGGTTCGACCTGAATGTGTTCCTTGACAGGAACCTCTGACAATTACACATATTTACATATTTTATTACATTGTATCGACACAGACCATTTTCGGTCCAAGTATTTTAATGTCAATGACATGAACGAACTGTTTAAGATAGTGTCCGATCAAGCTTCCGCAATAGCTCAAGTGGTAGAGCGTCGGCTTGCAGATCGGGAGGTCGCGGGTTCAAACCCCGGCCGGGTCAAACCAAAGACTTTAAATTTGGTAGTAGTGGCTTTCCTCCTAACGCTCGGGTCTAAGGGGACAGCATTACGCCTGACTCGTCGGCGTCAGTATAATCGACCGGTCGGGTTCAGTACCTGGGCACCTCATAAGTGCCCCTTTGCTATGATGATAGAAATGCCGCTGTACAGTATCGGCAAAAATGCCGTCAAATCCCATCCCTTAAACAAAAATAGGCACCGATTTTTTGTTTACAAAACCAAAAAACCACACAAAAAGACACGGAAGTATGACGTTGGATATGGTCGGTTTTGAACAATGATAATACTAAACAAGGCTAAGTAAAATATAAAGAGTTTGTTAAAGGTTTGTTAATATGTTTGTCACATTAGTCTTAGTTGTGGTCTATATACATTTCTATGGAAGGGGATATCCGCCAATATTCAATTTCTAATTTGCAAATTGCAACACTGCAAACATTTGTTTGCACTAACACGTTCATTTTTACATGTATCTAATTAACATTTCTCGTATACAATTTGAAAATTACAAATCTCTAGTCACAATTATCACGTCACAAATGTTATGTGCGCTTACAATTTACAAGTTACAAATCTCAAAGTCAAAATACTCAAGTCACAAATCACTATCGTACCAGTTAGAAATTTGCATCATTCAGACGCTAGGTGGCGGTACCACATAAATATAGACGTCACTAAGTTAAAAAAAGAATGGAATATCTTAAAAAATAGAACGTGGTCATATATGATTCTTCAAGGGAGATAGAATAGAAAACAGCCGGCGATGTTTGGCGTCAATTTGAACGCGTTATCTTTTGCAAAAAGTAGTTATTAAGGTTCTGGACCTGTAACTAACTTCGGTAAACATCGGCACTCGGTATGATCCGGTTTTATTTGAATAGCATTCGTCGTAAAGTTTCGTATTTGCTATTTTTAGTAGTTTTTCACCACGTGATATGGATTTTCCATGACGTCATTGGGTTACCCGTTTCTCAAAAATGAGGGAACCGGGAGCTCGAATAGTGGTTTACCGACAACAAAGTCATGTAAAGTTGAAGTGGATCATAACTATTGTGTTGGTTTCCTGTGTACAGGTGAAAAATGCACTATTTCATCTTGTGTTTGCGATTTAAATTTGCCTCTGATGCTAACCGCGAGAGTTAGCGACATGGTTTGACGCTCGCTCACCTTCGTCTGATATTTTCTCGGGATGGCATGATGGACTTTTAAATGTGTTCAGGGGTCAAAATTGTGAGGGACAACCAAGTGTCACTAATACCAAAAGAGTGCTTGACTCAGTTATTCCTAAACTGTCGGATTTTTTTACGAAAAACGTGTAAAGTGGTTAATTTCAAATATTTCCCTCAAGCCAGCCAAAATCAGTAAAGAGGTTTTCATGTAATAATGCAGAGTTTTGCATAAATATTTCCATCTCTAATACCAGCTGTAGGTGATTTTTTTTGTATAAAGGAGTATAATCTGTAATTGACCATTTTGACGTTATTTTTCGCTATAAATTCTCTTGCAGTTTCATTATAGTAACCTTTACAAATTTTTATAAATTGTATTAGGAACGGTAAAAAGCCTTTAAAATCTCATATTATGGGCAGTTCATATTGCAGAAAATTTTAAAACTAGTTGCATGTGTCTAACAAGCTTCAAACTTGAGATATTTGCTTTAATAGATAGAGTAAATTTTTAAACACACCCCAAAAAAACTCGAATTTTTGCTCGGGAGAAGATTGTGGAAGGTCACCATTACAGGTCCAGAACCTTAATGTATGTATTAAAATTCTGCAAGTAATTTTACAATATAAGTCTTTGTTTTCTTAAAACTACATTAAATCCACTTTAATATACATATCGGACGTTTTCAGAAGAACTGACTCTCTCATTCACATTCGGATTTGTTTACAATGCTTTGGAATTTAACAACATCAACAGGAGTACTTGATGTAGTGAGAATGCTTTCCCCAGAGGCAGGTGCCCATGTAGCTCAGTTGCTAGAGCACCTACCTCAAGAGCAGGCAGGAGGTCCTGGATTCGACCCCCGCCCTCAGTACTGGGATTTTTACAGCCTTTTGTTTAGTTGCGTCAGAATTAATTCATCAGAACACCATGTGGAGCAGGAACGTGCTAGGTACTGGTGGTTCTGTCCAGTTGATACCTGGCTAAAATAAGAAAGGTTAAAAGATCTCTGCCTAGGTAGGCCAGGTGGTAGAGCACTTGATTACGGACGAGGTCTTGGGTTCGAACTCAGTACTGTTTACCGTTAAAGGAATTTTCCCAGCTTGGATCATTTCGGTTAAATCAGGATATATGCTGTTAAATGAAAGAGGGTGGGGCCATAGAGGTTGAAAGGGGTGGGGACGGGGTGTAGGGGCTGTCAGACCTGAGAGATAAAAATATACGAACAACATTTGAACCGATTCATACAGTTTGAGGAAAAGGCAGAGACGTGTAAATATGGACCAGCTTTTATTGGTGCATGTCTACGGTACATGTCACGAATGATTATAAATGCATGTATCACGCATTTTTCTTAATGTTCCACTAACACTGAATTATCTCTTGATCTTATATAATCACAAACATAGGCCTATATATATACGTAGTCTTATCATTATCAGCAATTAAGTACAGAATAATATCCCTAAAATTGTATAGCACAAATAAATAGTACATGTGTATGATTCTGTCGGTAAGAAACTCACAACTTGAAAGTACACCTGAACGCGGACAAGTTTAAGCGATACATTCTATTTATAGGTGGACTTTCCCGTGTTAGAAGCGCCCCCTTGCGTCCTAATGTTTAACTGGTGTTATGCGGTGTATTTATAGGTGGACATTCCCGTGTTAGAAGCGCCCCCCTGCGTCCTAATGTTTAACTGGTGTTATGCGGTGAACATGTACATTTTACATTAGAGATTTGCGCCTCTAGATTAGTAACTTGTAAATTAGATTCTAGAAATGTAAAATGTAATCGTGATTTTCGCCCCGCGATTTGTTCAAATGTAATGTTGAAATGTGAACATTTTCATGTGATATATAAAGGTTAGGATGAAATTAGATAGCGGTATTTACCATGCAATGTGTTGCAATTTACAAATTGACATTTGAAGTGACAAATCCGAGTATTGAAAGTTAGAAATAGTAATTAGAATATGGCGGATATCCCCTTCCATATATTTCGCTGTTTCACTTTTTTGCAACCGTGGGGCCGTTTAGCACATGTAACAGAGTCCCACACATTTATTTAAAGTCCACAGTATTATAGCTTAGCTCAGGACTGCCGCAGTCTAGATATGTCGCAGATGTTGATGGACAGCTTGATAAACTATACCGCTGTGACGTCATGATACCGAAAATCTCAATCTTCATCTGTTCTGTCTTCGACTGTAGCCGCAAGCTAAAACATGAGAAAAAATTCAAAAGTTGCATTCGACTTTCCCTGAACCAAAACGCGTACAGAAACGGATCCAGAATGCAGTTAAAAACATTAACCGAATCCAGCGAGAGACGAAGCTCCGTCGTCCCAAGATCCAGATATCGGATAGTTACAAGAATTACAATGTATGCTAGTGACGTCGAAGTGATAACAAATAAATAGAAAATAACCAGTGACGTAGATTTGTAAGATTTCAGCATCGTCGCCGTTGTGGAAAAGGAAAGTTTACGTTTATCGCCATTGCCTGAAGTGCTTTTGGTCTGGACGATTCTAAATATCTTCAGGTAGCAGGAACATGACGTGGTCTGCACAAAAAGCACAATGATTCCGTAGAAAATCGTGATTATTCCATTGCATTGGCCTGCTGTGTTGAAAACTGCGTCACTTTTAAATCTAAGGTAGCATATGACGTAACGTGTAAACAGAAATGTCGTCACAACAGTAATCCAAATTGTAAATGTGATAGTTCGAATTTTCCGTTTTGTGCACACTCTAAGATAAAAGTTTGGCCAGTTGAACACAAGCAACCGTTCTAGCGCCATTATAGCAACGGTAATGTAGGCTAGTTGCAGAAATACATTACCGGAAACTGTTAAAGTATTGTTTATGAATGGATTCACGATGAACTTCCGGACGGTTGATGTTACTATAAATAGCATGTCAAACGTCAGCAGACCTTTAGATAGGTATTTCGCCACGTAGGGAACCCGTCTTGTCCGGTTCATTGCAATTAGAGCAAACATACTGATAGTCACTGAAATACCTCCAAACACAAGAAATAATAACTTGATAAATAAATTATAGTCCTCCACATATATTTCCTCTTCCATGCTCAATTCTGCTTTGGATGTTACATTCACAGCCATTATCATCAAATAATAAACCAGCCAAGTTTAGTTTTATGCACAGTGTCGGATGTTGTTATTGGGTGTTTTTTTCCAGATTAATTTAAAGTTTCAAAAAAGTGCAAAACGCATTCCTTTTTATAAACTTCTGGGGAATTTAAAGTTTGTATTTTATCTAAAAATAGTCAGAGTTGTATATTTTGTATGTTTGTTGTCGTTTTTGCCATACAGAATCAATTTATTTTCCCATAAATCAAAGTAGATCTAAAGACCGTATAAATCTGAATATGTCTTTCGCGTTTCGATAGCTTTTACCTTTTATGATTATTTAAGACACGCCCGTGGTTATTTCTTTAATCCGATAACACACGGCAAAACTCAGTAAATACTAGTTTCTTTCCGCATATTATTATAACATGAATCCAGATTAGCAGCTTCAGTTTCGAGTGTTCTTGCAATAATGAGCGGTTGGTATCTATATTGGCTGATATACTAGCGCGACTGTGACCGCCCTCCCGTACAGTGGTAATTTATCTGCCGATTGGATGCAATTGTTCAGTGGGATGACAAATAGTACTTTATTACAATGGCTCTATTAGTAAGGACGTCAATCGACAATTTACACATTGCAATTTTGTATGGCAAGAATCAGCAGCGGATTGAGGGGGTGGGGTGGGGTGTGTGTGGTTGGGTTGGGTGATCGCACCCGTCCAGAAAATTCCGACAGCATACTTAAAATAAAATATACTGACATTAAAACGAATCTGTACACTTTTGTATAACTGTTTTATTGCTTAATGAGGAATGATAAATATTTCCAACTCGACTGGGTTTTTTTAACTTGTGAATGTCCTTGATGCTACCACTTTTGGGTTTCCCATGGGTAATTTTGTGTAATTTATATAAGTCAATGATATGTACGGGGTGAAAAATTAACTTATCATACATTTAGACTATTTAAATTTCCGCATTCATAGTATTCGAATAAATGTAAAGCACCCCCCCCCCCCCCCCCAAACCCAAACACCCACTCCATCCCCACCCCCACCCCCACCCCCACCCCACCACTGCCCTCGATACGCTAGAGTCCTCGATCCGCCCATGCAAGAGCAACGGTTGATTGCTTTGTTTTGTTTTATCATTAAAGCGATGTCCAACTATTTGGTGAAGGAAGACCCCAAACAAACTTTAGTAACAACAACCGGCGCACCGCAAGTCAGCTGGAAGACCTTCCCACATTAAGTTCGCCGCTCCAACCTTGTCTCGAACCCATGTAATCAGAGCAATGATTGAAGAATCATAAAGCTCTCTAATGCCTCACCCCTAACCACCCCCGCCGCCCCAACCCCCTCCCTACCCTCCTGCATACCGAGGGAATAATAACGCATAATTTACGTAATCTTAACTGCGCCTTTAATTGATTGTAGGGTCTATGGCCACATGTTTAGTCGATGGCGGATGCATGTATGCATGCTATTCATAGTTTGCAGGTATATTACTGTTTGACCTTTAAAATATAGCCATACTTTGTTAAACCTGTGTCTATTTGAAGTTTGATCACTTTGTGTATAACATTTAGGTGCCAGTTTAGTTTTATTGCAACCTCCGAGCCTTCAAAACCTATCTTACCGTCACTCACCTCCATACATTAAAGGTGGTATCCGCCAGTTTGCCTATATGAATTTAATAATAAAACCGTACTATTTTTTTGGAACATTTGGACATTATTTCTGCGTAAATTCACGCTAAAGTATAAATTAAGTCGATTTTGAACACTGTTTTAATTGTAAGAGAGTGCAAGTCGTGAAAAATTCCCTCGAAATGTTATTCTTTCCAAATCTATAATTTTGCACGATATGGACTTTTTCAGCTATAAACAGATTCCGACGTCAGAGCGGATTATGATAATACTATAACTTGATCTTAAAAATTAGAAGTTAACTGGTTTTATTAGTTTTAGAATAGCTAATTGTGTAACGTGGTGTTAATAGACAATACATGCTGGTGATGACGAGTGTGGCGTTCTGCTCCAGTTTTCACATATATGTAGGATATCAATAAACAGTATTTCGTGGAATCTTTTCAAGTATCAAAAAATTTATGTGGTTGTTGCAGAGAAAAAAATGGTCCAAATTGTTGGATGCCATCTTCAACGAAAAACAGGACGAAAGAAGAAATGAAAACGTATTTTAGGTATATTTAGCGTACTCTTTTTATTTAATTGGATGATACATGTAGGGTTCGATTTCAAGTGATCACATTAAAGTTTATTTTTATTACTAATGAATAAAATATTGTGAAACTTAATTCATGATTTCACATTTTGTGATTGCAAAATGTTTGAAACCACAAGAAATTCGCACTTATTTTTTACGCATGTATGACAGTGTGTCACGAAAACTTAAGATCAGCTACCAAGTCACAACCTGGTTTGGTCCTTTATGGAAACGCCAATTTAATTCTGTTCTTCTCATGACGCCATTTTTTTTACAGTCAAGCTTCACACTGCAGACTTTAAGATGATTTGATTTCCAGTAATTGACAGTTAATTGAATGATAGATCAAATAGATACGAAATTAATGGTAACATTTTTAAAAAACCAATACACTTACATTCAACCAAGAAAATAAACAAGCTGTAATTTCTCCATCCCAAGTTTTCTATTTTAAAGATATTGTCAAACAGCATTTCTGTACTGAGTGCAACTCTGTTTACTTGTTCCAGTATTTTTCAGTCCCATGTACGTGTGTATTGACTATCTAGGTGTCAAATGCGTAACTTATAGTAACCATCCTTTTAGAAATCCATTGTCGAGGCGGTTCTAAATAGAATTAAAGTCCCTCCATACACAACGATAAAGTCGTCGCGTAAGTACTCTATTGCAATGTTTATAACTTAATAACAGATATCCAGGCCGTAAACAGGGAAACATAAAGGATGTTTTGACGATGTTCGTGCGGTACAAATAGGTATAATTAGGTATAATCACCAAATTTACGATTTGCCTGATGAAATCACTGAACATTATGTATATGTACCGTACAAGACAAAATAATTACTTGAGATTTTCCATTCAGTTAAACCAGCTGTGCTATTGTTTATGCTTCGGTGGCGACTATACATTTATTGTATTGTCAATAGTTATTGTAATAGTTGCTGTGGGTCTTGAAGTTTATAAAGTGTATTAGTAATCTTGATGTTGATGTCATTAAGGGTAAATCCTCACAATCTGAATCACCATCATCACCGGCAATCGTCATCATTATCATCATCATCATCATCATCGTTATTATCATTCTTGTAGTCATCAACATCGTCATCGTCATAATCATCACCAGCATCATTATCATCATCATCATTATGAATCTTAGACCACCAAACTTTTATAAACAACACAGGTTCATTATAACTAATACAACAGTTGAAAACAGTATATAAAGAGTCCATCAACATGTGTAACGCTTGGCGCACTATTCTTGGAC
Source organism: Sinonovacula constricta (assembly GCA_007844125.1). Classification (NCBI taxonomy): domain Eukaryota; kingdom Metazoa; phylum Mollusca; class Bivalvia; order Cardiida; family Solecurtidae; genus Sinonovacula; species Sinonovacula constricta. The sequence goes on along the minus strand of CM017572.1, from coordinate 39,906,010 downwards.
TTTAACGTTTGCGCCGGGCGTCTTATGAGTTGGTCGTTTCTCGCAGCCTACGATACTCTCGAAGTAAAAACATAAGATCAATAAAAGATTAACCTTTATTTATAGGCTTTTTTTCAACATAGCTGCTTAATATATAAACAAGTTATTCTGTAATGCGAAGTCCTTTATTACTATTATTATTATTATTATTATTATTATTATTATTATTATTATTATTATTATTATTATTATTATTATTGTTATTATTATAATAATTATTATTATTATCATTGTCATCATCATCATTATTGTTGTCGTCGTCTTCATCGTCGTCGTCGTCGTCATCATCATCATCATCATTATCATCATCATTATTATTGCTCTTGTAGTTATTATTAAACATTGTCATAATCAGTCGATAAAACAATAATGGTAGCATCATCATCAGTATCTGACGAAAATTGTTATACATATTGGTTTGATAAAACCCGAAGAAAATCTAAGAAAATTTAACTGATTTGATAAACCTAATATACTTACGACAATACCAGATATTTATTTGATCTCCCTTTACCTCGTAGGAAATGTTTTGTTTTTGTTTTTGAAATACGAGGCGGCGACCAATTATGATCATTATAGCAACGTCCAGCTTTTTGGTGGAGGAAGACCCCGGACACCTGTCAGGGTAGAACCACCGGTGCACCGCAAGTCAGCTGGAAGACATTTTCACACCAAGTCCTTTGCCCCGGACGGGACTCGAACCCAGCGAGGTGAGGGGCTAAGCAGTCAGAGGAGTTACAAATCGGTATTTTTATACAAATTATTAAATAAATAATTAAAATACATTTATTAAAACCTATAATACATGTGATAATAACGTATCATACATATAATAAAATTAAAAGTGCATACCACTATTATTCATTAAGACAAAACCTCAAGCACCTATCATGAAACCTATTATACGTAAGACAAAGGCTTTTCCTCTTATTATAAAAGTTATTATACATTAAAAATGTTTCGTATAATTTAAGCTGCGGTCAATTTGTTCACCTCAGAGCGTTAATCTTGATAAAACCTCCAGCGTCCAACGGTTCATAATCTCCCTGGACGTTCATGCTGAAAATGACAAAAAAAAAGAAATCTTAAGCAATGTTAAAACAAGATTTCTTAGTCGAGTATTTTTATAATATAACAATGTTAAAACAAGATTTCTTAGTCGAGTATTTTTATAAGATAACAATGTTAAAACAAGATTTCTTTGTCCAGTATTTATATAACAATGTTAAAACAAGATTTCTTAGTCGAGTATTCTTTATAAGATAACAATGTTAAAACAATATTTCTTTGTCCAGTATTTATATAACAATGTTAAAACAAGATTTCTTAGTCGAGTATTCTTTATAAGATAACAATGTTAAAACAAGATTTCTTTGTCCAGTATTTATATAACAATGTTAAAACAAGATTTCTTAGTCGAGCATTCTTTATAAGATAACAATGTTAAAACAAGATTTCTTTGTCCAGTATTTATATAACAATGTTAAAACAAGATTTCTTAGTCGAGCATTCTTTATAAGATAACAATGTTAAAACAAGATTTCTTTGTCCAGTATTTATATAACAATGTTAAAACAAGATTTCTTAGTCGAGCATTCATAAAAGAATTTTTTTGGTTTGGTTTTTGTATACTTTGAGCTGTCAGATCTGTCGCTCGTATCCAAGCAGTACAGCTTATGTAATATAAAGGATTTAGTTTTGTTCGTTAATTTTAAATTTAAACTCATATAGTTATTGTCGATTAGGAAGGAAGTTTTTCACCAAATATAGATTCCTCTCGATTACTCACTGCCTGGGTAGAACCAGTACTCAGGTACTTTGTACCTTGAGCAATGTACAGTAAATAGTCTTGCTCAAGGACTAAACAATGCGTGATCAGTCCCATGAACCCGGCGCCCTCCGATCCTATAGTCAATGTCATTACCACCTGATCATTGACGTCCACAAAATACTAACATAATGAAGCATATCAAGTGGTCTGTAAGAGTAGGACATTAAAGGACGATGATAGGATCCAACACAACAAGATCAACAACCACAATGGCTACAGCAATTTCCGATCTTATAATACTTATATTCTACGGACAATAAGGTTGTTATACGAGCTGTTAAATGACCATATCCCTATGGATCGAGCATTCAATTGTTGTCAGTACCCGAACAAGTGCTCAATTGTATATAATAATAAACATATAACAACGTATAACTTGTTGACAATATTTCATTGTTTAGGGAAAATTGCGGACCAAACTCATTTGCCGATGAATAAAGGGAGGTGGGTCAAATCAGTGGAAGGCTAATTTGTCTGACTGGTAGATTTGCCTGTGTCATATTATAACAAAAGCTTAATTGCCACATTGGCGACGTTTAAATGTCATATGTTAAGTAAACCACAGACACGAGGGGATAGCAAAAAGTTCGTGGACAAGTAAAATATATTTTTCATTCTTTGAGATATTTATTTGAAATTTTAACACTTTGGAATGGGATTTGCCGGCATTTTTGTCGATACTGTCCGGCGACATTTCTATCATTATTGCACAGGGGCACTTATGAGGTGCCCAGGGACTGAGACTGAACCCGGCCGGTCCATTATACTGACACCGACGAGTCAGGCGTAATGCTGTCCCCCTAGCCCCGAGCGTTATGAGGGAAGCCGACGCTCTACTACCTGAGCTATCGCGGCCGGTTTTAACACTTTGTATATTGGCATCTATGACGTAAGATAATAGAGTTGTTTTTGTTTTTTTTTAAAGAAAAAAAACTATATTGAAACAATCGTAACTATGACAACGTCATGTCGCTGATACCTCAGCAGTTGAAATAATACACTTTCATTAAAACCATCAAAAGTCGCATGTTAGTTGCAAGAATCGATGGTAAGATGACGTGACGTCATAACCATTTTGTTACGTAATTGTTTGGTTGAAACATACGTCCAGGGAGAACTACAGGTGCGCAGCTAAAAAACCGCGCCACAAAAAGCTTTCGTCCAGACCGAAATTGTGCGGCGAAAGGCTAAGGAGTTAAAAGTCATACCGCCCGGTCATGGGCAATCATTTAAGAAGAAAAGTTGATTATTTAAGGTTGTGCCATTCAATGTAAGCGTGCAATTATATGAAAACTGCAGTGGTCGTTGAAAAACAGAAACTAAATTTACGTCATACTTGAAATTTAATTTGTTTTCGTTTGTTTTTTTTTTAATATTTTATATGCGTTGAATGAATGAACGTATTGTTAAGTTAACGCTCGTGTGTTAAATATTTTAACATACTTTCAAATATGGTTAAAATCTTCCAAGCAAAAATCGTTGTGGTAACCTGATCAATCAAGATGAAATAAAATATTAAAACTTGTTATTATTAATATAATATTCTTTTTTGTATTTCCCGTTTTGTGACTTAGTTGGGGGATCAAATGCACATGTGTCTTAAGTCCTTGGTGGCTTAAACATTAAACCATTTTGTATTCCGCGCGGGATAGAGCAAATAATATCGACCTAGTAGACAATGTACAGGCTTTGGAGCTCTTATTCTAATAACAGTTCGCTCCTCGTTACAACTTTTCCTCTAATTACTGACTTATGTTCTTGCGCGGCGTTGTTCATTCATATATCTGTTTAATCTAGTTTAAATATATTCCAATATTTCAATATTAATGTTACCATTTGAAGCAACTCAAGACATAAAGCGTCTAGTTACTTTCTGCATACATAGCTGTTTTTGTACACGCAATCCTTTTCCCAGGCATGAAAGAATGACCGCGGGTAGTCAATGTCATGCAGGGTCAATCCTTCGTGCTTCCGAAAATCAGCTTTTTCATAACTATGAATTCTGTTGAAAGCGACACATCCCATCAACGAAAGACACTGCTAAGTACTTACCTGACCAAATTCTCGTTATACAGCGAGTACTTTGATGACCGTCCAAGAACGGTAACTCCACCTTTGTAGACTTTCAGAGTGACCACCCCTTCAACAAACTGCTGACTGTTGGCGATACATGTCCGCGTGAACTCACACTCGGGACTAAACCAGTGGCCTGGACGAGAAACAAACAAAAAAGTGCAGGTGTTCTTCCATTAAAAATAGTATTATAATAAATTATAAAGTTATATAATTGGCCAAAAACGAATAAACCTTAGTTCCAATGTAGCTGCATTAACCAATACTATCTTTAAGAAATTAAGACACTTAGATATCTGTTTTAGCAGAAATTCCCATCGTGTTTATTTGCAGATTTAGAAAGAACACTTAGAGAGATTTATTCGACGATTAGTACTGTCTACTAATTGAGGTTGTGTTTGAAATCGTTATAGCTTGGGCTAAAGTATGTGTTTATGCAGAAATTTCGCCTACATTCGCCCAGACATAGAAAATAATAATATATTGTTACGTGTATTTGATATCGTCAAATTGTCGTATACAACCTTTAAAGGTGGTATCCAACGGTTTGCCTACATCAAATGGACGTAACAGTATTTTCCCACTGTTTTGGGGGAATTTGTGCATAATTTCTGCATAAAATCATACTTAAATAAAGTCAATTTTGAACAGTACCTATATTGTAAGCTACTATATATTATGCCTCAAAGCACTCTATATTCATTCTGTCCCAATCTATAAGTAAGCACGATTGTGATTTCTGCTAAAATAGATATCGACGTCAGAGCGGACTACACGGATGACGATGTAAAATGTAACTTGTCACGTGGTTTTCTTAATTTAAAAATAGCACCGTGGCTCAGATAGGACATACCTGTTTGCAATGACGAGTGTGGATTTATGCTTGTTGTTCTCAAAAATCTAGAGCATCAATGAACAGCATTTTTTTTTCAGATACAATGGCTAGTTTAGGATTTTGGATTTGCCGGCATTTTTTGCCGATACTGTGCAGCGATATTTCTATTATTATAACACAGGAGGCCTTATGAGGTGCCCGGGGATTGAACCCGGCCGGTCCATTATACTGACACTGACGAATCAGGCGTAATGCTGTCCCCTTAGCACCGAGCGTTAGGAGGAAAGCCACTACTACCAACTTTAAAGTCTTTGGTTTGACTCGGCCGGGATTTGGACCCGCGACCTCTCGATCCGCAAGCCGACGTTCTATCGCATGAGCTATTGCGGCTGGTGGCTAATTAGGTTGTTTGAGAAAGGAATATTTGGTCCAAATTGTCGGATACCGCCTTTAAAGCTACGAGAATGCACAGTTTGAAATTAAGCAGTCTGAAAGCGGAAATTCTTTTGCATCAACAAATGCTCATACGTATTTTCTTTTCAACACAATGATGGTGTTAATTACAAGCAATAAATTTTGAAACAAAATGCTTCCTTAACTCAATGTATCAGTAAAGGCCTTGGTTATTTGATAAAGTGTCCGTACAACAATAATCATTTTCATCCACCTTTGTAAAAATGAAAGGGGGAACAATCTTGGTGGTAGTGTGTGTGTGTGTGTGTGTGGGGGGGTGCGGATTTTGTCCTTATATCTCCTGACAACCAGTCGTGGTACTACCCTTATGTTTGCTTGAGCGTTAGATATACCACTACAGTATTTAACGACTTTGATATGTCGCGGTCGGTCTGGGGCCTCCCGTACCTGAAGCCGAGGCTCTACCGATTGCGCAACCAGGTCCGGTACGAAAACTGTCTTCAAAATATACGCGGTCGACGTTCAGAAGATTTAAGAGTCAGTAAGGTGACAAAGTAGATTACAGATTACAAAATGTAATTTAAAATAATTAACGTGAAAGGTCGTTTCCATGTGATTAATCGAACAACCGAGAGTAAAAAGTATGTACAGAAGAAGTATGCAAGACGGCGCACACAACCCTCGTGGCAGGTAAATGTAACTAATTAGTGGCACTTTCTAAAATATAATTTTGAAGGTAAAACAATGAAATGATTTTTTTAAATGTATATGTTTCACCACTAACCGCACGTGTATTTGAGTCCCGTTTATATTTATGTAGAAATGTCTCAAGCCTATCACATTTAAAATAAATATTGCACCTTCAGCGGCCATAAACAGTCGACCGGAAAAAAAAAAGAAAGAACGTCCTAATGCCAAAAGAAGTACACGTACAAACAGAGAGTTATTAAAATGCAAACAGAGAGTAATTAAAGCACAGGAAATAATTTAAATGCAAATACCTCGGTAAACCTGCTCCGAGAATTTCACATCAAGCTCGCGTTTTATCTTCCGAACTTCCTGTCATAACAGAAAAAATATTATCTGCAAAAGCGATCCAACAAGCGTAGCTCTTTTTCTTTTGATTTATTATTTTATTTCTATATTATATTTATTTATTATAATTTATTATAATTCAATACTACCAATTGTCACCGTTTAATCATCAAAATTGCTGTCTGATTAATTAATCTACTTTCAAATAAGTTGTAAAACTAGTATTTGTGCTCTTAGCTACGCCTTAAACGACTTGAATCACTTTAAAAAATCGATCTAAGACCGGACGGTGAAAATGCTCTTGTCTGTATGTTACCCTGTCTAATGTGAAGACTTCAATCTCCAAATGGGCGGCAAGTAGAATTGTTCCTCCTGGTGTCTCGTATACACCTGTCAATGAATTTTCAATCAATTAATTAATCAAGCTATCAAGCAATAATAACCACTTTATAAATAAATAAATAATATTTATCAAATCTTCTACAGGAGCTTTTCGAAATACTTTATTTTTAGAGAGGAATAAGTTCATATCTGGTTCAATATGTTGCATGCTATAATAGCTATACAGTATAATTATATTCTTATAATGTACATGGGCGATCTATACCGAAATTTAATTGAATATTGAAACCATTCAACTTGTTGGTTAAAACGATTTAAAACAAGGCCCAGTCGAGTTTCGTATCTTTTCATCCAGCTAGCTGAATATTTTCAGTATTTAACGAACAAGAATGTCGAATTCTGATTATCACACTGCCAAAAATGTTCTCAAGTTTTTATTTCAATTCCAGTAGTTCAAAGACCCATGTTGTAAACAAATACAATGCATATTAAACAATGCACACTTGTTCAAAAGAAAACAACACAACAAACTTATGACAACCAGTAACTGAAAATTCATATATAAAGCGAAATTGTTTGATACAATTCAACAACTCAACAAGATATTCTTCTGTTCTCACAAGCTTTATTGTTAAATAATAGTTTTAGCATACATTACTATTTTGTTGTCGTTGCTGTTAAATATAGCTTTGAACTGAAATTTACGGTATGGGAAGCGACGTCAAAGCGGGAAACGACGATAGGTCAATTTAGCCAGGCAAAAGGGAAAATGTGCAGCCAGTCAGACTCGAACCCGGGACCTTTCGCTGAACGACTGAGCTAATAGCAATGCTTACACATTTCTTCCCAGTCAAACCGGCTACATAAACAACAATTTGCGAGTCGATAACAAACTTGTGGATTATCAAATGTAACCAGTGGGTATTCCAATCTGAACTCCCCGACGGAATAACCCGAGGTGTAGTTCGGGCGATAATCAGGGGAATTGTGTGTAGAAAACAACAACAACATCATCATAATTTAAGTCAAAATTAATTAACAAACAAACAACAAAAATCAACAACTGTGACACTTTTTAGGTCAAAGGGGAAAACGACTTAAAAGTCGACCTTAACGTTAATACTACACTGATCTCTAGTTACTTCAATCCGATTGTATAAAGGATCACGTGTACTGGAAACAAGAAAAAAAAACAGACTCGAAATTCCAACCTCGTGATTTCATTCCAATGAAGCGGTTCTCCACGATGTCAATCCGCCCAACACCATTCTTGCCGCTGAAAAAAACAAGAAGTGAAAAATTAAACAACATATATCGAATCATTATAACACTGGAAATTGTTTTGCTTCTTTTTTAATATGTCGCAGTGACCGGTTATGGTCAATATAAAAGCGACGTTTAGCGTTTTAGCTGGAGAAAGACCAAAACAAAAACAAGTATTTTTCGTTGAACCCCGGCCCACCGCAAGTCAGCAGGAAGACGTTTTCACACGGGTGCTCGGCTTAACAGTGAGAGGGGTAACAAGTCGGGAGACTGTATCACTATGTCACGGGCGCCCTCTCCCCTTTGTAGAAATAAGGAAACACAGCAGTGAGTAAGGACAAAAGTATGTGCTTAATATATAATAATATATACTCTAAATAATATTTATAAACATTTATGTATAATGTAAATATGTATATAGAGATAATATGTCAGAAGTTGAAGTTACACAGTGAAACATTCATTTTCCCACAATATCATGAGTCACTGTCAAAATCCATCCATCCATCCGCCAGCCTGAACCTCTCCTTCTATTCTCCTCCATTTATTTATTCATTTTTTAATTTTTTTTTCAGCAAAATATTATACATATAATTAAATGAAGGACCTTAACCCTTACTGTAAGGCGCCGCTGAACAATTCCGAGTGGGATATCGCAGCACTCAAACCGTACTCATGACCATGCTGTGTTGTCGTCAAGCTGACGTAAATTCATTTTCATTAAGAGACAACTTGTTAACAATCTAGCGTACTGTTTTCATTTTTAGATCTCTAATAAATGGTGACAAATTTTCTACACACGAAGTTTGATCTATGGTGTTGTTATCAAAAGCCGGTCACTTCGTTAGCGAAGAAGAACCACTTAAAATCAGGGAGGCTATAGCGGGTTTAAGGTACCACAAAGTCGCTACAGGAACCAGAGTAACCGCCAGCTACAGGCAAATCCCGGTCGATGAAAACGACAAACGACACCACTTACTGAACGTATTAATTAATTTATTATCGACTAACATAAAGTTTATTCAGATCTGTAAAGACTTTGACAAACAGTCATAGAAGTAAATATTATGTTTCTGATTAGTCTGGACTGTTGTTTGCAACAAATAATGCAGTTATACAGACGGCGTTCTGTACGTGGGCTAGAATATTGTACAGATGATACTCATTTTCAGTACTTTTTGTAATAAAATCTTTCGCTCCCCCACACACCCAATGAATGTATGTATCATCTTTTTGTATAGTTAAAATAAAAATAAAAACTTATATTTAGTTCCTTTTTTTTCTCTTTTTTTAACCGACCGCAATAGCTCAAATGGTAGGCCGTCAGCTGATCGGCCGGGCCTAAAATAAAATTGTTTTTGTTTCCCCCACGACCGACCCGAGAAAAACGTCCCGACCCAAAGAAATTTATCGACAAATTCAATTTAATATTTATTTTTTTACTTTAAAAACTGAACGTAGTTCAAATGTTCCGGTACAGAAATTCGAAATGCATTGAGTACGAAACTGATCATCATGATCGCCGAACAAAATGGCCGAACGCGAGCGTGTGGTTTGTGTATCGGTATTTGCAAATTATGAGGATTTAACAGTTCTTCAACCAATTATTAGCAAGAAGATATGTTAATTTTCGACACAACTATCCAAGAGTGATATAGTTAAAGAGGTATTAGTTGATCAAGAAATTGATAAACAGATTAATTCTGCTGTCAACAACTGTAATTTTATGACAAAACTGTCGGAGTCAGAAAACGGTGATCCTTTTACAATTGACTGTGAAGAAAACTTACAGACGGCGATTGACTTTTGTTCTCGGTTAAGATTAACCAACTTTATTATAAAAGTTGCCGGCACAGACAAAAATAACTCTTATTTATTCTAGTCAGTGTTTATCTTAACTGTGTTTGTCTATCATTTTTTTATGATGGTAGTGTTAAATAAGGAGGCATTTCTTTTCAATCATTAAAATATGAAACATTTTCTTGTTTTGTCGTTAAAGGTAAATTTCTCAAGGCAAATACAAATAATTACAAGATGAAAAAAAATATTTTACCTACCTACCTACCCATACCTAATATACCTGGGTCGTGGGAGGGGAAACCAAAAATATTTTAAGTCCGGCCCCGGGTACAGTCCCTGGGCACCTTATAAGCGCCCCTGTGCTATAATGATAGACATGTCGCTGCACAGTATCGGCAAAAATGCCGGCAAATCCAAAATCCAAAATCCCAGTTCATTTTTTTACATAAAGATGCTGTTCAGCCTTTCATTCTTATGATCGGCTTATAAACAACTTATTTGCTAGTTCCAATACTGGTTGGCCTTGCAGGAATATAGTGTCACTGGGTGTGAAATCGTGTTCATGATATGCGTTCACAGTGGGTACATCACTTTATTTGATTAAAATGGACACTACACCAAAACAACACCAGCTGAAATATAACAGCTATAGCTTAACAGGTGATTGTGTTTATGCCTTGGATTGCAATACAACACCAGCTGAAATATAACCATTACAGCTGAAACGATTATTGTGTTTATGTCTTTGATTGAACCCGGGACCTTTCGTGCCCGAGGCTGACTGTGTCAGCACTGTGGCAGGGATGGATCCAAAGCGATCCATCGCACCCCCCCCCTTAACCACCACCTACCAGAAAAAAAGAGTAAAGTTGTAAAATCATACATGTACATGTAAGCTTAAAAATACTAAGCTTTTAAAGTAAATTTTGTCTGTTGACTGCTTAGGTCGAAGTTAGGATCCCTTACTGGGTATATATCTAGGGTTTACAGCGATAAAGTTGAATGAATCTTGATTTATACCCCCCCCCCCCCCCCTCCCCAACACACACAACACCACCAAAATTTTCTGGATCCGCCCCTGCATTTAGGCTGGTCTAGAACAATTAAAACCTTATTTAGTGCATTAGACGTTCACTCTATTTCATAAGGTATTCACCATTAGAGACTAAACTTATTTCGGTAGACGCTTGTCCAGTTCTATCAGACATTCGCTCTTTCATTAGAAACTCATCATACTTTATTAAACAATCATCTTATTTTAGACACGGACCCTTTTCAGTTAGTTAACCTGTTTGATCTCACATCCCATTTCATTAGGTACTTTCCCTATGTTGTTACCCAATTCATTAAAAATTCATTCCATTTTATTAGACATTATTTTATCAGAAACCCACCATTTTTCTTTAGACACTCTCGCATTTCATTCCACAGTCACCCCTATGTAGTCGACACTCGTCATATTTCTTTGATTTTCGTATACATTTCATTATACACACATCTCCATTTCATTATACACACTATAATATTATACACACATCTCCATTTCATTATGTACACATCACCATTTCATAATACTTCATTATACACACATCACCATTTCATAATACTTCATTATACACACATCACCATTTCATAATACTTCAATATACACACATCACTATTTCATAATACTTCATTATACACACAACACCATTTCATTCATCCTAGAACAACCACGACCGTTCCATTCCGTTACTCTCCATTCATCGACGATGGGTATCCGACGATGCATTTTATCTTACACTCACCCGATGTCATTGCAATAGAGGAATAGATCCAAGGGTTCGGTTTTCTCTGTTCCATCTCCCTTGTTCAACACACGTACAGGTAGACCTACAATCAAATACATATACCATTCATGAACTGTCACCTTGTTCAACACACGTACAGGTAGACCTGCAATCAAATACATATACCATTCATGAACTGTCACCTTGTTCAACACACGTACAGGTAGACCTACAATCAAATACATATACCATTCATGAACTGTCACCTTGTTCAACACACGTACAGGTAGACCTACAATCAAATACATATACCATTCATGAACTGTCACCTTGTTCAACACACGTACAGGTAGACCTGCAATCAAATACATATACCATTCATGAACTGTCACCTTGTTCAACACACGTACAGGTAGACCTGCAATCAAATACATATACCATTCATGAACTGTCACCTTGTTCAACACACGTACAGGTAGACCTGCAATCAAATACATATACCATTCATGAACTGTCACCTTGTTCAACACACGTACAGGTAGACCTGCAATCAAATACATATACCATTCATGAACTGTCACCTTGTTCAACACACGTACAGGTAGACCTGCAATCAAATACATATACCATTCATGAACTGTCACCTTGTTCAACACACGTACAGGTAGACCTGCAATCAAATACATATACCATTCATGAACTGTCACCTTGTTCAACACACGTACAGGTAGACCTACAATCAAATACATATACCATTCATAAACTGTCACCTTGTTCAACACACGTACAGGTAGACCTGCAATCAAATACATATACTATTCATGAACTGTCACCTTGTTCAACACACGTACAGGTAGACCTGCAATCGAATACATATACCATTCATGAACTGTCATCTTGTTCAACACACGTACAGGTAGACCTGCAATCAAATACATATACCATTCATGAACTGTCACCTTGTTCAACACACGTACAGGTAGACCTGCAATCAAATACATATACCATTCATGAACTGTCATCTTGTTCAACACACGTACAGGTAGACCTGCAATCAAATACATATACCATTCATGAACTGTCACCTTGTTCAACACACGTACAGGTAGACCTGCAATCGAATACATATACCATTCATGAACTGTCACCTTGTTCAACACACGTACAGGTAGACCTGCAATCAAATACATATACCATTCATGAACTGTCACCTTGTTCAACACACGTACAGGTAGACCTGCAATCAAATACATATACCATTCATGAACTGTCACCTTGCTCAACACACGTACAGGTACTGGTAGACCTGCAATCAAATACATATACCGTTCATGAACTGTCACCTTGTTCAACACATATACAGGTAGACCTGCAATCAAATGCATATACCATTCATGAACTGTCATCTTGTTCAACACACGTACAGGTAGACCTGCAATCGAATACATATACCATTCATGAACTGTCACCTTGTTCAACACACGTACAGGTAGACCTGCAATCAAATACATATACCATTCATGAACTGTCACCTTGTTCAACACATATACAGGTAGACCTGCAATCAAATACATATACTATTCATGAACTGTCATCTTGTTCAACACACGTACAGGTAGACCTGCAATCGAATACATATACCATTCATGAACTGTCACCTTGTTCAACACACGTACAGGTAGACCTGCAATCGAATACATATACCATTCATGAACTGTCACCTTGTTCAACACACGTACAGGTAGACCTGCAATCGAATACATATACCATTCATGAACTGTCACCTTGTTCAACACACGTACAGGTAGACCTGCAATCAAATACATATACCATTCATGAACTGTCATCTTGTTCAACACACGTACAGGTAGACCTGCAATCGAATACATATACCATTCATGAACTGTCACCTTGTTCAACACACGTACAGGTAGACCTGCAATCGAATACATATACCATTCATGAACTGTCACCTTGTTCAACACACGTACAGGTAGACCTGCAATCAAATACATATACCATTCATGAACTGTCACCTTGTTCAACACACGTACAGGTACACCTGCAATCAAATACATATACCATTCATGAACTGTCATCTTGTTCAACACACGTACAGGTAGACCTGCAATCAAATACATATACCATTCATGAACTGTCACCTTGTTCAACACACGTACAGGTAGACCTGCAATCGAATACATATACCATTCATGAACTGTCATCTTGTTCAACACACGTACAGGTAGACCTGCAATCGAATACATATACCATTCATGAACTGTCATCTTGTTCAACACACGTACAGGTAGACCTGCAATCAAATACATATACCATTCATGAACTGTCACCTTGCTCAACACACGTACAGGTAGACCTGCAATCAAATACATATACCATTCATGAACTGTCACCTTGTTCAACACACGTACAGGTAGACCTGCAATCAAATACATATACCATTCATGAACTGTCACCTTGTTCAACACACGTACAGGTAGACCTGCAATCGAATACATATACCATTCATGAACTGTCATCTTGTTCAACACACGTACAGGTAGACCTGCAATCAAATACATATACCATTCATAAACTGTCACCTTGTTCAACACACGTACAGGTAGACCTGCAATCGAATACATATACCATTCATGAACTGTCACCTTGTTCAACACACGTACAGGTAGACCTGCAATCGAATACATATACCATTCATGAACTGTCACCTTGTTCAACACACGTACAGGTAGACCTGCAATCAAATACATATACCATTCATGAACTGTCACCTTGTTCAACACACGTACAGGTAGACCTGCAATCAAATACATATACCATTCATGAACTGTCACCTTTTTCAACACACGTACAGGTAGACCTGCAATCAAATACATATACCATTCATGAACTGTCACCTTGTTCAACACACGTACAGGTAGACCTGCAATCAAATACATATACCATTCATGAACTGTCACCTTGTTCAACACACGTACAGGTACACCTGCAATCAAATACATATACCATTCATGAACTGTCACCTTGTTCAACACACGTACAGGTAGACCTACAATCAAATACATATACCATTCATGAACTGTCACCTTGTTCAACACATATACAGGTAGACCTGCAATCAAATACATATACCATTCATGAACTGTCACCTTGTTCAACACACGTACAGGTAGACCTGCAATCGAATACATATACCATCCATGAACTGTCACCTTGTTCAACACACGTACAGGTAGACCTGCAATCGAATACATATACCATTCATGAACTGTCACCTTGTTCAACACACGTACAGGTAGACCTGCAATCGAATACATATACCATTCATGAACTGTCAAAATACTACTCAACTAAGCGCATGTAGAGATATATCATCCCCATATGCTCCCTACGTAAAAGATTTTTTTTACAACAGAATTCAGAAAAAGAATATTATAAATATTATACATAATAACAAAAACATATATTACATGTGGTATTCAAAAGTTTGCCTATTTAAAATTCAATTAACAAAACCGTAGACCTACACATGTTTGGTGGAATTTTGGGCATACTTTCTAGGAGCAAAACAACAATTCATGCTGTCGAAATAAAGACGATTTTTAATACGACCTAAATTTATAGCCAGTGCAAATCGTAATAAAATCGCTTCAAATGTTCATTCTTTCCAAATCTATAAATACGCACGATGGAAATTTCTTTACATTAACGTCAGAGCGAGTTACCCGGATGATGATTTAACATGCTCTTTAAAGTAAGTGGTCACATGGTTTTCTAAGTTTAAACATATCTAACGGCTCAGATAGAAAATACGTGTTTGTAATGACGAATGTGGTGTTATGCTTTACATAGAAGGTGGACATCAATAAACAGGATAGAACCTTTTTAGGTAACAATAATTTATATGGTTGAGAAAAAAGCTCTGGCCCAAACATTTGGTTACTACCTTTAAATTGCCCAATTATCATGTTCTATTATCTTCAACTTTAACCACTAACTCAACTTTTAAAGCTGTCTCAGATAAGATTCTTTTTACATCAAGCCTTTCAGTCATCTTTAAATATTTAAGCTTCCCGCCAATAAAATTTTCACACATTTACATGTTCATGTCATTGCTCATTCTGTGGTGTTACTTCATGCAGTGAAAAAAAGTTTTTCTGTTAATTTTAATTTGATATGAATTACGCAATTTCAATCCTTTATGAGTCCAAAACGATTAAGTGGTTATTTCAGTCAACGAACACTAACTCCGTTTGTCTTAGCTGTTGTTTGTCTAGAGTTGCGTACCTTGTTTAAATTCTATCTCCAGAATGGTCGGCGTGTCTGGCGCCTTCTCTGGACTGACGGTCATCTGAAACATGTCGTCTGGTGCATGGGTGTTAGGGTCCTCCAAAATACCCGATTCGTAACTATGGGAACAGATGAATTATTGAGATCATTATTTCAAAAGTGAAAATCTCATTATAAAGAACTCGATAGAAATTTTACTTCAAAGATTTGTGTACTTTAAGCAATAGTTTTACTGAGGCTGTAGACTTACTTGAGTACACATGAAATTTTCTTTTCGAAATATGCTAGTCGTCTTCGCTTTAGGGTGATATAACTGCTATCCTTTCTCATGTAAAATTTATAACGAATACAAAATTAATTGCAAACTGATCAATTTTCGTGAACACAACTTATTGACAGTTAAAAATATTTCTAAACAAAATAAAGAGCATGTGCTTCGTCGATAATGTTCACTCTCCTGGAATGGAAAGTTTCCCTTCATACAAATTACAATTACAAATGGTTTACCTACACGCACTTATACACTACATAATTGTACAAAACAACAATTACTTAGTTTCAGATATGATCTATAGGGTTTACACTATTTAAATACACGTATAAGCTATTTAGAACTAATTCCGACAATACCTAAATTGCTAAGGTTGTATAAGTGCTAACATGGCTGCCATAGATTGCATGAGACTCTCATCAAAACAGTTTCATCGGTGTAAATGTAACTTTGGTAGTCAAAAGAAAGATGCTATGTTGTTCAGCAAAAGAAACATAAAAAAACAACAGACAACAATAAGCAATCATGGCCTACCTGATATGCATCAAATTAGCATCCATGCTCCACGGACTTTTGGGAGTCACCGGAAGTGGAATGCCGTTCACCTAAAGTAGAAATGTTACAACTAACACATGTATTCAATTGCTGAAGAAATTCGGAAATTCCGTCAGCAATGTCATTTATATTATCTACAGACTGTCTCCTACAATACACATTTATTTTGAATGTTCAACCACGCTGTCGTGGAAAGATTATTTTATAATTTTCAGTAGAAAAAGGCCGTGGCTCTTACAACTTCTGGATAGCTCTTCCATTCCATGAAGTAAACAAAGGCGAATACAGCCTACAATAGGGTAAACAGAGACGAATACAGCCTACAATAGGGTAAACAGAGACGAACACAGCCTACAATAAAGTAAACAAAGGCGGAAAAAAACCCGGAGCTTTCCCAGTCCATGGTCTAGAATTTTCGGACAGTTAATAACAAATTAATAGAAAACCTGAAAAAAAACCCATTTCGCATAAGATACAACGATCCGCAGCTGGTTAACCTATCTTTTTAAACAGAATAAAAATGTTTGTTCCATATACATGTATAACACTATCGTTGGCATTTCTTTTCGTGCATAGCAATTAGTTTTAAGTGCCATTATGACAAAATCCCGACATTCGAACATAGTATCGTTTCAATTAAAATATGTATGTGTAAGACGACAAGGGGTGGCACTATTAGTTAGTAATGGCCGCGGTTTCTACAAAATCAAATTAAAATAGCTGCATCAACGAGATAAGGTCGGTATTACCAGAGACATTTTACGTGTAAGTTTATATACCATTTATGTCTTGTTTGTTTTGTATTTGTATTTTGGCTTTTACAGCACACCGACATTTAACAGGTCATACGGCGCCGAATACGATGAAGTTTAACGTAATTTAAGTTTAACCCGACTAAGGTTCAAAAAGGCGAAACTATATATATAAATCTATAAGGTTAAAATAATATGAATCATAATTGAATACAAGTTAGTTCATGTTTGTTTGTTTTTTAATTGCATTGCAGCAACCAGTCATAATCATAATAGCAACGTCCAGCTTTTTGGTGGAGGGAAACCCCAGACAAATGTCTGGGTAGAACCACCAGCGCACCGCAAATCAGCTGGATGACCTTACCACATTAAGTCCTTCGCCCCTAACGGGACTTGAACCCACGCGGTGAGAGGCTAAGCAGTCAGAGAACTTACAAGTCAGCGACTCTACCATTACGCCACGGGCGCCCAAAAACGATTAGACACCGAACTTACCTTCGCATACTCGAACAAGTCGTTCCTTCCCATAAACCTGTTGTAGAATTCGGGCAGGCGCCAAGGGGAGATAACCTGAGGAGAAAAATATAATTTTGTTTATATGTATTTTATTTGGTCATTAGGCCAACTACAGTAAACAACGTCGCGGCTGTCGTGAGGTTTAGTACAAACCTAAACAATCCCAAAAGTAGTGCCGGGTACCACAATCAATCTGTAGTAATAAGATGCTAAGTTAAGAAACTGGAAGTTGAGGCAATGAAGCACTTCGAAACCAGTCAATGCGTAACTGCTATGTTAAGTATATTTCAATCTATTTATGTTTATCCCCATTCCCGTCCACAATAAAATAGAATAATGCATAGAAATGTCAACCCGATTAAGAAGCATTCGAATTGGTTATCACTCTTTTGTTTCTGGATCGTAAACTTTGCTTAGAAATTGGTTGGTACCGTTTAAATGCATATTTTGGTGCACTATAGTCTTCATTCGTGCTGCTCTGAAAAGCGCAACCTCTTATGGAATGCATTCTTATGGGGACAAAAGTAACAGACAATAGTAGAAAATCGCAACTGTTCGATGAGCCCTTTCTTAGAGAAAAAAAAAACGAGAATGCCGCGGTTAAAAGTGTTGCTTGCAATTATAAAATATTAACATGCACTTATATGAGTTGACAGCTGTTTGGCGATATTTGTTAAAAAAACTGAGTTAAAAAGTTTAAAATGCAGTTTCTTATTACAAAAGGACAACAAGGAAGACAGCAAAGTAGCAGAAAGTCCAGTTCCCATCCTTCAGGCAGAGTTATCGTTCGTTACTCTCTCACATTTAATGAGCCGACAGTGTAAGAGAGTGTCTTAGTTCGCAGGATTTGCATTGTCCTTGTTTAAAGCGCATGATTTCTCTGGCGCCATGTATGTCGCACACCCGCAGTCTTTCCTGTGGTAATAATGATATTAACTAAGCACACAGTGTGATCTTACATCCTTGCATTAAGGAGCGTCTAGTGATTTAGGTGATTACAGCCGCTGAATTACAACTCGTTACTTTTTACGAAGGTTCGGTATTCACACTTGATCTCCGCAATTTCTTAGAAATAGTGTATTCCGGACTTCTCCGGATACCGCCGAGTAATAACGAGTGTGGCATCCAGATGTACATGTATGTTACTAATACGGAATCTTTTTTTTACAAATAGCACCATAACAATTTTACTAGACAGCTCGCTCCAGTCGGGCCAGTGCTCAAACACATAACTGAGAGAGATCAATTGTTGCCACTAACATCTCTCGGTCAGTATATGCTGTCCACCTCCTCCGAGCAAAGTGAGTTGCTTCCATTATAAAACAAAATACAGACGGTCATCGATTTCTAATGATGTCACTGCCTTCCCCCTACTCTCTGTCTCACTCGACTGTCTTCCATAAAACATGGGCAGTGGCAATTACGCGCGTTTAATAGATGTCGGTGATGGGCAAGGTGTCCTATTTCGTCAGTAATTAAGTAGATTTATGCAAGTCAGAACCGGGCTGAAAATTGTCAGATCGTTAGTAACAAGCAGATGTTTGCGCAGTAAACTGACTCCTAAGTCTACAATGTCATGTTAGGCTTTAGATAAGGCAATACAACATAGTTTTGTCCATTAAAGCGATGTCCAACAACTATTATAGATAGTTTCCACATCAGTGAAAATCCCTTATCTTGGCAGCTATCTTTGATGGTAACTTCAATGGATTTTCATATGAATTGTATAGAAGGGTAAATTTTATTTTCTTGTAATTTTTTCATGTGTGGTCCGAAAATTAAAAGCAACACACCATTGGAAAGCTCTTGAAATTCATATTTTTAGAATACAATATTTTTACAATTGATAAATGCACTCAGAATTAAGACACAGAAATAAATAAACTATTGGCTCATACTTAAAAAAAATAAACAGTGTATCATTTTCGGTTGTATTTCTTTAACCGTTTAAACTATCAAAATATTTAAAATCTTTTCTAAAAGCTGTTAAATTTGATATAAAATTCAGTAAAATAGACTGAAAAATAAAAACACAGTGTTGAGTTTAATACAGCACATATTTCCCGATTTCGGCCTGCATTAGCTTCTGCCCACAAAAATCGCTGCCTTAAACTGTCTTATCAGTGTCGATGACATAACATGGAAACTATCTATAGAGAAAGTCCCATATTAAATATCTGGGTACAACCGCCAGCGCTCCGCAAGTTCAGTTGAAAGAGACCCTTCAACAAGGTAGCTCTTGTCCAGACCGAGAATCGAATTCCCGCTGTGAGAATTTACAAGGCGTGGACTCTGAATCTAGGACAGTTGCCCCCCCCCCCCCCCGGACGTTTGCTCCCCGGACGTTTGCCCCCCCTATTTGTGAAGAGCGGACGTTTGCCCCCCAGCTGAAATTACAAGGCGGACGTTTGCCCCCCAGCTGAAATTACAAGGCGGACGTTTGCCCCCCCCCCCCCCCAGCTGAAATTACAAGGCGGACGTTTGCCCCCTCTACTAAAATGTCAAGGCGGAAATTGCCCTCCCTTTCTTCTCAAACTCTGTATCCCGCCTGTAAATGTCTTCCCGCCATATTAGAAACATACACAAACGGTACTACATGGTGCTACAGTACATGAAATGTGTTAGGTGTAACAAAATTTTCTATATTTTTTTTCATAGGACTGGAATTAATTAAAAGTTACAATCTAGTTTGCCTTCATATCGCATCAGGTTCCGAGACAATTTACCCGTTCTAAAACTCTCGCCGTCGAACCCGCAAGACTTCGGCTTTAACAGGTTGTTTGCTACACATTTCCCGCGATCGCTTGCCACTCATGCGTAGAGTGTCACAAACAGGTTAACTGTCAATCAACTGGTAGGCCTAGACCCATTTAAAACACTTTGATTAATCAAAATTAGTTTGCAAAATTCTCGTAACACAGCTTTGTGGCCCCTCTTTTCGTAGAAATGAACTCCATGATGATTGAGCACAGATGTACATTATGATTCAAGAGTCCATCATATTTAAAGGACTGTGCTTACAGT
Organism: Sinonovacula constricta; assembly: GCA_007844125.1. Taxonomy (NCBI): domain Eukaryota; kingdom Metazoa; phylum Mollusca; class Bivalvia; order Cardiida; family Solecurtidae; genus Sinonovacula; species Sinonovacula constricta. The sequence continues at coordinate 39,885,180 of CM017572.1, read as the reverse complement.
TTGCATTTTGAGACGTGATAACGTGACAAATAAACACAATTTGTGACATTCCTTTAATTGAATCTCCTGGATTTAATTCGGCCAATCAAAGAAACCGTCGCGTATAATTTAATGCAATACAGTTAATTGTTTATAATTAAATACAATCATGTTAATCGCCGTTAATTGGCATTCTCTGTGAAATAAGTAATGCAAAGAAACCGCCGCGTATAACTGAACGCATTACAGCTAATTGTTTATAATTAAGTACAAGGATGTTAATCGCCGTTTTTTACATTCTTTGTAAAATTAATGAAATTGACAGATTGATTTTTTTGAAAGTCCGCCCTTACGTTATGGGGGGGGGGGGGGCAAAGTCCGCCCTCAAGTTTTGTTGAGGGGGCAAACGTCCGGCTTTGAAAATCGGCAGGGGGGCAAAAGTCCGGCTCTGAAAAACGACAGGGGGGCAAACGTCCGGCCTGCATTTAAAAGAGGGCAAACGTCCGGGGGTCAAATGTCCGGGGGGGGGGGGGGGGGTGGCAAATGTCCGTACACCGTGGACTCTAACTGCTCGGACACGGGCAATACACAATATCTAAAATATCTGCTCTCTTACTCCCTATCCCCTTCCTCCTTACCCCCCCCCCCCCCCCCCCCCCCCGCCCGTAGGCACATGGGTGCGCCGGTGATTCTGCCCATTCATTGGTGAAGTGTTAATCTCTCCTAAAATGAATAGGCGTCGTTATATGAAGGCTGTAATGATATTTGTTTCGATGTATTTCAAAATTAAACAATTCAATTTAAAAAAAAACACAGAGGGAGTATGCAGCTAACCTGTATGGTCGGATGGAGGGCATAGGCCCCGAGTTCGAACCTGATCTGGTCATTGCCCTTGCCAGTGGCACCATGCGCAACAAACTGGGCACCCTCTTCTTTGGCAACTTCTATCATAGCCCTGGAAAAAGGATGGAAATACATTATAAAATCATTAAGAAAACAAAGATGAATCAGATACCAAAATGACATCCCCTTTTGAGACCATGAAAATGGGTGTTAAAAAAACTGACATACATAGATTTTGTGTTTGATAAAACGTCCCTTCTTACACTGGAAAACACCGAGTTCAACGTAGTGGACATATGACAAGCTGATGGTTAAGACGGGGAAATGTGACCGCTATCGGTGTAGAATGCTGTACTACGCGCTCTGGATGATGGTTTATGTATAAAGTAGTTCATTTTGTGTTGCATACTTTAGTCACATTTTTTAGTTAAAACAGACTGGACATACTTTTGGGAACATTTAATGGTTTTGCGGTGCTTTGGGGTTTAAATTGTGTGACTCTCTCTCGATTCACCCCCTATAATAGAGATAGGTGGAATTATAGATAGTTCAGTTCTGTAAGCAGACACTCAACCACGTCGCTAAAGGGCTAACCCAAAGACAATGTTGTTGGAGGTGCCTATATATAGATAGTTTCCATGTGATGTCATAGGCACTGATAAGACAGTTTCAGGCAGCCATCTTTAAAGGCAGAAGCTAATGCAGGCCGAAATCTGGAAATATGTGCTGTATTACACTCACCACTGCGTTTTTATTTTAAAGTCTATTTTATTGAATTTTATATCAAATTAAACAGCTTTTATTGAGTATTTTTAATATCGAAACTATATTTTGATAGTTTAAAAGGTAAAAAAAAAATGGAATTAAAAAGATACACCGTTTACATTTTGTTTATGGATGAGCTAATAATTTTATTTATTTCTGTGAATTAATTTTTTGTGCATTTATCAAATTTTCAAATACTTCAGTCTAAAAATATGAATTTAAAGAGGTTTCCAATGGTGTAAAGCTTTAAATGTTTGGACCACAAATGAAGAAATAACAAGAAAATGAAATTTACGCTTCTATATAATTCATTTGAAAATCCTTTGAAGTTGTCATCAAAGATGGCTGCCAAGATTAAGGATCTTCACTGATTTGGAAACTATTTTTGTCGGGCTAGGAATACTTGAACTCTGTTAGATCCGCTGCATTTCTCTGAGCAGTAGCATTATATTCACTCCTAAATCAGTAAATACAAGAAAACTTGTGTATCTACATTATCTACATAAGACAATACAGTATTCTCCTTATTTAAATGATCATAAAAATATCTAAAGAATTGTTGATTGGCGTTTATAATAGCATTCTACGCTTTAATGACAATCGTTGTATTTACCTTTGTTTCATTTTTGGCGTAGTACTTATATCATCGCGCGTAAGAATACAGTTCTAATTTAAACTGCCTTTCTACGCAATGCGTAAGGATATTCCACACTCAGTTAGCCAGACGTACAGACATACACTCGAACAAACACAGGTATAAACAGCCCCACGCGTACCTGGCGATACAGGGTCGGGCCAGGGCTGTACCGTTCGGATATCTGTCCTCATACAGACCATTCGCCATGATGGAAGGCCAAATAAACTCCTCGACAAACTCTCGCCGTACGTCTGATACCACCATCTAGAATAACAAAGAGTCGTGTGTGTGTTGTACACGTGTAGCCATAGCATTTGGTTGACAAGAAATAATAATTTGTATATGAGAGATAATATATGGAAATTTTGATGCAAAAAATGAATTGTATGTATACGTAACAGGTGTGTTTATTTTTCTTTTAGATTTTTTTGTTTTAATACTGGAAACTGAAGGTTCTTTATGTAAACAAATCGCTTGGAATGTTTTTTTTTTTTATTTGGTTTGTTTATAAAATAAGTATCTTTTGGAGATTATAATCTAAGTACTAATCTAATAAAATAAAAAAGTTGAAACAATTGATAATGGCCGACAAATGTAGTATGGTGACAATGAGTTATTTTTAAAATGAGAAAAAGACCTATGAAACGTTTGTTACTTGACCAAGCGATCTATAACATATCACCCTGGTTACGCCCTACCTTGATGGCGCCCAGCGACAGAGCCTTCTTCTTCGCAGCCTCGAAGTCCTCCTCTTGACCCACATTTGCCTAGACAAATAAAATACAAACATAGTGGTACAAACCTTTTGAATAGAACTGAACACCTTGATCAAGACATAAAAAGTACAAACAAAGTAGTACGAAACAGTAAAAATATAAATAAATACATTGGCCTAGACATATAAAGTAGCAATAACAACAAACTCATATATAGTGGCAAATAAAGAGACGCGCTCGTTAAGTGGGAAACATGTATAATAGAGGAACAAACAATGTCTGGTATTTTGAGTCTAAACATATATGCATTTTTATCCGCCATCTTTTTACACATTTTACACGACTATAAAGGAAGTATCCGATACTGTGAATAAATTGTCAAGACAGTTACTTCCTTTTGTCAAGTATATATATTTAATGTGCTTTCATGTTGCTTTTTATTCTTTTTTATATACAATATTTATATTCATCGCACGGTTCGCACCGACTTGGTAAGTATCTTTTTGTCGACATTCAGTTAATGTAAGAATAACAAGTACAAATACTGATATGTCTGTGGATCCAAACGTCTGCGGAACGACAAGCCCACCTCAATGAAAAAAGGATGCGTTTCATCATAACTCTTAATATCGATTGAAAAACGTTTTTAAATTTCGCTCATACGATCACTCCTAAGTGCGTCTCAACAAACAGTCGTAAGTGCGATTGGTAGCAAATCGATCAAAAGGACTCTTAAGTTAATCGAATACGCTCTGAGAGTGATTTCAGAAATATTCATGAAACACTCTTAAGAAGGAAACCAATTCTTAAGCGAAACAAAAAACGAGTTTAAGATGTGTGTTGAAACGCACCCAGAGATTCGAACTCACGCGGTGAGTGGTTAAGAAGTTTAAAAGTGACTCTATTGCACACCCATGGGCGTCGCTTCGAAGTTTCTGATATCCACTACGGTAAAAACTAGCTAAAAATGCGTGATTCGTGTCCATAATGTTTCCCTTTGATTAACAAAACGCGTATATATGGTCATATATAACATATTAATCCAACATCATGTTTAGTATATTTTACTTTATTGATCGCGCAAAATTAATTAAATGACTTTTTGTTCTGACTATATATAACACTATGTATGTCTATGCACTAACTTTCAAGCTGTTAACCGCGTAATGTTCATGTACTAATTTTCACGATTTCAACAACATATATATTCACGTACTAATTACCACTCGTTTAACAGCATGTATTCTATTCTAATAAACGCATTTGTTTTTGTTATATGTTTTCATTTGTTTTGTGTATCGTCGTGTTATGTTTCCACATCTGGCCTAAAATGTAGTTCGCAAAAAACATAGACAATCCATCGTTTGACAGCTGTGTGTCTGCTGCGCTGGGTAAATTGACATTGGATGATTTAAATTTGAAGCCGCCACAAATTGAAGTTTTACAGGCATTGTATTGTAGTGAGCTGTTACCCGGGCTGCCATCTTTGTTTTGACGTCTGTCCCAAAAGTAGTCCTATTGAGGGAAATGGCCGAGGTGATCCGACTACCTACATACATCCGAGAGAAGATTCGTCAAATATCCGAGGTGTTCCGATTGGGCCTGTTCATCAACGCCTTGGATATTCTGTGACTCCTCAACTCCTCGTTGCGTGGGTTCGAGTCCCGGTCAGAGCGGGAACTTTTATATGGGAACATTTTCCAGCTAACCTACTGTGCGACGGAGGTTCTTCCTAGACATAAGTATGGGGTCTGCCGCCACCAATATTTAGCTGGACGTCGCCAATATGACAAGAATTGTGTTGTTGCGATCAAAACAACAAAAACAAACAAACAAAACACACAGCAATCTCATGAACCGGCTATAACAGAAAAAGTCATTTTTCCACGTGTTTGGAATGATTTTGTAATGCGTACCATGCATAAGTTGATTCTGAAAACAAGCTTATTACAGTATGCACAGAATGCGATCACTCAACGAATATGTACATGTATACGTACTTTCTTGTTAAACGATACATCCCACGCAGCTGTTAGTAAGACCTTACAGATTAACAGTTTTAAACAAAACCCAGATCTGCTTCAGACTGTTAGATACAAGCCTTAACTTTGGTTTAGAGCATAACTATAAAAGTGTGTTTTTTGTTGTTGTTTTTTTTGTTGTTGTTTGTTTGTTTTTCCAAATATAAATCAATACATCTGATCTAATAATAATGCTCCATTAATAAATAAATATGGTAGAGTGCAACAAAGGTTCCTAACCACATTAAAGACCGAAAGATATTCCGTGTTACAGAGCCAAAGTTCTGGCAAAAAGTTATTAAATGAATTAAAAGCATGTAGATCTAAGTTAAAATTAATAAGTATAAACTATGGTGTTGATATGAAAGGGCTTACGCTGGCTTATAATAATGGCTATTTAACAAAGAATGAAGCATGAACTCAAGGAAATTTGCTTTTGTATCAAAAATCCTGAAATGCCTAAACCAATTTGTGGAAAATGAACACGCTAACGGGAAGGGGATGGGGCGTGTTTCTTTATTTATATTTTCCACACATTTGTTGGGGTATTTCAGGATTTTAATACAAAAGCAAATTTCCTTGAGTTCACACTTCATTCTTTGTTCAATCAAACACGCCCCATCCTCTCCCAATAGCTGTGTACAAGTGCACAGAGCAAATCTTCTCCTTCGAAGCATGCTTTTTAAACGTTCATACGTTCACATACGTCTCTTCTGTTTGTTAGTTTCTTTGTTTCTTTTATTGAGTTTATTGTCCCGCCAACAGTATTTCAGTTATCTGGAGACGGTGTCCACTTGAAGCAGATATAGTGCTGCATTCACTGTGTATAGCATGTTTATTGGGTTAATCGTCCCACCACCAGTATTTCAGTTACCTGGAAACGGTGTCCACTTAAAGCAGACATAGTGCTGCCTTCACTGTGTATAGCATGCTTATTGGGATTAGCGTCCCACCACCAGTATTTCAGTTATCTGGAAACGGTGTCCACTTAAAGCAGAAATAGTGTTGCCTTTACTGTGTATAGCATGTTTATTGGGCTTATCGTCCCATCAACAATATTTCAGTTATCTGGAGACGGTGTCCACTTGAAGCAGATATAGTGATCCCTTTACTACCTTAGCATGAACACCTGGTATGATACCACTCCCAGTCACATTATTATATTATTAAACCTGACCCACCAGTCGTGGAACTATCCTTATAGTGGCTTAAGCGTTTGTAAGGGAGCTACATCACAATAATTTTCAACGACTTGGTATGTCGCGGTCCGTCGTGTCTCATCTGTATATTAAATAGAACGTGCTTGTCTGAAAAGCATTATTCATATCGCGAAGTCATTAAGCACACTCCTACATAATTGACATTTACCCCAACCCCACCCTTCACAATAATGAGTTTTAGATCGGCTCCTTAAATTACCTAATATTTAACGAAAACAATAGTAAAAATAAAAAATATACAGTCAACTCTCGTTATCTCAAATTTCAAGGGACCGTAGAAAATAGTTTGAGATATCCGAAGTTTGAGTGATCCGAATTTAAGGATAGTTTGTGTAAATCTTAAAAGTCTTACCTGCTACACGATGACTGGTAATGACTGAAATTCCTTGTTATATCTGCCACTGTAAACTAAGTTTCTGCAAGTTTGTGTGGTTCTGCATGTTTGAAGTGATATTAGAATTTTTAAAATGTATTTTAATATTCTTCTTTTTATTGTAGGTTGTTGCGTCGTCGTAAGTGCATGGCCTTATTAGATTAATCAGATTGCTCGACACTTTTTCGTGTCTGGTCTGTTGCCATAACCAATCTTATTTTTTTTATTCAATAATCAGTACGTGTATTGTGGGTAGGTAGTGGAAGAATGATAAAATCACTAATGCGACCTCTCATTTTATTTACAAGTTGAGAAGGCCGTGTCAACAAGTTCTCAAAAACTGTTACAACAACAAGTACAAACTGAAACACTTTAATCAGCGTTAATTGATTAACGAAATTGTTGTTCATTAAATCAGCTAATTAAATAATAATCGATTAACCTCTTCTCTAAATTACGTGACATCCTGATTGCCGATAATTGGCAATAAAACTCGCGCACAAATCTTCGCGAGTTTCACGGTAGGTGTGAAAATCACTATTGTTGCAGTTTTGCATCTTATAGCAATTTGAAGTTTGAGATAGACCAACTGATTTCAACAGTTTTATACGTGTGGGGACAAAGAATTTAGTTTGATATATCCGATAATTTGACACATCCGAATTTGAATTAAGTGGAGTCGAACTATATAGAAACTATTGGGAAAAAAAACGGGACCGTAGAAAACAGTTTGACATAACCGGAAATTTGAGATAACCGATTTTGAGATAACGAGAGTTGACTGTATAAAAAATGAGTGAACATACTTTAGAAAAAAATCTAAAGATATGAATTAACAAAGATAGACCCAAATTAGCAATACATCACCTTATTAACGATTTAACTGTGTGTATCCAACTGTTAAGATAGGGCATTTATACACGTACAAAGGTTCCTTCTGTGAAGGGCATTTAATACACGTAATAAGGTTCCTTCTGTGCACGGCATTTATACACGTAATAAGGTTCCTTCTGTGCACGGCATTTATACACGTACAGAGGTTCCTTCTGTGCAGGGCATCTATACACGTACAAAGGTTCCTTCTGTGCAGGGCATTTATACACGTACAAAGGTTCCTTCTGTGAAGGGCATTTAATACACGTAATTAGGTTCCTTCTGTGCAGGGCATTTATACACGTACAAAGGTTCCTTCTGTGCAGGGCATTTATACACGTAGAAAGGTTTCTTCTGTGCGGGGTATTTATACATGTACACAGGTTCCTTCTGTGCAGGGCATTTATACACGTACAAAGGTTCCTTCTGTGAAGGGCATTTAATACACGTAATAAGGTTCCTTCTGTGCACGGCATTTATACACGTAATAAGGTTCCTTCTGTGCACGGCATTTATACACGTACAGAGGTTCCTTCTGTGCAGGGCATTTATACACGTACAATGGTTCCTTCTGTGCAGGGCATTTATACACGTACAAAGGTTCCTTCCGGCACAGCATTTATACACGTACAAAGGTTCCTTCTGTGCAGGACATTTATACACGTACAGAGGTTCCTTCTGTACAGGGTATTTATACACGTACATAGGTTCCTTCTGTGCACAGCATTTATACACGTACAAAGGTTACTTCTGTGCACAACATTTATACTCGTACAAAGGTTCCTTCTGTGCACAGCATTTATACACGTACAGAGGTTCCTTATGTGCACAGCATTTATACACGTACATACGTTCCTTCTGTGCACAGCATTTATACACGTACAGAGGTTCCTTCTGTGCACAGCATTTATACACGTACAGAGGTTCCTTCTGTGCAGGGCATTTATACACGTACAAAGGTTCCTTCCGGCACAGCATTTATACACGTACAGAGGTTCCTTCTGTGCAGGACATTTATACACGTACAGAGGTTCATTCTGTGTAGGGTATTTATACATGTACATAGGTTCCTTCTGTGCAGGGCATTTATACACGTACATAGGTTCCTTCTGTGCACAGCATTTATACACGTGCAGAGGTTCCTTCCATGCAAAGCATTTATACACGTGCAAAGGTTCCTTCTGTGCAGGGCATTTTTACACGTACAGAGGTTCCTTCTGTGCAGGGCATTTATACACGTACATAGGTTCCTTCTGTGCACATCATTTATACACGTACAAAGGTTCCTTCTGTGCACAGCATTTATACACGTACATAGGTTCCTTCTGTGCACAGCATTTATACACGTACATAGGTCCCTTCTGTGCAGGGTATTTATACATGTACAAAGGTTCCTTCTGTGCAGGGCATTTATACACGTACATAGGTTCCTTCTGTACAGGGTATTTATACACGTACATAGGTTCCTTCTGTGCACAGCATTTATACACGTACAAAGGTTCCTTCTGTACAGGACATTTATACACGTACATAGGTTCCTTCTATGCAGGGTATTTATAAACGTACATAGGTTCCTTCTATGCACAGCATTTATACACGTACATAGGTTCCTTCTGTGCACAGCATTTATACACGTACATAGGTTCCTTCTGTGCACAGCATTTATACACGTACATAGGTTCCTTCTGTGCACAGCATTTATACACGTACATAGGTTCCTTCTGTGCATAGCATTTATTCACGTACATAGGTTCCTTCTGTGCACAGCATTTATACACGTACAAAGGTTCCTTCTGTGCAGGGTATTTATACACGTACATAGGTTCCTTCTGTGCACAGCATTTATACACGTACATAGGTTCCTTCTGTGCACAGCATTTATACACGTACAAAGGTTCCTTCTGTGCAGGGCATTTATACACGTACAAAGGTTCCTTCTGTATAGGGTATTTATACACGTACATAGGTTCCTTCTGTGCAGGGCATTTATACACGTACAAAGGTTCCTTCTGTGCACAGCATTTATACACGTACAAAGGTTCCTTCTGTGCAGGGTATTTATACACGTACATAGGTTCCTTCTGTGCACAGCATTTATACACGTACATAGGTTCCTTCTGTACAGGGTATTTATACACGTACATAGGTTCCTTCTGTGCACAGCATTTATACACGTACAAAGGTTCCTTCTGTGCAGGGTATTTATACACGTACATAGGTTCCTTCTGTGCACAGCATTTATACACGTACAGAGGTTCCTTCTGTGCACAGCATTTATACACGTACAAAGGTTCCTTCTGTGCAGGGCATTTATACACGTACAAAGGTTCCTTCTGTGCAGGGCATTTTTACGTGTACATAGGTTCCTTCTGTGAAGGGCATTTATACACGTACAGAGGTTCCTTCTGTGCAGGGCATTTATACACGTACAGAGGTTCATTCTGTGCACAGCATTTATAGACGTACAGAGGTTCATTCTGTGCAGGGCATTTATACACGTACAGAGGTTCATTCTGTGTAGGGCATTTATACACGTACAAAGGTTCCTTCTGTGCAGGGCATTTTTACACGTACAGAGGTTCCTTATGTGCACAGCATTTATACACGTACAGAGGTTCATTCTGTGCACAGCATTTATAGACGTACAGAGGTTCCTTCTGTGCCCAGCATTTATACACGTACATAGGTTCCTTCTGTGCATAGCATTTATACACGTACATAGGTTCCTTCTGTGCACAGCATTTATACACGTACAAAGGTTCCTTCTGTGCAGGGTATTTATACACGTACATAGGTTCCTTCTGTGCACAGCATTTATACACGTACAGAGGTTCCTTCTGTGCACAGCATTTATACACGTACAAAGGTTCCTTCTGTGCTGGGCATTTATACACGTACAAAGGTTCCTTCTGTACAGGGTATTTATACACGTACATAGGTTCCTTCTGTGCACAGCATTTATACACGTACAAAGGTTCCTTCTGTGCACAGCATTTATACACGTACAAAGGTTCCTTCTGTGCAGGGTATTTATACACGTACATAGGTTCCTTCTGTGCACAGCATTTATACACGTACATAGGTTCCTTCTGTACAGGGTATTTATACACGTACATAGGTTCCTTCTGTGCACAGCATTTATACACGTACAAAGGTTCCTTCTGTGCAGGGTATTTATACACGTACATAGGTTCCTTCTGTGCACAGCATTTATACACGTACAGAGGTTCCTTCTGTGCACAGCATTTATACACGTACAAAGGTTCCTTCTGTGCAGGGCATTTATACACGTACAAAGGTTCCTTCTGTGCAGGGCATTTTTACGTGTACATAGGTTCCTTCTGTGAAGGGCATTTATACACGTACAGAGGTTCCTTCTGTGCAGGGCATTTATACACGTACAGAGGTTCATTCTGTGCACAGCATTTATAGACGTACAGAGGTTCATTCTGTGCAGGGCATTTATACACGTACAGAGGTTCATTCTGTGTAGGGCATTTATACACGTACAAAGGTTCCTTCTGTGCACAGCATTTTTACATGTACATAGGTTCCTTCTGTGCACAGCATTTATACACGTACAGAGGTTCCTTCTGTACACAGCATTTATACACGTACAGAGGTTCATTCTGTGCAGGGCATTTATACACGTACAAAGGTTCCTTCTGTGCACAGCATTTATACACGTACAGAGGTTCATTCTATGCAGGGCATTTATACACGTACAGAGGTTCATTCTGTGCAGGGCATTTATACACGTACAGAGGTTCATTCTGTGCAGGGCATTTATACATGTACAAAGGTTCCTTCTGTGCAGGGCATTTATACACGTACAAAGGTTCCTTCTGTGCACAGCATTTATACACGTACAAAGGTTCCTTCTGTACACATCATTTATACACGTACAAAGGTTCCTTCTGTGCAGGGCATTTATACTCGTACAAAGGTTCCTTCTGTACACAGCATTTATACACGTACAGAGGTTCCTTCTGTGCAGGGCATTTATACACGTACAAAGGTTCCTTCTGTGCAGGGCATATATACACGTACAAAGGTTCCTTCTGTGCAGGGCATTTATACACGTACAAAGGTTCCTTCTGTGCAGGGCATTTATACACGTACAGAGGTTCCTTCTGTGCACAACATTTATAAACGTACAAAGGTTCCTTCTGTGCAGGGCATTTTTACACGTACAAAGGTTCCTTCTGTGCACAGCATTTATACACGTACAAAGTTTCCTTCTGTACACAGCATTTATACACGTACATAGGTTCCTTCTGTGCAGGGCATTTATACACGAACAAAGGTTCCTTCTGTACACAGCATTTATACACGTACAGAGGTTCCTTCTGTGCAGGGCATTTATACACGTACAGAGGTTCCTTCTGTGCAGGGCATTTATACACGTACAAAGGTTCCTTCTGTGCACGGCATTTATACACGTACAGAGGTTCATTCTGTGCAGGGCATTTATACATGTACAAAGGTTCCTTCTGTGCACGGCATTTATACACGTACAAAGGTTCCTTCTGTACAGGGCATTTATACACGTACAGAGGTTCATTCTGTGCACAGCATTTATAGACGTACAGAGGTTCATTCTGTGCAGGGCATTTATACACGTACAGAGGTTCATTCTGTGCACAGCATTTATACACGTACAAAGGTTCCTTCTGTGCACAGCATTTATACACGTACAAAGGTTCCTTCTGTGCACAGCATTTATACATGTACAAAGGTTCCTTCTGTGCACAGCATTTATACACGTACAAAGGTTCCTTCTGTGCACAGCATTTATACACGTACAAAGGTTCCTTCTGTGCACAGCATTTATACATGTACAAAGGTTCCTTCTGTGCACAGCATTTATACACGTACAAAGGTTCCTTCTGTGCACAGCATTTATACACGTACAAAGGTTCCTTCTGTGCACAGCATTTATACACGTACAGAGGTTCATTCTGTGCAGGGCATTTTATACATGCACAAAGGTTCCTTCTGTGCAGGGCATTTATACACGTACAAAGGTTCCTTCTGTGCACGGCATTTATACACGTACAGAGGTTCATTCTGTGTAGGGCATTTATACATGTACAAAGGTTCCTTCTGTGCACAGCATTTATACACGTACAAAGGTTCCTTCTGTGCACAGCATTTATACACGTACAAAGGTTCCTTCTGTGCACAGCATTTATACACGTACGAAGGTTCCTTCTGTGCAGGGCATTTATACATGTACAAAGGTTCCTTCTGTGCAGGGCATTTATACACGTACAGAGGTTCATTCTGTGCAGGGCATTTATACATGTACAAAGGTTCCTTCCGTGCAGGGCATTTTTACACGTACAAAGGTTCCTTCTGTGCAGGGCATTTATACTCGTACATAGGTTCCTTCTGTGCAGGGCATTTATACACGTACAAGGGTTCCTTCTGTGCAGGGCATTTATACACGTACATAGGTTCCTTCTGTGCAGGGCATTTATACACGTACAAGGGTTCCTTCTGTGCAGGGCATTTATACATGTACAAAGGTTCCTTCTGTGCACAGCATTTATACATGTACAAAGGTTCCTTCTGTGCACAGCATTTATACATGTACAAAGGTTCCTTCTGTGCAGGGCATTTATACACATACAAAGGTTCCTTCTGTGCACAGCATTTATACACGTACAAAGGTTCCTTCTGTGCACAGCATTTATACATGTACAAAGGTTCCTTCTGTGCAGGGCATTTATACACGTACAAAGGTTCCTTCTGTGCAGGGCATTTATACACGTACAAAAGGTTCCTTCTGTGCAGGGCATTTATACACGTACAAAGGTTCCTTCTGTGCAGGGCATTTATACACGTACAAAGGTTCCTTCTGTGCAGGGCATTTATACACGTACAAAGGTTCCTTCTGTGCAGGGCATTTATACTCGTACATAGGTTCCTTCTGTGCAGGGCATTTATACTCGTACATAGGTTCCTTCTGTGCAGGGCATATATACACGTACAAAGGTTCCTTCTGTGCAGGGCATTTATAAACGTACAAAGGTTCCTTCTGTGCAGGGCATTTATACTCGTACAAAGGTTCCTTCTGTGCAGGGCATTTATACTCGTACATAGGTTCCTTCTGTGTAGGACATTTATACACGTACAAAGGTTCCTTCTGTGCATGACATTTATACACGTACAAATGTTCCTTCTGTGCAGGACATTTATACTCGTACAAAGGTTCCTTCTGTGCAGGGCATTTATACTCGTACATAGGTTCCTTCTGTGCAGGGCATTTATACACGTACATAGGTTCCTTCTGTGCAGGGCATTTATACACGTACAAAGGTTCCTTCTGTGCAGGACATTTATACACGTACAAAGGTTCCTTCTGTGCAGGGCATTTATAAACGTACAAAGGTTCCTTCTGTGCAGGGCATTTATACACGTACAAAGGTTCCTTCTGTGCAGGGCATTTTTACATGAAAAAAGGTTCCTTCTGTGCAGGGCATTTTTACACGTACAAAGGTTCCTTCTGTGCAGGGCATTTTTACATGTACAAAGGTTCCTTCTGTGCAGGGCATTTATACACGTACAAAGGTTCCTTCTGTGCAGGGCATTTATACATGTACAAAGGTTCCTTCTGTGCAGGACATTTATACACGTACAAAGATTCCTTCCGTGCAGGGCATTTATACACGTACAAAGGTTCCTTCTGTTCAGGGCATTTATATACGTACAAAGGTTCCTTCTGTGCAGGACATTTATACACGTACAAAGGTTCCTTCTGTGCAGGGCATTTATACACGTACATAGGTTCCTTCTGTGCAGGGCATTTATACCCATACAAAGGTTCTTTCTGTGCAGGGCATTTATACACATACAAAGGTTCCTTCTGTGCAGGGCATTTATACACCTACAAAGGTTCCTTCTGTGCAGGGCATTTATACACGTACAAAGGTTCCTTCTGTGAAGGGCATTTATACACGTACATAGGTTCCTTCTGTGCAGGGCATTTATACACGTACAAAGGTTCCTTCTGTGCACAGCATTTATACACGTACAAAGGTTCCTTCTGTGCAGGGCATTTATACACGTACAGAGGTTCCTTCTGTGCACAGCATTTATACACGTACAGAGGTTCCTTCTGTGCAGGGCATTTATACACGTACAGAGGTTCCTTCTGTGCACAACATTTATACTCGTACAAAGGTTCCTTCTGTGCAGGGCATTTATACACGTACAGAGGTTCCTTCTGTGCAGGGAAATTATACACGTACAAAGGTTCCTTCTGTGCAGGGCATTTATACACGTACAAAGGTTCCTTCTATGCAGGGCATTTATACACGTACAAAGTTTCCTTCTGTACAACAGTACAATGTCAGTCGCATGAACCTCGGGTTAACCTTCCATTCAGCAACAAAAATTTCGCTTTTAGTTGAATGTATATTTAGCATTAAATGAAAATAATTGTCTGAATTAAAATACAGTACGCGCATTTAAAATGTGTTCGATACAAATGTACACAGGTGCGTATTAAAGTCTTGTGCATTTCAATTGTACTTTATTTTAAGAACACCAAAACCATATTGGCTAACTTCTATAACACATTTCAAAGTTCAAAAAGAAGGTACTTGCATATATGGTGTAACATAAACTGATTGCCAAATGCACTTTTGCTTTCTATCCCTTATACAGTTAATAAATCACTATCCCTTTATGTCTGCGTTAATGTGTATTAACTTGCATGAGCACGCGTTTATCAGTGTGTATTTTGCTCTTTGTTGTTTTTCTCTCCCTTCACATTTGCGTTTGTGCATTTATTACTGCAGTTGCATTAATTTTGTTATCTTTCTCTTAAATGTATCTTCAAGAATGTAAGATAACTAAGGTGTAGATACGAGTACTGTACGTTTTGAACGAAGACTCTTTGTAGTTATATGGACCCAGTAAGGTTAATTAGCTGATCTAAATATATAAAGAACTAAATGCTTAAATTATCTATTTCAGTTAAAACATATAGGTGATTTTCCATAAAACTCTTTTCTGTTCTCATGTGAAAAGCGCCTTTTTTTAGAAAAACATCGCAAGGAAAACATTGTGGTAAGTAAGCGACGCCCAGCTTTTCTTTTTTTATTTTTTTTTTATTTCTAGTAATGCAAGATCCCTGCCAAATGTCAGGGAAAAACCACCGGCGCGCCGCAGGCCAGTAGGAAGACCTTCCCACATTAAGTTCTTTGCCCCCGACTGGACTCGAACCCATGTCGTGAGAAGCGAGCAGTCAGAAGAGTTACAAGTCGGCGACTCTAACACAACGCCCCCGCAGTTAATGCAAGAAACAATCTGTTCACCGACAATAAAGCTTCTTGCCAGCCCACGTTTACTGCTGTGACTCGGATTTTCTCCGGAAATAATATCTATGTCCAAATAACCGGCTGTCAATAATTAAGGGATAATTTGAAGTGCACTGGCAACAACAAGGTGCAATTAACAGACGTCATTAAATCCATTGAAAGAGAGATAGAGAGAGAGAGAGAGAGACAGAGAGAGAGAGAGAGACAGAGAGAGAGACAGAGACAGAGAGAGAGAGAGACAGACAGACAGACAGAGAGAGAGAGATATTCATATTGAGCTATGCCGAGATCTACGTACAACAATCACTATGTGAAAAACTGCAAGATGTGTTTAATGTTCATCAAGTTTTATTTACATGAGGTAAAAAGTCTATAAGACACGAACTAGGCAGCCGCGTTTTGCCCTAAACCGTTCGAAAAATGGAAAATCTAAAAGAACCACAAATACTTTGAAAGTCGACGCCTAACCCGGTAGAGGGAGAGAGAGAGAGCGAGAATGATAATAAGAGAGAAGGGTTGAAATTATTGATTGCTGAATTTACTGAGAAGCATTCTTCCTTCTAAAGAAATGATTTGAGATGAGAATAAAATGGGGGATATAAAAAAATGCACAAAAATGCGAACCGTTGTACAATTTGGAAATAAATCAGGGATGGATCCAGGGAAGGGGATGGTGGGATGCATCCCCCACCAAACAGATAAAAGAGTAGACTTTTGAAAACACATACATGAAAGCGTAACAAATGCCAAGCTTTTATAGGAAATTTCGTCTGTTTACTGCTTAGGCCGAAGTAAGGGTCTTCTACTGAGAATATATATATCTAGCATTTTCTCCCTTCAAGTTAAATGGATCTTCATACCCCCCCCCCCTCCCTGGATCCGCCTGGTCGTACCCATATTCCGCTTTACAACCTACACTAAATATTCGTTCATCTTCAAAATGATATATGTACTCTAAACTTGTTTGCTTCTTGAACGAGATTAGTGTTCTTGGTGAGTTTTCAAACTGTTTATTTGCCAACCGTTATACTTTTTAAACCGTTTGATGTGTTGACCTGTTCATTTTTTTTTTAACCTGATGTTTTTTTTATATTATTTTTCTATATTTTACTTACATTGTTTAGTTTTAACCTGATTATGCTCTATTCACATTTAACTTTGTATTCGGCGCCGTATGACCTGTTAAGTGTCGGTGTGTCGTAAAACCCAATTAAATAAATAAATAAACATGCAATATGTACATGTCTTTCATAAGAAAAGAGAACAAGTAATGCAGATCAGTAGCAGACAGTTACCAGTTGCAGCTGGTATTTGTGAAAATCTGAACACTTCGTGCTTAGTCGGTTACAAGTGCAGCATCACTTTGTGTGTAAATGAGGTAATATTGCATCATTGCAAGTGCTTGGTGACCATTGTGGTGTTGTTTGTTTATTGGGATTATCGCCCCCCTAACCGTATTTCAGTTATCTGGAGATGTTGCTCACTTGAAGCAGATATGTGTATTGTGCTGCCTTCACTGTGTATAGCATGCCGTGAACATCTGGCATGATATCACACCCAGTCACATTATCCTGACATACGGCCAACCAGTCGTGGTACTACGCTTACATTTGCTTGAGCGTTAGCAAGGGAGCAACGCCACGACCATTTTTACGACCTTAATATGTCGCGGCGGGTCCTGTAACCTTCCTATACCTGGGTACCGGTACACTCTATCGAACCTTTTATAGTATGATTCGTCCTAGAGTACAACATGATGCAATGAAAACATTTTTTGCCTAATCATAACACGTGCACTCACAGTTATAAATAAATTTAACATTAAACTGGTCCTAGTCCATTACATATAAACAGGTGACGCAGTTTTTAACCACAACCTGGTAAAGTTAACATTATCAGCGATCCAATTTCACGAAAATAGGGAAAGCATGGTTAGGAAGTATGAAATTTTGAATGTTTATGGCAATACTAAAATCACAAAGAAAAATGGCACAGTGGTAAAAGAACCTCTGAAAGGGAATACAATTACACGTGGACCTGTTCTGGTTAGTGTCGTTCATGCAAGTGTTCTTTGTTTTCATTGGGATAAGAAATATTCAAAGGTGGGATGGGATGGGATTAGCCGGCATTTTTGCCGATATTGTGCAGCGACATTTCTATCATTATAGCACAGGGGCTCTAATGAGGTGACCAGAGTCTGAACCCGGCCGGTCCATTATACTGACACCGACGAGTCAGGCGTAATGCTGTCCCCTTAGCCCCGAGCGTTAGGAGGGAAGCCACTACTACCAACTTTAAAGTCTTTGGTTTGACCCGGCCGGGGTTTGAACCCACGACCTTCCGATCCGCAAGCCGACGCTCTACCACCTGAGCTATTGCGGCCGGTGTATTCAAAGGTAATATTTCCACATGATACTCAGCTGAATACCTTATAAACTCAGCAATCTGCCAAAAAACATCGAACCACTATGCGATCGCTTACGCTCTATAGAGAAAAAATATAATTGCTGTACTCGAATTACCATCAAAGGTGTCGTACATGTATTACATGTTATTGACATAATGGTATCGGGTTTGTTTGCGTTGAGTCTGCACATTACTGCGACCGAGTTGTATCAATCATGCACCACATAACTAACACATGCAAGAAAAAAATAATGCGGTTAAAACGAGATTGCATCATCATTCGAGGATAGGTAGAACTTCAAATAGCTCAGCAAAGAAAATAATCAACACCACCACGGGAATTATTACCTTGAAGCAGCAGCAACAGCAGCAGCAAAAACAACAACAACAACAAAACAACAACAAAAAACAAACAAACAATGGCGTCAGTGACAACAACAACAGCAACAACAACGATGATAACAAAAACAACTACCACGTTGACAGAAACAGCGAAGAAACGATAAATTAATATTACATTGAAAGTAAAACAAAAGAGTTCACTTGTCAATTTAGCATAAGTATTTACACGTTTGCGTCAAATGTGTTGTTTAATGCTAATACTGCTCATTCGGGGAACTTTCTTTTTTATGATTTTTTACATGTTATGAAATAGAGGGATTGGGTGGGATTTGCCGGCATTTTTGACGATACTGTGCAGCAACATTTTTTACCATAATAGCACAGGGGCACTTATGAGTTGCCCAGGGACTGAACCCGACCGATCCATTATACTGACACTTACGAATCAGGCGTAATGTTGTCCCCTAAGCCCCGAGTGTTAGGAGGGAAGTCACCATTTCCAACTTTAAAGTCTTTGGTTTGACCCGGTCGGGGTTTGAACCCGCGACCTCCCGATCCACAAGCCGACGCTCTACCACTTGGGCTATTGCTGCCGGTCAGATGAAATAGATTAAACTTTTTAAATCATTTTACAGTAACATCCATCGTCACTTAATCTACGATCGTCCTATTTGGAACTTATAAGATTAAAAATGACATTTTTAAAAAAGAAATGTTTGAACGGAAAAAAAAAATTGTTTACATAATTTTTGTTTGATTTTGAGTTATATACTCATACATGGATACCCCTTAGCGAGTAGGAGAACAATATTCCAGTACTTTCCCCATCTGAGAGAATCAGTGTGAGATAGGATTTTCCTCCACGGCTATTTTCGGTAACATTTTAAGTGTGTTCTTTCTATTTAATAACAAATTGACATTCTCCAGCAAAAACAACAACTTTTACAATGAACAACACCACAGAACAAACAGAAACAGTTAACTACTTTCTAAATTTCAAATCTAATAATCCATTTTCGCTTATTTTTAACAAAATATTTATCTTGAATGCGGGAACGGAACAAAAATATGTGTACAAGAAATGAAATCTAAAAATAAAATATTATTTTAAACGAGGTGTACTCACACAGAAGGCGACCACATTATATCCTTGTTCTTTAAGCCATACTAGGATACATGATGTATCCAATCCACCACTGTATGCCAACACGACTGTCTTCTGCTCCGACATTCTGTACTGCTATCCGTATTGCTATTGAGACTATCAAAGTGCTCGCATTTAAGTATGGTCGCAATACACGCAAATCGGAATAACAGCGCGACGCAATTGGTTGGCCTTGATACTTTTCGTTTGTTTGTGTGTCTGTGTTGTTTTTTTTCTCGTTTTTATCGTGCACTTTGACACTCTTGTCAGTATCATTGGCTGGTCCGTATCATTCAAGCGCCCGTAAAAATTGGTTGAACTTGCTTAGTATAGATCAGTGGGTAATTTCGGTTTTCACCAGGAGCGGATCCATAAAGTTTTGGTGGGGTCGGGGTGGTGGTGGTGGTGGTGGTGGGGTGGGTGGGTCGCGGTATGAATCAAGATCGAATCAACATTATCGCAGTAAATACTGGATATACCTACAAAGTTTGGAATCCTAACTTCGACCTAACCAGTCAATAGAAAAAAAATACTTTAAAAGCTTAGTATTTTTTCAGATAACATATATGTGTCGCCCCCACCCCCGCCCCATAGATCCATCCCAGGATTAAACTAGCTTCATACAGACAGCAAAAAAAAAATTAAACAATGCTTAGATTATCCACATCGGACTTAAGAGTTAAAAGTGGTATTCGACAGTTTGGACCCATTTTTGTCCCTTCAACAACCAAATGAACAATGGTTGCCTGAAAAAAATCATGATAAATGCTGGTTATTTATGGCCTGCATGTACGTGAAAAATAAAGCACAACAACTAACACAACACTACAAACAGGTATTTTCAATTCAAATCAGGACTATAACATACGAATCGTACTCTAACGTCCGCGCGGTTTCTAAATATAGCATTCATTTATCGTTTTGAAAGACCTCTACCCACGTGTAGTGTCTTAGTTCAAGGCGCGTATTTGGGTCATTTTTGAAATTACGCACATTTACAAGGGAAATAGTCTTTATAGTAATATATTCGGTTCTTTTCTAATGAATAATAGTTAAAATGCGGACATGCGAGGATCATAATGCGATATACGAACGACTGAAATCCTGACGTGTATAGGTTTAATCAGTTTAAACCTTTTCAATTTGATTGGTGTGGTAATAAGATTGTATAACAAAGAAACTACGGAAATAAACGATATCATTCCTAACCCGGGTTAAACATCGGCTTTCTAAGTGTTTTTGGTTCTTTCAGATTTTCTATTTTTACCCCTCTCTCTCTCTCTCTCTCTCTCTCTCTCTCTCTCTCTCTCTCTCTCTCTCTTTCTCTCGCTCTCTCTCTCTCCTCTCTCCCTACCCCATCCCCCTCCGCCTCTCTCTCTCTCTCTCTCTCTCTCTCTCTCTCTCTCTCTCTCTCTCTTTCTCTCTACATCTATTTCTTTTTCTTTGATTTGTCTGTACTCTAAATTCTTAATATTAGGAAAGCATAGCGACCATACTCGTGCATGTATAAACTTTTTCCCAATACAGTGCTCTTGATATTATATCGAACGGTTCCATAACTAACCAGTTCAGGGCTAAACCAAGGGATTTATGACGTCTGTTAATTGCACCTTGTTGTTGCCACTGCACTTCAAATTATCCCTTAATTATTGACAGCCGATTATTTGGACATAGATATTATTTCCGGAGAAAATCCGAGTCATAGCAGTAAACGTGGGCTGGCAAGAAGCTTTATTGTCGGTGAACAGATTGTTTCTTGCATTAACTGCGGGTGTGTGGTGTTAGAGTCCACGACTTGTTACTCTTCTGACTGCTGGCGTCGCACGACATGGGTTCAAGTCCCAGTTGGGGGCAAAGAACTTTGGTAAACATCAGAGTAAAAGGTAAGTGAGCTACAATGAAAGAGCTGCAAGCACTGAGATATTCACTGCTAAGAAAGTAGTCATTTATTAGGCAATGACAACCAATGTGAAAAACATATCGTATGCATTTTTTGTGTTAGATAAACTGCTCTTTCATAAACTTTACAATTTCGCTTTTATTGTAGTGTACATATAATAGACAGAATGTTAAAGGTTGAGGACGAAGACCCCGGGGGATTGTTCTCTATTGCCCTATGCGACTTATATAAGGTTAGACACCACTAAATAAGTTTGTTCTATATTCTATAGTGAATCGCGAAGAGTTGGAAACAAATTGCACCATGGCCAAGTTATGGTGGACTCCCATAACCATATATAAGAGAAAAGAGCTATTTATTGTCTATCAGAAAGACCAACAAATAAGCCAACCTTTGCAAAAATGATTCTGCATCATAGAATGCACATACCGCCAAACTGCCAGTCGGTAACCCTCAAATTTCAATTCAATGAAATATTTACTTCCTGTAAAAGTGGAGCAATCCATTATTGTGCAAAGGTGTTCAAGATTTTTGCGTTCTTTTACATGGTTTCAGTTTCCTTTTGACACCAGAAGATTAAGATTGTCTTCAAAATAGGAAATTTAATGCCAAAACATAGCAACAGACAGTTACAAAAGAGGAAATGTCCATGTCACACATTCTACTTCTCGTCGGTATTTAATGTAACCGTCCCTTTAACACGCTGCAAAGGACGCTGTACTTCTACGGGCTCTGGATAGAGTTTTATGCATAAAGAAGTTCATTTTGAGTTACATTTTATTGTCACATTTACATCTTGTTAAAACCGGCTGGACATACTATAGTGAACATTTGGTAATTTTGTTCTGCTACGAGATTTCAACTGTGACTTTCTTTTGTTTTACACCCATATTTGCAATACGTGGAACTATTTTTGTCGCGCTAGGTCTAGCTTAACTATGTTAGGTTGACTGCCTATTCCAGAACGGTAACATTGCATTCATTTTCGCAGTGGACACAATCAAACCGTTAATTTATCATGGTGCCAGCGAAGTACTATACATGTGACAGGAACCTTTCCAGGTTATTGCCATATTTTCGTCACCATTTAAGTTAAGTTTTCAGTATTTGATATGGTTTTCATACACCCCTTATCAAATAATGTTATTGACTGGGCCACACACCAACACAGAATTTAACTTTAATAGGAACACCATCATTCAAAAAAGGAAAATCAGTCGCTGATTTGTTTTTGAGTGGCATCAGATGTTCAGATACTGACTGGCGAGCCTTGAGGACGAACATTGCAGAGGTTAGAAACGTAAAAAATGCGACGTCGCTGGGACGTCAGCCTCCTACGCACTTGCAGAGCCTTTTGAAAAATTCTTAAGTGTTTCTGTATTCATATCATCTTTTGTTTGCAACTTCTTGTTACCATAGTTAAAATAATTTGTGAACACCTTTTTTAAAAATTGCATTTTCAAACTTTGTTTGACATTATTTCCTTTTTTACAGTTTGACAATTTCGGGTAAGTACTTTATTTGAAAAATGTATTTTTTACCTTAGTGGAAAAAAATGTTTTAAATTTTGGGCAATTTTATACTATGTTTGAAAAGAAGAATCTTGTTTAACCAAAGTGGACTATTCACTGAAAATATGTATAATTTGAGAGTCGAATGTGTGATGTGGAATTGTTTTCCAATCTTTCACTTTTGTTCTTTTTTTCTCAATTTATATGTGTTTATGTGACACCATTGGTATGTTTGTTTTTGTCAGTAGACATTAAGTTATGCCAAAATAACTATTCAATGTAATTTATTGATACTTTCATTGCTATTTTTTTAATAACAAATACATTTCTTCACCCAATTTCGCAATGCAGCTTCAATACTGTAAATGAATGGCCATTAAAGAGACTCCGCACTAAATGGGACTCCGCACAACCAAGTTGTAAACGACGTGGTTACTTTTTAGCACCTTTTAATCTACTGCGCATAAAATGCACTTATCGTGGGTAGCGTGTGGTTCTATCAGACATGTACCTACTCAAAAATGTGACCAAGTAGCTAAAATATTAATCATGTTACTAATGCATATCGGAGATCCATAACTAACAAAACATTTGCGGGCTTTATTTGTTTGCACCCAGAAAGTCCTTTAAAAATAGAACGAAAATAGAAAACTATAAATACATTTTCGAGCAAGGCAATCAATTTTATTCTATGACCACAAAAGAGACGGTTACATGTCTTTAATTAAGGGTGCTTGTAATTTGAAATTACCAATTAGATGCATTAATTAATAGCTTTTATGGCGCGGACACACTTTACATCGATTCTTCCATTTTAGTTGTTGTCAATACGACACGGTATTGTTACCATGACATAAAAACGTAACATTTAAATGTTTTTTGTTTGTTTGTTTGCATGCCCTATCATTTAATTCATTAATATGATTATTTTTATTCTCCTGCAATGTTGATATTCGCCACAAACAGCTGTTCAGATGCATATTGCTCATACAATAACACAAAGGAAACAACCAGCTTGCTTCACTCCTGTTCAAATGAGACCTTTAAAATAGTTTAGTGTTGTACATTGTACGGATGATTAAGAACAAAACTAAATGTAATGTACTCTAATTAAATATCCATTTCTATTTTCACAATTTTTGTTGTTTTGCTCTTTTCCTTAAATGACTCATCACAAATTTGTTCTTACTTTTCGCTTGGCTTGCATGTGAAATACCTTGTTTCTGTGCCTTTTCGGAGTTTGGTATATGTTGCAATACTCATAGGACTTTGTCATTTATTCTTATATACTGCATGTGGCTTAATATATATAAATATTTGTAAAAACACCCGGATAGTTTAACAAATCAACAACAATAAAAAGTGAAAGATAAAGCACACATATAGCCTATGTCTTGAAATGCACAAATTACTTTTAAGATCATGTTATATCGCCATCCGGGTAATCCACTCTGACATCGATATCTTTTTGAGCAGAGATCACAAGTGTGATTATTGATAAATTTTGTAATAATACACATTTAGGCTGATGTTTTTCGCGATTAAAACTGTCTAACAATAAAGAGAGTGGTCAAAATCGTCTTAACTTAGACTAACATATGATTTTATGCAGATTACGCCCAAATTCCCCGAAGCAGTGGTAAGATAGTCTAACAAAGTTTGATATTGATGATGATTTTGATATAACTGTCGATTGTCACATTGATTTCTCTATGTATCCTTGCGCATGTTTATTCCCATCGTCGGACATCCACGACAATCGGATCACCTCGGATAATTCACGAATCATCTCTCGGATGTATGTAGGTAGTCGGATTTTACCTCGGCCACTTCTCTAAATGGGACTTCTTATGTGACAGACGTCAAAACAAAGATGGCAGCTCGGATGGCAGCTCACTAAAGTACGATGCCTTTAACTTTTCACTGTGTGGCTGCTTCAAATTTAAATCATTCAAGCTTAATTTACCCAGAGCAGCAAAGACACAGCTGTCAGACGACTCTATTGTTTATGTTCTGTGCGAACTACATTTTAAGCATATAAATCCGACTTCCGGCGAACAAAACGATCGTGATTTCTTTAAGTATCATTGCACCAGATACATCCGAGGGACGATTGTCCCAAGGACGGAATTACCCGAGGAGTTCCGATTACATCCATGACTGTAACAGTTTTTTTCCTTGCTATTTGCAAACTGACGGATAGCACCTTTATGTTTGTAACCATTTTCTGGTCATAACAAGATGTAAAACAATACATGTATACCATGTCTTTCAATAAACACGACCTGTATGCATACACACGTTGTCTATGCGTAAAGTTAAGATCATTTTATTTAGTTTAATTTTAAAGTTGTTGAAGTTTTTAATTTCATGTATTTTCCAATTATAAGATAAAAGCATTATTTTTTCGAATCCTCAAAAATATTTTTTTTTGCAGATTCATTTGTAGTTTAAATACATTGCGGCATATTATATGCCTTTCATGTTCGAATGCTGTATTAAGCAACTATGTTAGATCATTTTAAAGAAGGTATCCGATAGTTTACCTATACCTAATATGTGTAACAATATCTGACCTCTGTTTGTGGTATTTGTACATAATTTATGCAGAAAAAATCATACTTTAGTTTAGAGGATTTTCAACAGTATCTCACTTCTAGGGCAGTAAAACTCGTAAATCAACATTTAAATGTTCATTCTTTTCAAATCTTGAAAAAGACTAATTGGGATTTCTGCTAAAAATAGACAACGACGTCACAGCGGATGACGTGTGGACAAGCTAAAACATAAGTGGTCACGTTGTTTTATTAGTTTAAAAATAGCTAACGGTGCAGCATGGCTCTGATAAGAAATACATGTTTGAAATGACGATTGTGGCGTTATGGTTCGCTTTTCAGACAGGTGTAGGACATCAATAAACAGCATTTTGCGTGATCAGTTCAAGTAACAATGGTTTATTTTGATGTATAATTAAAAAAAAGGTTGGTCCAAACTGTCGGATACCAAGTTTAAATAATGTTATTATTGTATCATTGATAACTAGCAAAGTAAAATACTTTAGCGATTCAAAGAATCAAGGTTGGCCTTTATGCCACCTTCCTCAAATTTATTTTAAATTGTCGGTAATATGCATAAAACACAAACATATATTGCTGGGTTCGTTTTTTATTAACATAACAAGAAACAATAAATATGGACTGTGAAGACCGGTGTGCATTCGCTGGGAAACCCTGACTTGAAACAACGGCGTCTGAATGGACAGTCGATAAGGTGACGTCACTTTCTATTTTCCAGTGCTGTGAATGGAAATAGAATAATGCATGAACGAGATATTATGATTGAAGGTTACTACGCCTATACTTTCATACGTTTATTTGAAATGATTAATATACCAGATATTGAAGTGAATAACATTATTTCTAATAAACATTTATAATTATATTAAACATTATAACTAAAACAATTTTATAATTTAACTGTACACTTTGAAACAAGGACATATGTTTATCACAAGAAAAAAAGTACTGACAGTAGAATATAATATGTAATATACAATACAAAACAATGCTTTATTAGGTTCTATTACAAAGTAAACAAGAAAAACATGCAGCATGAAAATAAATCGTTTTGAATCATGGTAGAAAAGATCTAAAGTGAAAGAATGCATAAGAGAAAGTTTAGTGAATAAGGAAGTGTACAGATATGTTTTTCGTTTAAATGTATACGTAAAAAGTGTAGGAAGTACTGTTTATCTAGGGTTAGACAGTAGGGTGGAGAGGAGAGTCAGCTTAAGGTTTCGGCTATAAAAGTACATGAAAAGTAGGAATACATGTCTTTTTAGATTGAACAACGTTTGTGTAAATATTTAATCAAAATGATAGTTTAACATAGCACTATCACATAGAAATATCGGTCTAATTGGGCTACGGTTGGGTTCATTTCTACTAGTTATAATATAGTTGTAAAGAGAACAAAAAGAGAGGATCCTATACATATTATTGAGGCATATTCTTACAAATATCAGAGATACATATTTAGATTAATAAGTGAGCACGAACGTCAGCTTTTATTCATTACATTATTGATTTTTTACGGCCATTTTTCTGTTAAATAAACATGGAAAGAATGCAGCACATTCTAAATACAAAGAGAAATTTCTGTAATTTACTACCTTAAGATTACATCGAATATTAAATATACCGTGTTGAATAACAGTGTAATATTTGGAGAATACACCATTCAACCAACGATTACATTATATGACATTAGAATCACACGCTCCGCACTTTATATCTATTTAACTATTACGTCACTATTGAGCCAATCGGTGTACTATGCGGTGTTCCTGGCAGACGAAAACACATGGCGTGCAATTTGGAGGTCTAGTTGGTTGTTAAGCTTAAACAAACTTTGCGACTCTTAAATTTTTCCAACCTAAATGCAACCCAATATTTTGCGGAGCATTATGTTCGCACATAATATTGCAATGAAATTGAAATGGAAATAAAGATAAAAATAAAGATAAAATTTCATGTACAATAAAACCTGTCATATTAGATTATAACAATCTACAATATAATTGTAACAACTACATGCAATAACGTGTATTTACTTTCCCATAACTTGCCATATTATTTTAATGACAATTTCTAAGGGGATGGCAAATTGTTAATTTGTTAGAACTTGTTGTCAAACACTATTAATGTCTCTTATAATCAAAACTCTATATGGAGCAATACTCGTTGTACTTACGGAGCGGAGAAGTTTCCGTAGATGAAGGTGGTTCCGGCGTTGGCCTGGGATCGGTTCAAGAAGGTGAAGAGGAGGAGCAATAACAACAGAGGGGCAACTGGAAGGTTTAACGGTGAACTGGTGTTAAACTTTGCAACAACAACAACAACAACAACAATGTCGACAACAACAACAAATCATAAAGTGGCATTCTGAAGTCCTTCCAAATAATGGAATTGAATAAATAGTTAATATAAAAGTTAAAATAGCATTATTTGCTTGATTAAAACTATCTTACAATAACAGGTATACAAGATCAGGATTGCCCAAAGGGCACATAGTTTTTGGTGTAGTATAACTTTTAAATCTTTTTTTGTCTGTTCTTTTCTGTCATAAATTGTCAGAAACCACCATTGAGGGAGGTATGCGACAGTTTGCCTATGTCTTATATATAATACATCTTATCACAGTACAGGGGAAATAAGTGCATAATTTCTGCAATACCTTACACCATAACTTAATTAAAGCCTGTTTATTACATGACCACATGTTAGACAGTACAAATCGTGAAATACATCTCTTTTAATGTCCAAGACTTCAATAAGCTCGGTGGTGATTTTAGAGCGGATAACCCGGATGATCATATAACGTGATCTCAAATTTTAATTGTCACGTAGTTTTCTAAGTTTAATAGGTGACTGTGCAGCGTGGCTCGTAGAAGGAAAACATTGTTTGTAATGACGAGCGGGGTGTTATGCTCTACATGGCGATCGGGAACCAGTAACAATAATTTATTTGGTTGCCAGAGAAAACAACAACACATGCTACAAACTGTCGGATACCACGCTTAAAAGAAAGCCATAATTATTTCTGTAATGCACTTACATGCAGGAATGCCACTGCCGCCAGTGACAGGGGCGCCGTAGCCGGTAAACTGTCCGAAAGCAACGCCCATCACACAGGCAATGGCGAGGATGGCAATAACGGCGGTCTTCATGATGATTGAGGCTACAAATGTAAATAATCTAATTGATAAATAATGATAAATATTTGATAAGGTAAGATCTTATCAGTGTTATCACATATTACGTTTATAACATATTTTAATATTGCAGGTTTTCACATGCACATGAAAATTTGAGCATCCATTTGAATGGAATCATTACTGCAATGTCGACATCTAGTTAATACTACAACGGTTTACCCCTTTGCTAATGCCAATGTCATTTTACGACTTTGCAAAGGATACACGGTAATCATTTTTTTTAGAATGTGCAAACCAAGGATTTATTTGTAGACTGATTTAGTCTTTGATCTTCAATTACATGCTGACCATACATGACTATTTAAAACTGCTTCAAAGATAAAAAAATAATTGAATTTTCAAAATCATGAACTTAAAATAAAAATAAAAGGCTTAAGTGAGCGTTTATTGTTTACCATTTATATTATTTAAAAGATACAAATGCATGAAGAACATTTTGCAATCAAGGCTGATTAATTTTGCAGCTACAAATACTTGCAAACGATTAAATAGATTATTTTATTAGAAATGTTTTAATATATGATGCGTAAATAAATGTGTTACTTACTTGTTGCTTGACAAGCCAAGAGACGATGTGACGATTCTGAAACTCAGTTAGCCTTTTATACCCAACCGGAAGAAGCTCGATTCACACAAACACGGCGATCATTTCCGGGTATACATTGCCGCAGGCAAATCGGACAACTTTAACCAGAAAACTGTCCAAAATGACGCGATATGTTACAGCATTAACATAAAGCGTGTGACAGTTTTCCGTGCATTTTCCTGGTTTATCTTTATTCATTGCATGTTGTCTTCAGTTTTCCTTCAAGTGTACATGGTGGTTGACGAATGTCTAATGGAAATATTTTAATAATTCGCTTAACTTGCTACAAACACATTTTATGTATGTGTTAGCCTTAAAAAACACACAGCATACATTTTTTTAGCAAAAGCAACATGGAAGTTGAAAATACATTCTGAATAATCAGTATACATGTACAATTTCAATGCCAACATCAGAGGCGGATCCAGAATTTTGTGAGGGGGGGGGCGGGGTGTATGAATCTAGATTTATTTAACTTTATGAGTAAATAATAAAAATATATGCACATTAAGCGACCCTCACTTCGAACTTAGCAGTCAACAGACAAAATTTTCTTCAAAAGCTTAGTATTCTTAAGCTTACATATAATTGTTTTCACAACTCTTATACAAAGATCCATCCCTGGTCAACATTTGAGCATTTCACTGTGTACAGGTAGATATATGTAAAAACAACTTTGTAAAGTCAATACTAAATTCTCTTAAATGGCTGCAAGACTTCCAAAGCACGGCACCCTTTATGTCTTCATGTAACTCCTCGGCAGCATCTAGACACGTCTATTTCGCAGAAATGACCGAGATGGGGCTATAATATGTTGCAGATTTGTGTCACTTTAACTTCTTACCAGGTATATAACGTACCGATTTTGACACGAATTACTTATTGTCTTTTTTACAACATACATGTAAATTGAACGCTCTTTGAGGCTTTGCATCAATACTTTTTTTTGTTCATAAACTTACTTGTC
The DNA here is from genome assembly GCA_007844125.1 of Sinonovacula constricta. Classification (NCBI taxonomy): domain Eukaryota; kingdom Metazoa; phylum Mollusca; class Bivalvia; order Cardiida; family Solecurtidae; genus Sinonovacula; species Sinonovacula constricta. The sequence goes on along the minus strand of CM017572.1, from coordinate 39,854,791 downwards.
GTAGTAGGCTGAACTGTTATTGACGACGCGCTGAAGCGCGGAGTCTACTGTGATCACGTTTGCTGATTGCCTTTAAAGAGTTATGTGACCAGGATGTTTACAGATAGGATCTAAGAGGTAATCAGAAATACGGGTCATCATCAAGCAATAATCTAAAAATGACTTAAAATCCAATGTCACATCAAAAACTGTCGTGATTGTCAGGACGAAAAAACAACAACAACAAAAAAATGTCGTCAGATAATGATGGTCAAATATATTTTTTTTACTTTCGATTATATTCTGCTTATGTGCAATTAAACCTTCTTCCTATACATTTATGTTTCTTTTTATTTTTGCCATATTTATCTTACTGGTACAATACATACTTTTGCGTCATCTTTAATGCTTTGCATCAATGTTCTTCTTGTTTAACTACTATTGTCACATAAAAGCTGTTGCTGGGGTACAAGTAAGACCACTTGTTCTACTAGGAAGAAAATACTTCAAAATACTAAAATAATATGTTCTTAGTATTGTTTGTTAGATTTTAGAAGGTTATAATAATCTCTTTTTTTTCATTTCGTTTCAGATACTCCATTTTATTTCGGGCATATCTGAGTATTGAGAACCTTGTTGCATAAAGCATGTCATACATATGATGCATGTATTGTTTTATTTACAAATTGATATTAGGGTCTTTTTCAGATAAATGGAAAAAATAACGGCTATCACTTTTTTTCTTAGTTTCAAATCTGGTTGCATTAACTGAATGATTTGTTTATATTTATTTCATATAAGAATATAAATTATAATTAAAATGTATTTTTGGTCAAAAATGTCAAACTTTAAAGTTTTCAACAGGATCTGTGATGGTGAATCTTTAAGAATGCCTCAGTATATACCCAAGTATCCTGTAATCCCCTTCCCAATGGTTCAAACTGCCTTCAAACAAAGTTTTCCATACCTGTTGTTATGATAAAGATTGGTTGAGTCCAAGCGATAAAATCCAAGAATTCCAACTAAATTTACCTACCAACTACTTGGAGTAACTGAGATATTATCTAACAAGGGAGACAATTTCATTTTCACCAATGTACCACATTGCAATTCTAGTTACAAGATTTCATAAGTTATACTGTGGTGCTGACAGAATGATGTACATGGTTGATGGAACAACATTGTGGTGCTGACAAAATAATACATGTATATATGACTGATGGGACGAAAGAACCATCTAACTATAGATTTTATTTCTTTTTTTTATACAATTCAAGGCGAAACAGATTCTATTTTAATTTCTGCAAGTAATTATAATATTTTACCTTCATTTAAAAACAACGTTTTTTTTCTGAATTGAAAATAATTCTATTTTTAAAGCATACATGTGAACTCTCCCACTTTTGGAGAGAGACTCCCAGTTTAAAGGTTCAATATTATTTTAAAATGAGGTTAGAACTATCCCTACTTAGAAACAACTTTCTTCTTTGTTTAAATTAAAATAGCAAATTTCCCACATTGCAAGAGAACCACCCCCCATTATGGCCTCATAAAAAGTTCATGTCATATGCCATTCACTGATAGCTGTGCATGTGCATCATTACTCCATCCTATGCCCTTTCCATACACATCACACCAGAAAAGAACATTTGTCTAAGCCTGACCAAGTCCAGTTTTAGCATGCTTGAAATAAGACATTGGTTTTTGTTTGAGATCTGAAACAGTTCCAGCAAATGACTGGTCACCTTTAAAATACTATTTCAGGAGTATTTAAAGTTGGATTTTGAAAAAAAAGTTCAAGACAGGAGATAGAATCAACAAACAGTATTAAGCGAATGTTATTGAACAGAAATGTATCAAGCTGGGTTTAGAACCAGAGATAAATCTCTTTAATTAAAAAAATGTAAAAGCTCCAAAAAACTATTCCCAAACCACAGCTTGGGTCATTTTATGATTTATGTTTACTAATGCTTTAAAAGACCACAATAAACTTTTTGAAAACTAAAAAATATATAATATATATAAATATATAGTACAAAATATAAAAGTTATATTGTCCATTGCATGTAATGCTAAGTTAACAAGTGGAGATAAACCTCATTTTATAAATGAGACAAAAGACAACAAACGGAAAAACTGTTTCCACATCTCAATCCTTTCAGAAGTAAATCAATATTATTGTGGTCTCAAAACTAACAAACACTTGTTAACAGTGATCAAGACTTGCAATTTATTTGGCTTACAGAACATATTGTCATCAAATACATCAGAGTACATGCATATTTTGTGAACACTGCATCAGATTAAATTGATATAATTTAAGCATATTTTGCATAAGGATAAATGACTTAGTTGCATAATTAGTTATTAGTACAACAATTAGCCAGCTAGATACCTAGATGTTTAAAGATATTTTCGTATAAGGGTCACCTCTGCCCTTTAGCAGACTGATGTAATTTTATACTGCAAGGTAAAGAAAAGTTGTAAAGATAATAGGCATATTGATTATTTAAAGTCTGTCAATACCGGGACATTAAGAGTTAATTGACATGATGGTAAAATGATAAGCTAAATGTTAACTGTGATTTCCTGAATGTATTACAAACGGTTGAGCTCCCGACAGAATATAATTCCAGCTGATGCCAGTTGAAAAATAGAAAGAAGGGAATAACGATCTCATGTAAGGAGTAAGAAGGTTTTTGTTTTATATTGTGAACTTAATATTTATGTATTGGTTGGATTTCTAATGCTTGACAAAAATCCTGTTGAATTGAAAATATTGTTGCTTGAAAAGGTTGTTGCTTGAAAAGATTGTTGCTTGAAAAGATTGTTGATATTGTGTGCTGGACACCCAGTAGAAGTAAATAAATCTGTGCTTAAACTGAACACAGTATGAACGTTGACATTTTGTTTCCCCCATCGGAGCTCCAAAGCAAACCGTGTAACCGAATTCTTGAAGTTAATCATACCAGGTGACCTGTATTATCAACAGGAAGACATGCTAAGTTTCACTAAAAATAAAATAAAAAATAAATAAATAAATAAAACAGTTATTTATAAAGAATAAATTGATTAACCTCGGTAGTACTTGTTGTCTTAAAAAAAAAACAACAATAACCAGCATGTTTGTTTCGCTGTTGAAATAAATTGCAGGAACCAGCTATGATAATTATAGTGAAGTCCAAATATTTGGTGGAGGATAAATGTCTGGGTAGAACCACTGCCCCAAGGGGCGGATCCATGGATGGAAAGGGGGGGGTATGAATCAAGATCTATTCAACTTTATCGCAGTAAATAATAGGTATATTGGGAGAGGGAGCGGGGGCGGGGGTATGAATCAAGATTCCTTCAACTTTATCACGGTAAACAGATGTCAAATGACGAAAAGTATTTTGTCATATTAATGAATGAGGATGGCTACCGAGCGTCTGAATTTTGCCGTGTCTTAGGATGAAGTAAATCTACTATCAATGTTTTGGGGGCAGTATTCGGCAAATGGGTCAATGGAAAACAACGAAGTGGACGTCCGACAATTGTGACTACCCATGGCCTACGAAGACTTTCGCGGATTTAAAATCGGACTATCCCTATGTGAAATTTCTGCACATTTTAACAGTGTCATATTAAACAATGTTCCAAATGGACAGTACAGATAGATTTGCGTTTGTTTGGATTTAAACGATGTTTATTTAGAAAGCAGGTACAAATTTCGGATGTTAATAAGAGAAGGAGAGTATTTTGGCGCAGAACAAAATTATCAAGGACAGCTGATCGTTAAAAATGTTATTTTCGTGACGAGATGATAACCAGGTTGCAGCCTGATGGTCAACTGAATGTTTGGAGAAAAGCAAGTGGCAAGTGGCATCCTGAGTGTCTGGGTTATGTGTCGGGCACCCAGGCTAAGAACTTTAAGTTGTTGGTCTGGGGTTGTATATACGCTACACAGATGTGGCGATGTTAGCTTTAATAGATGGAAGTATGAACACTCAAAAGTATTTTGAAACACAATGTTGTACATTGTTCCATCGGGAACTGTAGTAATTATATTTTTAATTGTTTGTGTTTAACTCTCGAGAAAAGCAATTTCCCGAAAATTTGAGTGTGAGCGTTTTTTGAAAGAAACTATAATATTTTGAAACACTTTACCAATATTTGTGTCCTTCTGTTGTAAAACAATTTGGTGAAATATCTGGAATCTTTCAAAAAGACAATGCACCAGCACATGAATCACGTGCAGCTGCGTCTTGGAAGGATGACAATAACATGCCCATTTTATTTTGGCCCTCACAAACCCCAGATCGTAGTTCAAAAGTAAATATCTGGTTACATTTGAACAACATAAAATTATCATGCATTGTATGTACAAACATAGATGACTTGAAGGAGCATCATACTTTATTCCTCTTTGCCACGTCGAGTGAAGCAAGTACTATATCTTTCCAGAAAGGCAGCATGACAGCCAGGGGCGGATCCCGACAATTTTGGTGGTGGGTGGGGGTTATGAATCAAGATCTATTTAACTTTATCGCAGTAAATATTAGATAAATACATGTACATACACACAGCAAGAGACCCTAACTTCGACCTAAACAGTCAACGGAAAATTTACTTTAAAAGCTTAGTATTTTCAGCTTACATGTATGTGTTTTCACAACGCTACTCTTTTACCTAGTTCGTGAGGGGAGGGATGAATCCACCCCGGATTCACCCCTGGTGGTAGCTAACAGCGTAATGCTGTTCCCTTAGCCCCGACCGTTTGGCAGGAAGCCACTACTACCTTCTTTTAAGTCTTTGGTTTGACCCGGCCGGGGTTTGAACCCGCGACCTCCCGAGCCGCAAGCCGACGCTCTACAACTTGAGCTATTAAGGCCGGTCAATAAAAATAGATGTTACAAGATAACTTTATTGGAGTGGGGGTGGGGGTTAAACTTAATATTGTTAAACTGTTTTCTTTGTTTATGTAAACGCATGTGTTTTTTTTTAAATATTTTTATTTAAATAATTGTTATGCATTATATATGTCGAAAATTCAGGACCGTCATTTTAAAGGTGGTTACCGACAGTTTACCACTTGAGCTATTGCGGCTGGTTTGACAAAACGGAACATATGTTTATATTAAGACTTTAGAATAAGACCTCGTCGTCACATAAACAAGATATACAATGCATGCAGACCTGGTGATTATATCAGAAAACAACAGAATAAATCAATATAAATATTTTAGCTTGAAATTTGGTGTTTATAAGATCTTATATAAAGTTTAAATTTACACCTATAAGTCTTTGTTATTTCTAGCAAGATATCTTGAAAGTAAAATAATTTAAAATTAAATGGGCATTCGCAGAATTTGATGAAAAAATTGTACCTTCCTAAATGACACGAGTAATGCTACTTTATAGTTGCCTAAATTTAAATCTTATGAACTAAAACTTCACATTTGTATAACATAGAAGCTGACTGAACGACCGTTAGCCGCTAAAAAATGTGTCATACAAATCGATTTTACAGGTGCTCGGTGGACACTACCTGAAACTTTCGTTTATGTTCGATCGTGATCGTGATTCGACCATTTTCACGCCGGTCACGCAGACCTACATGTACCGTTCAAAGGACAGTTACATATCTAGCGCATATCAAAATACCACTAATGAAGGTCAAAATTATTTTTTGTCAAATGTTCACGTTTTGTTTACAATGTTGTTAGCGGTTTATTTAATAACTATCTTCACACATAGATTGTTGTCGGGCATTAGATGAGTCAAACAAGTAAGCGTGTCATTTAAAAGTGTGTGGCTGTTGAATTAAAATACATTTTCTTTTTAGGTATTTGCGGTTGTTGTTGCATTTTTGACATTTGGTACAGTGCCTTAAAACCCTAAGTCAGAGTGAACAGAAAATAAAAATTGATAAATAAGGCTGAATCACATTTTGCTGACCTTGCATCATGCATGCCCCCTGTGATCTAATTAATCCCGAAGCGCTAGTGTTTTACGTGTAAAAAACAAGTTTACATTTAAAATATAAACAGAATCTAGCGGGGTTTTTTTCTTTATGACGATGAGAACAAAATATTAAATAAACAAATATTAGACTTATTATAAATTCCTGTATATAATTATACGAAATACTGGTGACACAATATCCTACAATCATAAGAAAAAGTCAACATATATTAAAATTTGATACGGCACAGGACAATGGTATTCACATGCCAGACAAATGTAAAAGTAAGAACAAATCTGTGATGAGTCATTTAACAAAAACAGCAAACCCGACAAATTTGATAAGGAACAGGACAAAGGTATTCTCATACCAGCCAAATGTATAAGTAAGAACAAATCTGTAATGAGTCATTTAACAAAAACAGCAAACCCGACACATTTAATACGGCACAAGTAATTCTCATGCCAGTCAAATGTAAAAGTTACAACAAAACATTAAATTACATTGAGAAAAATCCAACTTGGTACGGTCAGTCGGCAAAAGTTGACTTTTCATGTTAAAAGCTCATTTAAAAACCATCTTATAACTATTCTTTATTGTCCATGTTTGGGGCATAACAATAAATTATTAATTAATTAATCATTATGTATCATTATTTGACATAAAGCTAGTTTAAAATCGTCAGAAGTTGTGAATTTATCTAAATATTAATATTTGATTTAATGGACTACTAAAAAGTCTCTAAAGTTTGGAGAATATTGTTGTTAAAAAGGGATTAAAATGTAAGCAGTTAAAGAAAGCATGCTGTAATTTTGATCATCTGTATTTGAACATTGTATCATATTGGTGATTTGTTATCAGATGTGTTGTTGTAAAAGTACATAAAGTATTGAATTGTGTAACATTTCGTTTGTTCTTGAGAAAACGCACATTTTTACCCGCTTATTTCTGGTGAACGAGGGTAATGGCGGAAGGTTTTATATTTTATTGATGCGGATACACAAGTCTAAGAGTGGACATGTTACAAATAAATAAGTCGCTTGTCATCAGCTAGGGTTTGGCCAATTTTGCACCTCTCTACAGTACATAGCATTAGTTTCCTGCCATTTAGAGCAGTTCTGATTATTTCAATAGATATTTTGCATTACAACAATTAAGTATACGTCCGAAAAAATGAGATTTAAAAATTAATACAACAAGAATAATTGTTAAACGGTGGCAGACACTCCTGTCGCCCCATCTCCTATGCTTCTACTGGGTGAAGTTAATATAAATCTGAAATCAACATCGTCTTGGTCTTTGCATATGTTGCAACCTTTTCCCTTTTGCATACAGCTAATTTAAAGATTAGGTTTAATGTTTAGTCAAAAAGGTATGGCGTTTGTAATACGTAGGTACTTTTCAAGTCGAATTTTCAAATACTGTATAGCTGGTTATGTCCAGCCCAGGTTCTTCAACCCATGGCTTACGTATTAAGTTAAACTTGGCAAACTGTATCTCTAACATTTTCGGATCAAGAGCCATTTCAAAACACAGCATTATAACTAGCAAATTGACATTTTCTAAACTGACACCTGCAAGAAATGACTTCACATGTGAACCAAGTGATGTGACATCACTTCCGTATACATCTGTTGTTACAACAATGGTATTATTCTTAATAAAGTATGACCAGGATGTCAGAAGACCACTGTCAGACGAAACATTAATGTTCGACAAAAGTCTTGAATCCCCACCGATGTTTTGAAATAGAGGAATATTGGTAGCCGTCAGTCGGAAAGGTACAAAGTTCAAAACAATCCTCTGTTGCGGAAAGAAGCGTTCACAAAAGCTTGCTGAAGAAAATAGTTCTGTAAGATGTACGGTTGAAGCTTCTTCTACTGATAAGCCGGTCTCGCTAGGGAAGCGTAGGTCCATCGTCTCTGCTGACATTAGCATTGTTTGCTGAAAAACATACAATGGTTAACTGTAAAACTTTCAGAAATGTCATCTGACCATGTCATACGTGCATCACAGCAGTAAAATAAATGAAGCTGTTTTCACTCTCAAACAACTTGAGAAGAAAGCGTAAAATGACGCTTAAAGTTGCACGAAAAATGCTTTTATCCTTATTTTGATTCGGTTGTTCTTCAAACGACTAGACAAATAATCAAATAGAAAATGCAATAATCTGAGCTAGAAGTTATGGTCATTTTCATCATCAAACACGTAATCAATGGATGATAAATTTACATATTTAACCGATGTTATCACTTGGATTATCTTACCTTAGTAAGAAGTGAACAATTGTTGTCTTGCACTGATGTCCTTGTTCTTAGTGTGTCGTTTGTCACCGAAAAAGCTTTGCGGGATGCCTTTGAATCTGTAATGCATTTGTCCATCAATCTAGTCAAAATACCTCGATTTCGACAAGTTTGCTTCACGCGGCCAGCACGTGTAACACATGTTGCACCGTCATCCACTAGCTGATAGGCATTAAATCCGACCTGGAAAACGACAAATTCATGCAGCGTAGTAACAACGAAGCCGGCGTATTGATAATCTAACTTTATAACCCGCTAGCGCATAGGCTGCGTTCTGGTTCATACATATCTAGGCCAGTTTCATGGACCAAATATAACAGAATATTGACAAACTTTTAATAAGAATATATGACAAAGTCCTATGAGCATTGCAGCATATACCAAAATTTGAAAAGGCACAGGACAGAGGTATTCACATGCAAGCCAAATGTTAAAGTAAGAACAAATCTGTGATGAGTCATTTAACAAAAGAGCAAACCCAACAGTTACCGCATTGGAGCGGCCAGTCGGCAATATAGACCGACTGGGGTGTTTAAACCGGTTTTACAGAGATCTAACCTCACACTTTCTGATGGGTTTCTCAAATGCAAGCAATGAAAAGAAAACCGATCTATTTGAATAAACGTGTCCAAGCGTTAACGTTTTCCTTGATAAGTTATTGCGGAAGTAGTGACGTAATTGAAAAATAATGTCCATATAGTTATTAAGTATAACACGTTATGATGTCAATCCTGGAACTTACATTGCCTAATCTGAAGAATGTAAAAGGCTCAATAAGGTAGAATATATTTAATTTTTCGATATAAATATATATGTGAACATGGCCTTTGTTTGACACAACTGGAAGTAGTGTAGTATACTGAAGATTTAAAATCGTTTTAAGATATTTTAAATAATAAATCAGACATGACATTAACGCATAAACTCGATTATCTCGAATCATGAAGTTTTAACAAAATCACGTTGGCTACGGTATGTTATGTTAAACAACGTTCGACTTATATTTAGAGTATCTCTTATGGAATGCATTTTATTGGGACGATAGTGTACCTGCCATAAACAGGAAATCGCAACTGTTCAGCGAAAAGAACAGTGTATTTCGCAATTATAAAAAGGTAGCTGATATTAAAAGGATTTCGCAGCTGTTTGGCGAAGTACTGTTTAACAAAAGAAACCGGGTATACCGATGTAAACCATGCAGCCTGTAAATACAGATGTAGCAGAGAACAAGGAAAACAAACAAAGCAGCAAACACTCTACATCCCATCAGAGTTATGGTTCGTTACTGTCAAATGTTTATGTAATTAATTGACAGTGTAAAAATGTTTTGTTCCCAAGATAGTCATCTTCTTGTTTCAAACCCATACTCTCTTCAGCGCCTTGTCTCACATCCTAGCTCTTTCTTGTTATAAACTGTTTTGAATGTATAGAATATGCTTTCATGCTAGCGGAACGCCTCGACCAAATCTATCTAAACAAAATCAGACGTGTATAGTCGCTTCACAGAATCTTTTCATTACAAAAGTATTAAATTTAGGTCTTTCAAGAGATATTGTTCACATTTATTTTCCAATGAAAACTCAATATTTGTCACACGGTTGCATAAATTCGTTTTTGATAAATCAAATGTTATAAAGGAATGACGTTTCCATGTAAAGGACTTTTGCAACAGATCCTCTCAACAAGACATGACATTTTATCTTAGGTAATGTTTATAACTATGACATGTTACAAGGATGAACATGTACATTGTATTGAAGATATTCGCATACCATTGAAAGAAAGTTCGTTGACTCGGTGCTTCTCAATCTCAATATAATATCGCCTTACGATTTTTGACTGCAGAATGATCACAACTGAACCAAATTGTATACTTACTGCTTCTCCATCTATCTCGGCCAAAAAACACGTTGTGTCTTTATCGGTCATAAACTGGTCATAATAATGAGGTAGATAATCCAGTCCAGCGTATATGCTGTCGTTGATAGCCAGAACAACCGCCTTGTCTTCACTTGTGGCGCGTCGATACACCACCGGGTCAATGGTATTTCCTTTCCTTTCGTATGATGTCTCGCTAGCTGTAGTATCTGCAAGAATCTTTATTTTGTATAGGTTGTTATAAATAAATAATAAATATAATATATATTATGTATTTATAATCTAAATATTTATATGTATTGATGCATTCAAACTCATTCACGTACAAGTAAATTAATACTTCCAAGGCAATTTATACACGTTTCAAGTAAGCGCCCCAATTGATTAAAACAACTGCATACCTATTTTTTCTTTGATAAATTAGCGTGATAATTCTGTATTGGCGTGAAAATGTAAGGTCTAGACGCGTGAGTCCTGCACAAAAGCGCCATGAAGCGTGACAGCTACGCAATTTGATATAAAGTAATCCACCGGCATATTTCCCTTTTGATCCTCCGGTGCTTTAAAACCTCAACCGAAACCCCTTCTGAAATATTTACTTGTACAATATGGATTAGATTTAACGTTAACAATCGCACTAAGATAAATTAGATTTATAGGAAGATTTTCGGTAGTAAATTAGAGAAGAAAAAAGTCCTACTGAATGTCTAACAGAACCACTGATACACTGCATGTATCTTAGAAGGACCTCCCACGATAACCTTCTTACCTCTATAACGTTTCAAGTGGAACATATTCTTAGTCTATTAAAATATAAGACGTTGAAAAACTAAGTCATCTAGGAATTACTAGTGAATCTTACCTTGTGATGGTGCCTTTTTATGCTCATTGTTATGACTGGTAGCATTGCTTGTAATAAACGAAAGCTTGTAATTCAGATCGCTGAAGACGCCAAAATGAAATAATTACATCAATCAAGACGAATTGAGTAATTGTTGTATTATAAGTGGAATTGCCTATTTTTAGTATTGTTTTCGTCGATTTAATTCAAGAGCATTGTGTTGAAGATAAACGCAATTCTAGTTCGACCAGTAAACAATAACGAATTTAACCATTTTTTAGTTTTCCTGCTCTATATGTTGTTATACAAAATGAAATCTATTATCAGCTTTTCAAATAGAAGTCTAGATATTTATCTATAAAAACAACAAAGATACCGTATTTTCTTCCGCATACCATCCGTTGAAACCCTGAAATGATTGAAATGATGTTTTTCCTTAAAGCACCCATTGTAAAAGCAAACAAAGTTTCGACAACTACAACATGACTTCGTCAAGTCGTATCTTTATATAAAGTGTGTGTGTATCCATTCGTGTCAAAGAAGAGTGACAGTTATTTGTCAATATACCAAGGCTAATTAAATAATAACAAATGTTAGTGTATCGTGCAGAACAGCATTATTAAAATTAAAAAACAACACTTATTTTCCATTTTGCAGTGATTTACATATAATACTGATTAACACGATATAAAGGATGTTCCTTATAATATATGTATAAAGTGAAGAGTCTAGTATTTTTTAGAGATTTATTACTACAACACACGGCTTTAGTGGTGCCAACGTGCGATTAAGAATATCAGTAGTTTGTCAAATTAATCAAAGCAATATTGCTCCATTATTTGTAGTTTGGTCATTTACTTCACAAAGAATACTATTTTATCTAATTAACATCTAATTTATACTGAGTGCACCAAAGTCTTAGCCAAATTGAATTTTCATAAATCGCCGACTAGGGTACATATATTCGGTCATTTGGTTTTTCGGGTGGTGCGGTTTTTTGACTCATCTTCCTTGAAAGAAAAAAAAGCGGCAAGTACGTACGTAATACGCAGTACGTAATAAGTCCGATTTAATAAATAAATTTGTCATTTAAACAAGATATGTACACGTCGTTTTTCAAAATCAACGTTATACCTTATAACGATATTCAATACAACATGTTTCCGTGCCTGTTTCACAAGAAGGACAGATGTAGTAGTAAGTTTAACATACAACTTATGATATTTTAAATGACCCAGATGGTATGTTAAGATCCTTCTGTAATTCGCCAAGAAATTCTTTTATACTACCATTTATAGACCCTTATTCAAGTGCAAAGTACACACTGTTTATTCTCACAAAACATTGCAGTTAATTTATCGTAGGAGGAAATCGGTAAGTAAGGTTTAGATGAGGAAACACGAAATTCAAGCTATTAAGAGATGTGTGCCTTGTGCTACACATGCTGATGCACACACCATCTTTGACACAACAACAGCAGGTAGGTGACCTAATACCAGAAATACAAACCAAATATTTCAGCAGTAAACATGCAGGAAGATGACGGTCAACTGTTTGCAGCTGACTCGTTAGTTACAAATCCCAACGCTTAGTTGAGGAAATAGAGTTCAAGGACAACAGAGTTGTAAGACAAACAACGTCCAAGTTGTATTTTGCTGACAAACTTCTAAATACTTTCATTGTTTTATATTTGTCATTTGACATTTAGTAAGCCCAATCTAACAGTTTGCAAATGTCTATAGCATCTTTGACATTCATTTATCCAAAATCTGACGCATCTATGTTGCATTGTTTTATATTGTTTCGTATTGTAAGATAACTTGTGCATTTTGTCATGTTATGTTTTACTCTCACCGTTTTTTACTGCTGTGAATATTTTCGCGACTTTGTAAAGTGATCCTCCATTGGAATTGAGTTATATTATAATATTATTTTACTGATGAAGATATGAGGCAGATCGATATAAATTTTGGTTTTGAAGTATATTTAAATAATGGCAGTAGCTGCTCAAGAGAAGTTGCAATTTTCATTGACAAAAAATTGGATTTTTCAGTTTAAATCACAATATAGTGAAAATGGTGACAATATGTTAATACTTAACTGTCTAGTATATAAAAAAGTTATCACTGGTAACTAATTAGGGCCCTAATCAAGATAAGCCTGAATTCTATGACATATTAAAAAGGTTAAAGAATTATATGATCCTTGTATCATTGTGGATGATTTTAATTTAGTCTTTAACACAGAAATAGAATATTTTGACTACCGACACATAAATAATCGGAAAGCAAGGGTATCACTAATAGGAACTATTTTTAAATTAGATTTAGTAGATTGCTGGAGGGACATTTATGTAGGAAATCAGGAATTCGCTTGGTTCAAAAAATACTAATAAAAAGCTAGACTAGATTTTTTCTTAATATCCAACCAACTTATGGTAGAGGTTAAAATTGCCTGGCTATAGGATAGACCATTCATTGATTAACTTACGATTAGAGTTTGGAAAGTTCAAAAAAGGAAAATACTTTCGGAAAAGGAATAACACTCTTTTAAAAGATATGAAGTATGTCAAAAAGTAAAACAAAAAGGACTAGAAATTAAGCAACAATATTGTAAAAAAACAACTTTTTAATCATAGAAATATTAGTAAAATCCCAAATAATGATATAAAATTTACTATAAATGACCAGTTGTTTTTGAAACTTTGTTATTTCAGATAAAGTGAAACAATATCCTACAGCTCAAGATTTAAGAAATGTAAAATTGAAAAAGAGAAACTAATAATCAAAGGTATATTTTTTAGAAAAGCTACTTATTATTGATAATACACTTTTGTATGAAATATGCAGTAAATTGGAAAAAATAAGAGATAAAAATGGAAGGAGTAAGAATTAGATCCCGTGCAAAATGGATTGAAGATGGTGAAAAAAATAGTAAATATATTTGTAATTTAGAAAATAATAATTTCATTTCAAAATCCATGTCTAAATTAGTTACAAATGATGGTCAAGTAGTTGATGAACAAAAAGAAATAATTGAAATAGTAATTTTTTTTATAAAAATTTATATTGCTTCAAAGATACTTGTGATGTCAACCTCAAAAAATAATTAATACCACAGAATTAAGAGTTTTAAACGAGCAAGAAAAATACAGTTAGAAGGAGTCCTTACAGAAAAGGAATGAAACATAACAAAAGTTTATCAGGATTTACTGTTGAATTCTTAAAAATTTTCTGGTCAGATATTGGGCAGTTAGTTACTCATAAGATCCCTCAATTATGGCTTTCAAAAAGGTGAACTGTCAATCTCTCTCACAAAAATAAGGTATGTATTCCCAAAGGTTAAAAGGATAAAACACTTAAAAAATGGAGACCTATTTCTCTTTTAAATGTTTTTTTTTTATATAAAATTGTATCATCTACTATAGCTTATAGATTAAAAAAGTTCTTCATCTTACCTGACATGTATGTTGGCGAAAATACAAGATTAATTCATGATATTATGTTTTATACTGAAAAATATAACAACCCTGGTCTTTTACTTCAAATAGATTTTGAAAAAAGCCTTCGATTCAGTAGCATGGTCCTTTATTAACAATGTACTATACTTCTTTAACTTTGGTCCAGTTTTTAAACAGTAGATTATCACATGTTATAAAAATACGGAATCATGCTGTCTGATAAATGGGCATTGCTCAGAGTGGTTTTATATGAAAAGAGGATGCCATCAAGGTGACCCTATATCGCCATACATTTTTATTCTATGTGCGGGTGTTGGCCATGTTGATACGCCAAAATAAATATATTGCTGGAATAAGAATAGAAAATTATGAATATAAATTATCACAATATGCTGATGATACTTCTCTTATTCTTGATGGTACAGAAACTGCTTTCTGCTCTTAATGTTTTAAAATTCTGTGCGAACTTCTGCGGCCTTGGTATTAATATGGATAAGACTAAAACAGTATGGATAGGTAAGAAGAAAGGCAGTGAAAAAAATCATAACCTTATTTAAATGTATGCTGGGATAAAGAATTTACATTATTATTTTTCAACAGGTATCAGTTACATAACATATTTGAACTAAGATAAGAAAATAGAGGAAATTAACATTACGCCGAAATTTGATTGACAGGACAAGACGCCTAGCGCTAGCTAATCAGCGCGCTCCATTTGGTCACGTGATTCTTTTGTTTTCGGTCGCCATTTTCCTTGGACAAGCTGAGTGCATTTCGTTGACCAAGAAACGGAGGAATAATTCTAATTTTAATAACAAAAAAGCGAGAAGAAAATGGTTAAAAGATGTCAGTGGGGTCTCTGTGATTCAGATAGTCGATATCCGGAACGTTTGACAGGCGGCATCGTTTTTATTCCATTTCCAAAGCCGAAACGTAACTTGGACAAATGTAAAAGATGGATAAAATCGTGCAATCGTGAACACCACCAGTTGAATGTTGAAAAAGTCGACGGAAATTACAACTTTTATCGTCTAACGCATTCTCGTTTTAATATATTTGTATATATTCCATCTTTGTTATGACCTACTGCAGTAACTTCTACTCAGATCAAAGAAATAGATCCCCTTTAACTTGAGTAACATCGGACGATTTCGTTGTGATATATGGTAACAAAAATAATAAACACATTATCAGATCTCGAGGTGCCACATGCAATTTTTACAAGATTCCTAACGATAAAAAGCTCAGACCTGCGTGGCTGACTAATTGGAGAAATGGATACGTTGTCATTTAGCCTTTAGTTCCAATCAAAATTTAAATTATCTTCCAAATTATGTCATTTTGAAGGCCACCCCCTTTCCCCCACCGCCAAGTCAAGGAAAAAATGATTTAAAGTGCCAAGTATATTTTCCCATAGACCAGCAGTAAGAAAGGCCTCAAGATGACAATCAAAAGAAAACATAAAAACTATGCCTGGTAAGCTAATCGTTTTTGATTAGCACCCCCTTCCCCACCCAACAGGCAAAAACCAACCAGAAAACCTTCTTTTATTAAGGTTATTTTGATTTCAAATAAAGTGAATTGTTAACATGAAACTCTCTAATAAAAATTCTGTTTGTGGTTGAAGAAGAGAAAATGTTTATATTTATATATTCCTTGAGTAATCTGATATCATTTGTGTTTGACTAAAAAACTCCAGGGATACATACTTGAACGTTCTATGCCAAAATGTGGTCTAAAGTGGGCCCAACAGGGTACTTAATTTTTGTACCCATTTAAAGATAGAAATGAAATAATTTAAAAGATATCGTTTTGTAAATCCATATTCTCCATGCGCGTGGGTCCCTTTCATACCATCGTAAAGTTCTACTCAAATTGAATCCCTAATTTTAAGACATGAGCGGACACCCCAACTTATTAAGCTAATTGGCAGTTTTATGACACCTTGTTTGTCTAGAGGACAGGAAGTGTGACCGTGTTTTTGGCGTCTTTTCCCCTTCGCATCCGCTATGCAGCTGTGTTTAAAAATGTCACCATATGGCAGTCGTGTGGTTTATGACCTTCACCTTTTAAAGAGCAAAATGCATTGACTTACACGAGGACAACAAAAAGGACAAAACACTTAGTCTACAATATCTTTTTTGGCTCATAAAAGGACCCAACGCTATATTTAGCTATAAATTATGCAACACAAATAATGTTTATGTTTAATCACAAACATGTATTCTGTTTTGCAGTCTGGAACACTGGAAGTCATACTGTAATTTCTGATAGACATAATTTAATAATGAATTTACAAAACGATATCTTTTAAATTATTTCATTTCTATATTTAGTACATACAATAATATTTTCATTGGAGATGATGTGAATTGTATTGACACATGTTTATTGTTATTTATGCTCCTATCAACATGTTGGTGATACATATTATGTAATATATGAATACATATATACATTAAAATCGTTTTTTATGTCTTTGTATGTCTTTGTTGTGTCTTTGTTGTGTCTTTGCATGTCTGTGTGTCTTTGCATGTCTTTTGAAATGTTTAGTAGGACCGTTGACAATAGAGTATTGACCCGATCGACGATAAGATGTCCAAGGTTATCAGATAGTGGGTCACGTGACTCGGTGGGCGGAGCAATCTACCCGCGAGCGTAATGTTAATTAAACAGCTCCTATCGAAATGGTAAAAAAAGAATACTTACACCTTTGGGTAAAAATAAAAGTACTCAAAACATTAGCCCAGCGAAAGTTAATCACTTAATTCTTTCCTTGACAGACCCTCCAAATGAAACAATTAAATACATTAAGAAAATATTTTTTGATTTCTAATGGAATGGAAAACCAGACAAAATAAAAAGAGAAATAGAAATAACTTAAAAAGACTATTCTGAGGGAGGGTTAAGAATGATCAATGTTAAAATATTCATAAATGCTCCTGGATGATGTTATATATGTGATATTAGGTGATGTTTAACAAATGTTTACAATTAGCAGGTTGTGAAAACAAAGACTTGAAAAACATCCATTTCCTTGGTGCAGAATATATAAGTTCCAAATTACAATTAATAAGCATTCCTTTTTGGAATGATGTATATACTTCATATTATGATTTTATGAAGTCCCTAGTGCCAATTAATTCTAAAGATGTAAAATGCGAGCATTTGTTTTATAATAATAATATTCAGATCGGAGGAAGATCTATATAGACAGATATATATATATATATATATATATATATAATATATATATATATATATATATATATATATATATATATATATATATATATATATATATATATATATATATATTATCAATGATCTTTTAAATGAAAATGGCACATTTTTCAACTTCAGAGACTTTGTTAAAACATATGACAATATTACAAACTTCCTAGATTATGCAAGCATACTCTCATCTGTAAAAGCTTATTGAAACAAGGTTAAAATTCACAAGCTTGGGGATAAAACCATTACTTCCCTATTCGGTTCATTATAACTTAAAACAAAAACAGGGTGTAGAATTAGGTATGATAATATGGTGAAAAACAGTTTACAGACAAGATCTGTAACGAAATGGCTAAATGAATTTGGTAGTAGTAGAGATATTTTAAAATTATTTCAGTAACCTTTTAAGAGTCATCCAAGTACGTTCTTACAGTGGTAACAAAGTAGAATAAATCACAGAATTTTAGGAACTAACACTGTTCTAAAAAGATGAATATAAAACATAACAATTTATGCTCTCTGTGCCATCAAGAAGAAGAAACAATCTTTCACCTTTTATATAAATGTAATATTATGAAAACCTTTTGGCATGAACTACTTACACTTATCATTACTCATTGTCCTATCTTAAATATTCAAATGTCAAAAGCAGACTCTATTTTTTGGAAACAGATATTTCCATAATGTTATCAACTTGATATTTACACAAGCTAAATATTATATATTTAAGACAAAAGAAAAAAGCCAATATCCCAATGTTTGAGTATTTAAAGAATATATAATAAATTATCCCAGTGTTTGAGTATTTTAAGAATATATAATAAATTATCCCAGTGTTTGAGTATTTAAAGAATAAGTCAACTCTCGTTATCTCAAATTTCAAGGGACCGTAGAAAATAGTTTGAGATATCCGAAGTTTGAGATATCCGAATTTAAGGATAGTTTGTGTAAATATTAAAAATCTTACCCGCTACACGATGACTGGTAATGACTGAAATTCCTTGTTATATCTGCCACTGTAAACTAAGTTTCTGCAAGTTTGTGTGGTTTTGCATGTTTAAAGTGTTATTAGATTTTTTACAATGTAATTTAATATTCTTCTTTTTATTGTAGGTTGTTGCGTCGTCGTAAGTGCATGGCCTAATTTTGTATACCTAAAGCTGATACCTGCAAGTTCTCAAAAACTTTTACAACAAGTACAAACTGAAACACTGTTGTTCATTAAATCAGCTAATTAAATAATAATCGATTAACCTCTTCTCTAAATTATGTGAAATCCTGATTGCCGATAATTGGCGATAAAACTCGCGCCCAAATCTTCGCGAGTTTCACGGTAGGTGTGAAAATCACTATTGTTGCCGATTTACATCTTATAGCAATTTGAAGTTTGAGATAGACCAACTGATTTCAGCAGTTTTATACGTGTGGGGACAAAGAATTTAGTTTGAGATATCCGATAATTTGACATATCCGAATTTGAGTTAAGCGGAGTCGATCTATATTGAAACTATAGGGAAAAAACGGGACCGTAGAAAACAGTTTGACATAACCGGAAATTTGAGATAACCGATTTTGAGATAACGAGAGTTGACTGTATAATAAATTATCCCAGTGTTTGAGTATTTAAAGAATATATAATAAATCAAGACAAAGCTGATCAATAAATTGCGTATGAAAATATGAAACAGAAAACAAATGATAAATATTGGAGACCAGTAATTAGTTTAATTAATGACATTATGACAAAGAACAACACATAATCTACCCATTTTACCGATAACACCAATTTTGGTCTTGATCTAAGTATTATCTGTAATCTCTAAGTATTTTGTTCTTTTCTACAGACCTCAACTTGTAAGTATAGACCATTTTCATCACTATATTAAAGTAGCTCAGTTTTGTTTAAGCTTTTGTAAAAGGAGCTACGTCCTATAACACGCACAACACTTTTTTTTAAGTTCTTTACTCTGAATGTTTTTTGTTTGTTTGTTTTTGCTTATCAGATTATCTTGCTTAGTTTGATTTCATTTTGACAAAGGTAAAATATACATCCTGAAATGGACAGTTCTGGCTTCTTTTTAATGTTTAAGTTTCATGTTTCTGCTTGTAATATTTTTTACAGTTTCCAAATTTGGTAATGAGAAGAAACTCTTATAAGTGCATAACAGTTCTTTTTAGACCCTTTTCGGTTGTACTTGCTTAGTAGGACCTTGTAAAAGAATACACTATTGTCCTGTTTAAACAAAAGAACTTTGAGACATTCAGAAGAATCAAACAATTTTCAAATATAACTCTACAGGATTGATCTCTTGTATTTTTATTATTATTTAACTTTTGATAGTGCTATATATCTACAATTTCTAAAAGTTTGAGACTACAAAAAGCAGATTATATCCTCGGCGTTTAATCCATTGAATAGATGTTATCCAATGCCTTATTATAATTTTCTTATTTTGCATTTTCATGCAATTATACAAAAATGCCAATCGAGAAAACCGTGTTATACAAGAAGGCACCGATTTTTTGACTTTGGTACTCAAGTGCACATGTATGTATAAGTCAGTCCTGGTGTGAATATATCTGGTTTGTTCACTCTTACTTGAACACTGTTTGATTACTATGTAGCTCTCTTACCTAGTTTTGAAATACCTGCAAATCTAAAATAAAAAACCATAAACATATGGTAACGGCTTCATGCATTATGAGTTTTAAACGTATTTTCATACCTTTCCATGTACACATTATATTCAAAGGTTGAATGACTTCCCAGTCTCTGATCCATCCTACTACAAGAAGAAAATAACAATGATTCATGTATAGCATTAAATTGTGACGATATATATATATATATATATATATATATACATACTATTTAGGTATTGTTAGGGCTGTAAAGATGTAAATGTAATAAATTGTTATTCAAAAGTTTAGTGACTTATATCTAAATCTTAGTGCAATGTTCACTACTTTCTCTCTCTCTCTCTCTCTCTCTCTCTCTCTCTCTCTCTCTCTCTGCCTCTCTCTCTTTGTCTCTGTTCCTGTCTCTATCT
The DNA here is from genome assembly GCA_007844125.1 of Sinonovacula constricta. Taxonomy (NCBI): domain Eukaryota; kingdom Metazoa; phylum Mollusca; class Bivalvia; order Cardiida; family Solecurtidae; genus Sinonovacula; species Sinonovacula constricta. The sequence continues at coordinate 39,834,102 of CM017572.1, read as the reverse complement.
GTCGGGTTTGCTTTTTTTGTTAAATGACTTATGTTCTTACTTTTAGATTTGGCTTGCATGTGAACATCATTGTCCTGTGACTTTCCAAATTTTGGTATAAACTGCAATGCTCATAGGACTTTGTCACATATTCTTATTCAATTAATACAATACCTAAAACTATAGAGATCAAATGTCATATTCGGTAATCAACGAATAAAAACACCGCTGGTGCATAGAGCCTAATTCGTATGTCTACAAGTCATATTTACACACATTCCATTTTAATTTGTTCTTCACGATATTTGTACATGTTAATTACATTATTTAATTTATCAATGATTAAATGTGTCTTTGTGAAGGTCATGTTCCTGTCACGACAATGAATGACTTTTACAAGCAAGTTGAAAGTATTAACCATGTTTCAAACTGCAAGCCAATTCGTCCGTTGTGGTTAAAAGTAGCCCACGTATTTTCTCACGACGTCTGTAAAGCAATATAAGATACAGAGAAATAAATAAATAATGTTGAGTACTTTTGTTCGTCGTATCTGGTGATTATGAATTCTACTCGTAATGCGCGATTAAAAATATTGTATTGCCCTGCAGTACATCATCTAGTAATGTCTTTCAAGCCTGACGACAACAACAAATAATTGTCACCTTTTGAAGAATATAGAAAGGGGCATAATTTGCCATCAGATTATAAGCAGTTTTCGTGATACATGTATTTATCTGGTATCAAGAAATTTTATACATTATTCACAATGTTAAATAGATATCATAACGGAAGATTTGCACGTTACTGCCAGTTTGACGGCATCACCTACTTTTTACGATACCATTATTTTGAATAATAGATATATTAACTATACTCTATTTCCGCTTCCTTTCTTGTGTAGCAAGCTCCGGTGTATCCAATTGTGGAAATCTAATTTTATGTTAGTGGTGTCATGAAAACTTGTCAAATGTTTAAATGCATACAGACAATTATTTTGATTTTTACTGTTTTTATGAAAATATTTGAGATATCTTAAAAGTAAATAACAGGTATGTAGTGGAGATAAAAATCACCAAAAACTCTCCCTAAATCGCCAGGTATCATGAAAACCCCGAACCACGAACGTTCCATGTTATAATATTTGAACTGCCTATACTATAATGTGTATCTCTGTTTATAGAGCGAACCCACGCAAATAACAGACATTATAATTATCTTTGTACGCGTCATGGTTAGGTAGGATGGTGCTGAGTCCAGGGACATGTATCAGGTTCTTACATTATTACCAGCATTAGTTTACCTCAGAATACCATCGTCCACAATTTATTATTCGCGGCCAATAGTAACTGATAGATACACTATTAAGTTGTCTGCCAGGTTAACATAAATATTCTCTATCAGTTTACTGGTGCTGATTTCAAATATTGGTTTAACTTTGTCGTATATTCTTACTTATGTTGATGGTAGCCTATTCCGCAACTGCTGCTCTGAAGGGTTGCCGTTGCGAAGTTGCGGGCTACTCCCTAAACACAAGACAGTCTCCCTTCTGTGCGTGTGTTATCGCACAATTTGGAATACTTCCAGATATATTGACTGAGGTTCGTCTGAACACTTTATTTATGCTGCCGATTCATTGCGTGCATATGTTAGAGTAACGAACAATAACTCTGATGGGAACTAGACTATCTACTACTTTGCTTTCTTCCTTGTTATCTGCTACGTCTATCATTGCAAGCTACATTGCAAACATCGGCATACCCGGTTTCTTCAGTTAAACCAGACTACGCTGCGAATTCCTATTAATGCCAGCTACTTTTTTTATAATTGCAAGCTACGCGGTTAAAAAACATCGGAACAATCGGTCTTTTTTCTCTGATAAGGGCCTCACAGAACAACAGCACCATCGTGCTATTGACTGTTACAATATCGTTCCCATAGAAAAAAATGCATTCCATAAGAGGCACCGCACCTTTCTCAAGTACATGTCTTATTCTGTACAGTAGTTAAAGAAACTCCTTTAAAATGTTCTGTTTCTGCACTTGCACTGAAGGGATCATTTACAAATGATGACAAAAACAACATGAACTTTATTTAATAGTTTTATGGTTTATTTACAGTTTACATTTATATAACAGAAACACTATTTCTATACTGCCATTTGGGATGTCTTTCAAAATACCGCAGCTAACTCAGACACATGCAATGTAATGAAACTAACGATTGATGATTTATAAAAAAAGATTTTTATTATCCTCATCTGTGCTATTTGTTGCTGACGGCTACATTGATTATTTTGTAAAATTTTGCAAGATCACTGTTACCTTCGGCAAAGTGGGTTCTTTTAAGAGAGAAAACATCGTAAAGACGTTGTCAAAACCATAAACATGTACTAAAATAATGTCTGTGGTCAGTGTTGCGAATTCGTTTTAATTACCTGCTACTTTGCTTCTTGTTAAAGTCTGTAACATCAATGAGTTGTAATTAAAAGATGCACTGACAATCTGTAATGTCGATCTCTTTTCAATATGAAACTCTCATAAAACATTGCCAAGCAGCAGAAAAATACCAACTGTTTGGAATAGAAAGTTTCCATGTGATGTCATCGACACTGATAAGATAGTTTAGGGCAGCCATCTTTGTGGGCAGAAGCTAATGCAGGCTGAAATTGGGCAATATGTGCTGTATTAAACTCACCACTGTGTTTTTCTTTTTCAGTCTATTTTACTGAATTTTATATCAAATTTAACAGCTTTTATAAAGTATTTCAAATATCAAAACTATATTTTAATAGCTTGAAAGGTTATAGAAATACAACCAAAAATGATACACTGTTCATTTTGTTTTAAGTATGAGCCAATAGTTTTATTTATTTCTGTGTATTGATTCTGTGTGCATTTATCAATTGTAAAAATATTGTATTCTAAAAATATGAATTTCAAGAGCTTTCCAATGGTGTATAGCTTTTAATTTTCAGACCGCAAATAAAGAAATTACAAGAAAATAAAATTTACCCTTCTATACAATTCATATGAAAATCCCTTGAAGTCACCATCAAAGATGGCTGCCAAGATAAGGGATTGTCACTGATGTGGAAACTATCTATACCTCAGATATTAACTAACAAGGGAGACAATTTCCATTTCACCAATAACTCCATGAACCAAGTCTAGTACAGTAGAGCAGGCAAATGAGAGTTAAAGAAACAGCTCAAAATGGACTGTTTCTGCACTTGGAAGGATCATTTAAATATAAGTAGAATGACCATACAAATGTTCATTTGCAATTTACATTTAGAACAATAGTAACAATTTTTCTATGCTTTTTTGGATGCGTATATAAATAGCGTAGCTTACTCATGCAATTCAATTACCACAAAAACTATTGTTTTTTAAATAGTCATTAACTGACCGCAACTATGCCATTTGTTGCATTGACCACTACATTGATAATTTTGTAATAGTAAGAGCTCTGTTACTCCTTCAGCAAACTGTGTTCTTTTCTTAGAGGAGACACTCATAGACTTTGTCCAGCCATAGACATGTAGTTTAATATGTCCTTAGTCAAACTGCTGTGAATTCGTTTTCAGGATCATGGACTGTATTTTTTTGTTTTGTTTTACAGCATATCAACACTTAATCGGTCATACATCTTCAAAGCATCATTTAAAAGGACCATATACAAATGAGAATACAGAAAAAAAAGACTTTATAATAGTATCAATGTTTATTTACAATTTACAACAACACTTCCATTATTGCCATGTTGGATGTCTTTTAAAATATTGGTGTCTAACTCCTGCAATCTAATTCACACAAGGATCTAAAGTAATCAACTGTATACTTTGTTAATTATCATTTAATACAACAAAATAAAATCATGGCATTAAAAAATCATGGCATAATAAATGATTTTAACAAACATTGCATCAATATGTAAGCATTTGTAATGACAAGTAAATGTATAACACCATAAAAAAAAGTTGTTCATTTACACTTGTACAAAACCTACAAATGGCAAGTGATCAGTCCTAAAGTTGGATTAAGCAAATGAAATCAAAAATACACATGATAAAATGTCCAACTTGTGAATATAATTTTATGAGGCATTTGTTCTTAGCAAGACAAATGTTATTGCATTAAAGCATTCAGAATAGAGACTTATTTTGAACTTGACATTTATAACAATTTTTTGACAATCATTTATAACTTCTTTTTAAAAATAAATATCTCTTATTTGTTTGTTTTGTTGTTTGTTACATAGCATCGACCCAATTATGGTCATTATTTACGTATGTCTGGGTAGAACCACCAGTACATGAAAGTTCTATAGGTGCAATGCATGTTTATCAAGACAAATTGTGCCACTTAAATTCATTAATTTTGAATACAAAGTTCTTTTTCTATGTTACTTTGTGCCACGTGCATATTATTTCTATGTCACAATTCTTGCACTGTCCACAAGCCCCAACAGGTAAAAAAATTGACTAATTATGACCCCATGACTTGAAATGTGGTATATATGTTAGGGGAATTTTATACATTGTAAAAACAACTTTCATAGTTTGTTATATTTCCTACATTCTGATGCAGGTTTTTTCAAAAGGGTGAACCTAAAAAATCCAAATTTTCTATTTGTGTTTTAATGGCACAAAGACACTTGATATGTTATACGGCACCAAATTCGATAAGGTCTAACACAACCAAATTTTGTTGTGAAGGAAAAATTTATAAACAAATGATCCTGATTGAAGTTAAAAAAAAACAAGCTAAGATCGTAATTATAAACAGACCTAGGTCAAAATTTGTTTGTAACCGCTCCCTCTATTATTATTCTGAAAGTTTCGCTTCATGCTCAATTCAGGTGCTCATGAACAAACACACATTTTCTGTTGTGTGTAGACGATCAACCATTTATCAACTGCTTTACACTGATTGGATAAACTGACTAATGTTAGTTGCCTTAAATGACTGTTTTTTAATAAATGATTACCAATATACTTACATCGTATTATAAATAGGTTTATGCTCAAATAAAATTAGATAAGAAATAAGATTAGGGTAAGCGCCAATGAAGAACAGATGACAAATATACCCAGACAGCAACTACATTCTTAACATAGTTAGGCACAAGTCCTAAGTTCAGCACTAGTATGATGCTTCTTGACACTTCTGATTTATCATAGTTAGGCACAAGTCCTAAGTTCAGCACTAGTATGATGCTTCTTGACACTTCTGATTTATCAGCTGGCTGGCTTTATGGAGATTAGACTTCCAAACAGGAAATGTTGAATTACAGGAAACTTGGCTAACACCTGAAATGAACGAAACGAAAATGTATAAAAATATATGCTGACATTATGGTGTTTGACTAGAGACTTCTTACCCCTTCTCCCCACCCCCAGTCCCTGAGCACTGGTTCCTCCTCAATAGGAACTCCTCAGGTAATTCTGTCCTCGGGACAATCATCCCTCAGATGTATCTGGTGCAATGACACATACAGAATCACTATCGTTTTGTTCGCCAGAAAAATATGCAATAAAAAAGCTAACTTAAAAAAAAGTGATAGGTGTTGTGTATAGAATTATTTCATCCTATCAACTTTCTTTTATCAATTTAACTGTTCACATCTCGTTAGATATACAAATGTTACTGCATTTTCAGTAGAGATAACATTGTTGTTTTGATGACGTCATAGGCCCCGACATGTTTATTTTCAAGGGGTTTTACCTGTCATACATCTGAGAGATAATGCACGAATGATCCAAGGCAAACCGATGGTTTCCATTTATTAAGATATAAATTGACAGTTAAAGCTGAACATAAAATCACAGGGGAAAGATAACTAATATATAACTTGAGTAAACAAAATATGCAAAAAACTGTGTCTAACAGGAAAATGTTAGCTTTTAAGAATTGTGAATAATTCTTTTTTATCATTTTATCACACCAACACAATTATGGTCATATTGGTGACGTCTAGCTAATAATTGGTGGAAGACGACCCCACTTATGTCTGGGTAGAGCCACCAGAGCGCCACAGGTTTGCCGGAAAATTGACCGGGACTCGAACCCACACGGTGAGGTGCTCAGGACATTGTTACTAATCTTTCAACACGATGATACAATTTTATTAGATGTACATACATTCCAGCAACGCAATCACTGTTGCTATAGCAAAGTCCTTCTATTTGGAATGGAACCAAAGAAAATTGCCGAAATAGAACCAGTGCACTGCAGGTCAGCTAATTCAACCTTTAGACAAGGTTTTTGCCCTATTCAGGACACCCTCAGAGTGCGACTGAAAAGTTATATGATGGTGATTCTAAAGATGTAATTACATGTAGGTGACGCTTAACAGATCATCACCGGGCACACTTGATTTTTGTTGTGCTTATATGCAATTGGTCGACTCACCTCTGCTTTATACATCTTGAAGAGCCCTGAGTTGACCTTATCCCAGTTAGGTACACCACTGATGTTCCATAACTGGTTTGAATGTTCTGCAAACATGCCACTCTTCACCTGGAAAATATAATGATAATGTTTGTTTGTTGGATTTATTGTCCCACTAACAGCATTTCAGTTATCTGGAGACGGTGTTCACTTGAAGCAGATATAGTGCTGCCTTCACTGTGTATATAATGATGTGAACCAAAGGCATTTTTTTTTTGCGAAAAAAAAAATCAGTTCTTATTGTTTTACTTTTATCATTTGATATTAAGGTGTTTTATTATATTTATAAAATAGCATTTTCATACACTTCACATGCATAGCATACTTACAGTGCAGATATGTTTTACAGCATCTAGAAACATATAATCCTTTGCAAAATTCTCAAATATTTCAGGCTTTACAAATGACTTTGGCAATATTCTTTGATGACCTGAAAAGAAATAAAGTAACAGAAACTGTTATAAAAATGTCGAGTAGGCAGAGTTACTGAATCAACAAATTTCACTACATGTATTTACATGTCAATCAGAGCCCTTACTTATTTTCTCATTTTCACTGGTTATGCCTTGTTGAATCACAGCAACCACGGCTGTCACAGAAAGCACATTACCATCTCTGCCCCTATCTGGTTTAAAGGTGGCATCAGACAGTTGGGATCAAAGATCAAAATATCTTTTTTCCACCCAATAAATTAATTACCGAAACAGATATTGTGAAATGCTTTGTATTGATGTCCTAAATCTATTTGAAAAGTGAAGCACAAAACCCCAATCCTCATTACAAACATGTATTTTCTCCCTGAACCATGCTGCATAATTACGGTAGCTATTTTTAAGCTATGAAAAACTATGTCACCCCTTAGCTCCAAGATCATGTTTTATCAAATAGGTCATCAGCTCTAACAACAAAGTCTATTTTTAGCAGAAATCCCCATTTACCTTATTTTTAGATTTGCAGTTCATTAACTTTTAGAGTTATTTTTAGCTTATAAATGATGTAGTGTTCAAAACTGCTTCTGCAGAAATTAGGCACAAATACCCCAAGCAGGGGTCAAGTATTGTTAAATGCATTTGATGTTCATCTTTGAATGATTGTTTGTTGGGTTCATCGTCCCATCCAACAGCATTTCAGTTATCTGGAGACAGTGTCCAGTTAATGCAGATATAGTGCTACCTTCACTGTGTATAGCATGCTGTGAACACATGACACGATACCACACCCAGTCACATTTTCCTGACACCGGGCCGACCAGTTGTGGAACTACCCTCATATTTGCTTAAGCGTAAGCAAGTGACCTCAATTGGCATTCTATCTCACAACTCCATAACTGTAAGGGTCTCAACACAACTGAAAGAGATAATTACAACTGTTACTGAGAAAAAAACACAACAGTGTCAAAGAAACTGCTATTGACAACATAGAGATGGTCAAGTATTTGATTATAATTAGATCCATCAATGGCATCAGTATTTTTCACCACCACGACCACTACCACTACCACCACCACCATTATCTTTATCATCAAGACTAGCACCTGTAAATGGATATAATTCCAGCGAGGACACTACTTAACGTCTCTAAGCTAGACAAGTTTCCTTGCTGACCCAAATACAAAAACAATAACCAGGGGTTATGGAGAAGCAATTTGGATCAAACCCCTGACCTGTCGAACCCTTAGGCCAGCTCACCTTGAAGCTGTGCAGACCCAAATAAATAGACAATGAATTGATGATCATCCAGACTCCAGACCCCTTGACTTCCTGCTGGCTCCATCCTGTATGTAATCTGCAGGCGACGAACCAGCTTTATGTACCTGATACAAAAATTGTCCGTTTACCTTTTTTTAAACCTATGAAAGACATTCGTGGATAGTTTTCCCTGAATAATCTCTACATGCAAGTAGGTCCTTTTATCTAGATTACTTGGTTTTTATTCCTGTTCTGTTTGGAGTGTATGTTGACTTTTAAGTCATTCATGAACCTAGGTTAACCATCAGGAGCAAACACTGCCATTGTTCAAATACAAAATCTCTGAGTATTTCAATGGATTAACAGCTTATATTAGGCAAATGTAAGAAATTTCACTGTTTGTAACTGCACTTGCTGCAAAAGAACAGACGAGAACTCCAACTAAAAGAACCTACCTACTATTTGGACTACCCCGTAAATTATCCAACAAGGGAGACAATTTATATTTTATTCATGTACCCAATTTGTATCTAGCATTTTTCGTTGTAATTTTTACTTTCTTTTCATACTTAAGTTCATAGGCATACTGAACAAACAGAACAGACAAAAGTAAAAATGGTGATGTTTTGGTCAAGTGCTTTGAAATTACATAGATTTGATAATATGTGATATATGATTTAATGACTGTTAAGGTACCATCTAGGATACAGAGGATATTTGTCACTTTCAGTCTGTGATCGTACAGTCAAACTTGTATTAAGCAGCCACCCAAGGGACAGTCTAAAATTGGCCACTGAAGACAAGTTGGCTGCTTAACACAAAATATGATATTATTGATTGTTAACCTATTTATATAAGCATGTTTCTTTATAAAAAGTATTGCTTACATAGTAGGTCAACTACAAAGTACTGTTCGAATAGATATGTAAAACAACAACATAAATGCTTTTGGAATGTCAACAAATGACTCAGAATATCAGAAGTGCCTCACTAAATAAAAGAAAATATTGCTCTAGTATAAGTAGTTTGGTCACTTACAGTAAAAACATACAATTTTAAATGTTTCACATGAAATGTATACCGAGGGTACCAAAATCTTTGTCAAATTGAAGTGTCACAAATCTCCAAAAAGTGTACATATGTTCGGACAATTCAAGTTCCGGATGGTGCATGTTTTAAACTATTTTTAACTTAAACAGCACGTAGTGTGTCATTTGAAAAATTAAATTATATTTAATATTTTAAACAGGGTTTGCATAAGCAATAACAAAAACTGCTACAACTTAATGAACATCTAGTCAAGTAAATTCGGTGCGTGGAGTTGATCTATGCATCAATTAACTCTCTCATAAATTAACGCTTCTGCTTCCCGTTTCACTACGATATATGCTGAATAGATATTGACTGAGACACTATATTGTGCTCCGATTACAAGCTGGATGATATCTACGAATCTATCTTGATTGGGAGATCGGGACAGATAGTGTGATAATATTGACAAGTGGGTGGGGATCAGGTGGATTAACGTTCACACATTCATTATGTAATCACACCTGACTATTGACACATGCTGACTGACCGTTAATTAGGAGTCACTTAAAGAAGGGTTTGTCCAATCAAGCTGACCGCTGGCCGCAGAAGGCACGTGACCGTTGATTAGACGACAATTAAAGAACAAATTGCTTGGGAGGACCTAAACTGACCGCTTAAGGCAAGGTGACCGCTCTTAACATGTGACCGCTAACACAAGTTTGACTGTATTTCATTTCATGAGTGGTCATTGAAAAATATATTTTCACAAGTGGCGTAGATGAAAAACATACCTGTTGAACACCTTGAGAACAACCCCTGGAGCATCAGCCTCTGTTAGAGCTGAGATCTTGTACAGACACAACAGGAAAGCAGCAAAAGCAAGCTCATGACCTAAATGTGATAATGCTTTTAGTGTTAAATTTGTTTTAAAAAATATTTGTTGTGAAAAAAAGAACAAATGCTGTATAATAAAAAAAATGGGTCCATTTTTTAAGAAATTTAAAACAAAACTTTTTCAAATTAAAATAAGATCTGCTAAATTTTGTTGAAAACTGACTTGCATCTTTTGAAGCAAACTACAAAAGCTGAAAACCTGTGGAAAAAGGCCATTAACTATATTACATAAACTTTACCAATTTGATACTGATGACTGTCTCAATTCGAAAATGCCTGGTTGAATTTACTACTTGTACATGTGACTGTATCACTTTTTCGGTTATTTCAAAGTTAGAATGAAAATCAGTTTAACCTGTGCCATAATCTATCCTTGTACTGTTTCCAAAGCTCTCTGTGAGATAGATAGCAATTTCTTCCGCGGCTTTTTGGTATTTTTCTCCCAACATCTCTCCGACAAGACTACAGGAGTTCTAAAAACAAAAGAGAAGAAAACAAAACTGGACTAATGATACATAACTATTGCCGATTTATTTTTTAATATTTTACACTATGAAGAAATTTTTTTTTGGGGGTTACATCACACCGACACAACTATGATCGTATTGGCAACGTTCAGCTTATTATTGGTGGAGGAAGTTCCCAGACTTATGTCTGGTTAGAAACAGTGGCGCACCATTGAAGCAAAGAAAAATAAAATTAAAATTTTGTCTATAAAAAGTGCTATAAATTAACAAAAAAACAACAACAGGTGCTTTGCGATGTTAAAGATTCTACAGATGGCACCATAAATGCTTAATGTGAGAGCTAACATCTGATGAAAAAGTATTCACAGCTTACACAGGTAAACAAGAGCAGTCATACGACAGCACGCAAAACTTTTCTAGTGCTTCGCAGTAGGTTATATGCTTTACATTACAGTGATGCCGATACACTGCCGAGTGGAATAGCTCTCCTTATTGAAAGAAAATCCAGGTGAAAGGTCATATCAAATGATGTAAGTTTAGCATGTTTTGTTCCCATATGGATAAAATATATATATATTATACTAAATTTTTAATTTAATAAACTTTCAGTGGTATATTGTTATAGAAAAATGCATAAATATCTATGAAATACTGCAGCATATTATTTTGTTGAACATGGTTATCTGTCCCTGATTTCATAATCCACCAGCTACGCGCATGATTTATGAATATCTGTCACAAAAAGCCAAATCAGCCATACATCAATATGTTGTAGCTAAAAAAAAGTGAATGTCTCAATTTACCATCATTTTCCTCGATGAACCAGCTACAGCAAGAGTAAAGAAATGACATACTTGCGTAACATGAAGGTCAGGGATTTAGTGACATGCCATATATGTAAGTGGGATTTAAAAAAAAAGCTTTATGAAGATATATGCGAGATCTGTAACACTTGTCAATCGCAACAGTGAATGAGAGGTGACAATCTACGAACGCGACCATTCTTTCATTCTCTTAAAGCTAGCAACCCAGAGTTGTGACTGATTAACACCTTAATTGTATTGTTGTCAATTCTATTGAGTAATTGACATATAGTTTAAGAGCAGTCCTTATTACATTTTGACAATCTCTTTTGACCCCTAAAAAAAATAAAATAGCATAAATTCCAGGAATAATAAAGAACGGATGCTGGTTGATCGGGGTGTAGCAGACAATCCCCCCAAAATGAAATCCCTTCTTGTCATTTTGGCATTTTGGCTGACAGAATCCCTCCCATGAACATTCTTAGGCATTCAGAATCCCTCCTGTGAATTTTCCAATGTGTGTTACACTTTAATGAACTCTTCTAAGTGAAGTTAAGTGTTTGAACCTCATTCATTTTGTTAAACCACTCCCTGAAGGACTTGTTTCCAAATCTCTGGGCCTGTTCTGAAGGCGGGAATTCTTCAATGTACGAGTCTAGCTTGTCCAGCATTGCTAGCAACCTTGTGAGTATCTGAAATTCAAAAAACAACAACCTTAATCTTAAATAGAAAACAATTACTTGCTAAACATAAATTATGAGACTACTTTAATATAAGTTGGAAAAATACATTAGATTTATTCCTTTCATTCATAGTTCATCTATAATTAAGAAATTTACTGAACTTTGTTGTTTTTCTTTACAAGAGTCAAAAGGATTTTACTAAATGTATGTTCAACTTGTGATAATTGACTTAAGGCTGAACCAGAAGATGATCATTACATAATTAACAGAAAACTATTGTCTACCTCTGACATCGGTACTTCTGCTGTAGTTTTCTTCCCTTTCACCGCATCACACATTGCCTGTAGAAATCCCAGCAGATCCCTATAGCCCTGTGTTTGAAGCACTTTATAACATTAACACTTTTTGTCAGCCTTAATAAACTTTCTTGTTTAAAAATGTAAGAAAATAATTACTTACTTTTTTTTAGAATAAAAAATGCCACACAAAAAAATTATTACCCTTTAAGAATGTTTCTTCTAACAATTTGTTTGATGTTTCAGTAAATGCATTGTTTATACATGGTATATTATTACCCTTTAAGAATGTTTCTTCTAACAATTTGTTTGATGTTTCAGTAAATGCATTGTTTATACATGGTATATTTAATAATAAACTATCAGTATGCAAGAATAAACCTAATTAGGTATGCAAATAATTTATTATCATCATATTATTTTTCACAATTAAAACAAAACTGTACTATAAATTTATAAAACTACAGTGATATTATTACACATCAATTTATTTGTAAGAAATAAGCTTCAATGCAGACATAAACTAGCCTCCCTATATTGCAGTCGCCATGAAAGAAATGTATTTTATTTATTTATTTATTTACTTATTGGGCTTATCGTCCAACCAATAGTGTTTCAGTTATCTGGAGACGGTGTCCACTAGAAGCAGATATAGTGCTGCCTTCACTGTGTATAACATGTCGTGAACACCTGGCATGATACTACACCCAGTCACATTATCCTGACACCGGGCCAACCAGTCGTGGAACTACCCCTATATTTGCTTGAGTGTTAGCAAGGGAGCTATACCACTGCCATTTTAAATGACTTTGGTATGTCAGGGCCTGAGATCAAACCTGGACCATTGATCCACCAAGCTGGCAATATCTACTAGGCTGGACCAAATTTTACCAGACCAGTATGATTTTGGCATTTTGACACAAAAGTTTGGTAAGCTAACAGAGGTATTGTGAGTGGTTGGGTTCAGTAAAAGGCTGTAAAGCATTGTTTAGTTGAGTATATTATGTTTCATAATAATTCATCATTTTGAAAATGATGTGGCTAAAAATTCTGGTGGACACTGGGTCCATTTAACTTATAAAATTTGATGGATCAACAGAGATTTTGGTGGAATCTGGCCAAGGTCCACCAGGTTCTGTCGAAGACTGTATTGGCCAACTAATTGTGCACAACAACATAAGGTAAAGCATGGGCAAATTTCTTACACATTTTAATCCAATAATGTGCAAGCACCACAATTAGGATAGCATACCCACCTCAGACTTTTCCCATATTGGAATATCTTCAGGTCCTGGGCCTATCTCTTTTTTGGGAATAATAAAATCATGGGATTCAACATCCAAGACTGCGGGTTCTGTAAAAAAATAAGTAGGAGAAAATGTCATATTTAAGCACAGTTGATTTGACATGGATGATCAGAGAAAAAATGTCTGCTGAAAATATTTAAGTTGAAATATTATAACGTAAGTACAGTGGTCAAAATTAGCGCTAGCTCGACAGCAAAAAACTAGAAGATTTTCTTTTGGTCTAGTAAAAATTGCCAATTTACTATTCCGACTTGCTTGTAAGATCCAGATCATTGAAAAATTATTGTGCTTTCACTTTGAATTAGTAAACAAACTTTTGAGTCACCTATTAATTCGGCAAGCTGTTGCTTGTATCATAAACATGTTATGCACACTAAACTGACATGTTTAGTGAGCAAGAACCACGTGGTATTCTATTTCCCACATGGTACATAATGTTCTTTACCAAATTAAAATCAACTGGATCACAGAAGAAAATGGCAGAGAAAATGATAATGAAAAATGTTTCTGGTGCAAAACCCAGGAAAAACTAGAACTATCGCTCAATGCGATTCATACCCCCCACCAATGTCCTTGACAAAGCTAGAACAAGGGTAAGATGGGTTCTGCACATTGCCCAGTTGGGGTGAACATTTGAGTCATGTTTGAAGAAAATCCTTCCATTAGTATAGGATTTATAGAGCGGACACGACATATTGTCTAATACTTGATTGTATGTAAATTTGAAGACTTAAAAGGGGCATAACTTTGTCAAAATGCAATACAGAGTTATGAAACTTGACCTGCATATCCTAATTGTGACACTTCATATATATTTTAAGTTTCAAGCAAATACTTTATCTAGTTTCAGAAATATTCAAATACATGTTAAAATTTAAGAATATTTTCTAAGTCAATTTTTGACCTTCAAGTGTGACCTTGACCTTAAGCCGGCAAATAAGTAACATGGATTCTGCACATTCCCTTGTTGAGGTGAACATTTGAGCCAAGACTAAAGAAAATCTTTCAATTAGTGTAGGACTTACAGAGCGGACACGACATAATGTCTAATATTTGAGTGTTAGATATTTGACCTTCAATTGTGACCTTGACCTTGAGCTGACACATAGGCAACATGGGTTCTGCACATCCCCTTGTTGAGGTGAACATTTCAGCCAAGTTTGAAGAAAATCCTTCAATTGGTATAGGATTTATAGAGCGGACACGATAATGGAGACGGACCGACGTACGGACGGACAGACAAAGTGAATTTATTATAGCCCCCCCCCCCCCCACATTTTGTGGTGGGGGTATAAAAAAATGAAGTTGACAAGCATATGGCCATCAAATGAAAATATGAAGTTGTTTGTGACAGAAATTTTCTTCTTTCCTAGACAATTAACAGGCCCTTGTTGCGATTAATGAGGGAGTCAAACACCATGTTTTACGACTGAAATTTGATTTTCATGTGTTCTAGAAAATAAATGAAATAAACATTGAAAGTTAAATGGTGTTTTTTCTGTATTTATCTTAGTTTTTTAGACTTACTTGTAAATTAAAACAGAATTTAATTCAGGCTAGTGAATTTTTTTGGGGCTAGTAGAAATTGCTTAGTTACTAGCCCGACTTGCTTGTTAATTTCAATCCTAATTTCTATGACTGTAAGTATACCCAATATACAAAATTGGTACATTTACAAATTAGGGACTCCAAAAGCAAATTAAAATTATTATGCAAGTTTTAGTCATTTATTAATGTTAAAAGCAGCATGAAGAAAGTTTTGTGTACCCACAATCCACATGATTTCTATCCCATTTAAAGGAGATTCTGCATTCAGTTCGCTTTCCATATGTCTTTTAGCTCTTAAATCCTATGTGTCCGGTCAAAGTATACCTTTGTATCACCCAGCAGCTAATGCTAATGATTTAAAGGTGGTATCCGACAGTTTGGACCAAAATATTTTTTTCTCAAATAACCAAACAAGGCATTGATACCTGAAAAGATCTTGCAAAATGCTGCTCATTGATGCCCAAGATCAGTGTGAACAGTGAAACATAAATCCCTATTCCTTATTACAAACAGGTATTTAATATCTGAGCCATGCTGCAGACATAGCTATTTTAAACCATCAAAACCATGTGACAACTCACTTTTGAGATTATGTTATACATTTATCATCATCAGGGTAATCAGTGCTCTGATGTCGGAATCTATTTTTAGCAGAGACCACTATCGAACAGCAAACCACCCTAAAATCACAGTAAGGTACTTATTGACTTTCTGATGTGGATGAATATGCAGGGAGGTACATGTACTAAACTGGCTGTAGGATACATGTACAAGCACTGGTTATATAGGTACAAAACAAAAATTATAAGCAACATTCTAGCAATATGGTTTAACCAGGTCCCTAACCAATATAAAGACAAACAGTTGTTGCTTGTCAAGATACTTTATAAAAGGAGCATTTCACATATGCAGACATAAAATAGCCTACAGGATTAAATTTAAAATCACTTGAACTTTGGTCTGTCAAGCTAACAAAATCTACTAGATATGGCAAAATTATACTGGATCAACAGAAATTTGTGCTAAATTTTGTCACTTCACTTTAAATCTAGCATTGTCCAAAGAAGATCAGCAAGGTGGGCTTTGAACAAATACAGCTGACATGTTAGTGTGTCCAAAATGGAAAGAACTTAATTGTCTCCAATTAGACCAAAGAAGTGTAAGCCATATACTGACATTATTTTATTACATAATCCAATCACATGTCACTATATCTTGCAAAAACTATATAACACCAAACCAAAGAACTAGTAGGCTACAGCACCACCTTGCTTTTAGACAAATCGAAACAAATTCTTATAATCGTCTGAACACAGCCCTCGCCAAAGCAGACTCAGGTATTCATTTAAACAAAACATTTTATGTCTGACACATAATAAACTGGTTTTTAACAAAGACCTCTTGAAAGCTGTTCAGTGGCTCCTTAAAACTTCAGCTTCAACCTTGTTGGAACACTCCACTGAGGTATTCTGGAACATGTGTTTTGGTTCCTGCATGCTTGATTGACTCAAAGGAGCTTGGCTAATAAACCACCATGGAACTGATAATGGCCTCTGCACAACTACCTCCAGATTCATATCTAGCAGCACCACCGCTCACCCGAACATGCGACCCTGTTATGATACATATATATGTGTTTAAGGTATCCAACTGTTTAGTTGTTGTTTTACTTTCATTATTAAAAAGTGTTTTTTACCTGGAAATATGTGCTTAAACAAGTACATTTTATTTAGATTTATTTATTGTTAGTGTAAATGTTATATGTAGATGAACCATCCTTTGAGAAGGAGTTTTGCTTGTTGGATGCTCTGCTGATTTTACAGAACATCTTTTTAGTACCAGCATTACACTCCAGCCATGAAAACTGATTTAGCCAAACAAAGCTGAAAGATTAATCTATTGGCTCTAAAGTTAATTTCTTAGCTGGCTAGTGCTGTGCATCATCCACCTTGGACTCGCTAAACTTGCATGTCTTAGGAACCAAAAAAATCTAGAAGTGAATGCTGTGGCATTTTAGAATGGAATTACTTAAAAAATAGGGTATTAATTTCACATCCTATTATAAGCGCTTCTAATTATAAACTTTGAATAATAAAAATGAGCAAGTGTTCTTGCTTGATTGGCGGAAGGTGCTTAAATTCCTTTTAAATGCAAGAATGACATAAAAACACTATAACATATATACACTGCATCAATGCTTACTTGAATACCATCTGAACAAATTAATCAAGCATTATATTCAATAATAATTAGAGTACTGCAACAAATTTGATCCAAAATGTATAATAATATACAGACGTATAATCAGACAAACATGTAGGCACTTTTGCAAGTCGCTGTCAATCCAACTCGTCATTAAGCGACAGTGGGCAGAGCTTATAAGTTGAAAATGGAGGTCACATAAATAATGATAGTTGTTCCAAGCACTCCTTTACATGTAAAGTATACTCGGTAGGCAGAGTTTTGGTAATGTCTACTGTCGGCGATACACAACTTTTGCTGTTGGCCATTTAGCGATAACCCATGTGTATGCATAGTTATTAGGGAAGATGGAGTTCTGTAAGCTCACGAGAACTACCCGAGTAACCTAGCTGGTGTACGTCTTCACTGGATGCCATATTGGGATGGGATACAGTCAAAACGTACCTCTCGCCAAAACGTATCCCCGATGAGAAGTCAAAACGTACTCCTGGTAAGAGTCAAAACGTACTACCGACGAAGTCAAAACGTACTATAGACGAAGTAAAAACGTACCCCCTATTGTTAACCAATCAAGGACAGCTGATAGATAAATGGTTTGTTATTGACAGTTACTGCTAGGTGTTTTATCGCCTATTGTATACTAATTATGCGTTAATCATAGTCAATCTGCAAGTTTTATGCACATAAAGTTAGACGCAAATAAACCCTCGATATCTTGTTGACGGCGTTTTATTTTTTTAATTTAACCATTTTTTACTTTGACATACAATACGTCTGCGGATAAAACGTCAATTTTAAAGGATTCAAGTAATTTATTCAAATAAAATATCAAATATATGTACATTTCGAAAACTCATTTACTGACAATAACTTTTTAACATTTTCATACAATCGTGGCGTTATTAACAATTATATTAACTTTCACATCCACTTGTCGAAACGAAAAACAAGTCGATGCTTAAGTGTTATAATAGTGTTAGTTTTATAATAATTATAATTAAAAGTATATAGAATATAAAGTACAATGTAAAATATATACGTCATCATCAATGCTACATCACAGATACAACTAACTTGTCGAAACAATTTCTTCAAAAATAACAATTATAACTCATTAAAGTGTTTATATTATACAATTAATAAACATATCTTATGAATTATGAATGATGTTCTATTAATTATGTCTAATAAAATGTTAATATTATATGGAAACATGGAGGTACGTTTTGACTTATAATAGGAGTACGTTTTGACTTCTCGACAGGGGTACGTTTTGACTTTCCGTAGGGGTACGTTTTCATGAGAGGTACGTTTTGACAGTAAACCATTGGGATGTAACAAAGCATATAGGCCAGAATTGTAATACACAAGAGTGTGTGTACTGTGACCAAGCATAAAGCCATGAAACTGGATTACTGCGGACTTCCTGACCTAAAGATCTTGGCATACGCTGAGAATTTACGCCAGGACGCCTGTTAACGGAAGCGCTGATCTGTGTATATCCATCAAAGTGAAACTTTTAAATGTATACTCGAACTCTGTATTATCGACGCATCTCTATTACCGACGTATTCCGAATATTTCAACATGCAAATCAACACAGAATGGCTTTAACCTCGATTTCTAAAAATTAGTTGATTATATGGTAAATTTTTGGTTTAGATGTTAGTTGTCCTTTACAAATTCAAAGTTTATAAGCTGATATTGTCATGCACACACATCAAAGATAAGTCAAACAAGTACGACGATAATACAGTGGTCCATGCTAGTTGTTAATACTGCTGACTCACTTAATTGTAATTTAGTGAATCGGCAGTTTAACAACTGCATTTAAAGGTTTCACTTTGATGTATGTACACAGATCAATTAATGTTTAACTAAAAGGATGTGAAATGTTTAAAACAACCCCCACATTCTAACATCTTCCCCGACTTTTTGACTTACTCCCACTTTGGGCAGCCATTATCCTATTTTGATCCGAGTGGACCGATGCTTGACTGATTCTTTGAGCGTCCAAGAGATCTGGAACAAAACTGAGTGGTTTGACATTTCAGTATTTTCGATAGGCCTTAAAACAAAACAACAACGCTGTTGAAGACGCATATTCTGCTAAATACATATTTTTTTTAATATACATCATTAAAGTTTCTTCTTGTGACGTATTTTTGCAAATATACTGATGTTTCTCACGGAATCCAACCTCTTTCATCCGTCTACGATGAAATTAAGGATCACTTTTTATGATGGCAGCAATATCATCGCAGCGTTCCACCCAGAGACAAGCGTTGATAAGTTAAAGATTTTTGCCTTGAATGAGTTTAATTGTAATGAATTGGCAGGTGTGAAGGAATCACCGTACTACAAGGTTATTCTGGTCCGGACATGCACAGTATTGGAGGAGGACAAGTCATTTGAACATCAAGGAGTTCTAGATAATGGTAATTTCTTCTGTGTAAAATGTATTCCTGTGTAACAGTTATGTTCATTATAGAAATTTCAAACATAATTTTACTGACCAGCTTGTTTTTCCAACTATCTATATTTGAGCCGGAAAGCATGAGAGCCACTATATGATTTAAACGTAGTATCCAAAAGGTTGGGTCAAATTTATTTCATCTAATCAACCTTCTGTAGTGCTGGTGTTGTGGCCTGGTTAGCTCAGTGGGTAGAGCTCTGGAACGTTGATCTGGGGGTTGTGTGTTTGATCCCCACATCCGGCTCTCACATTTCCCTTGATTTACTTTACTGGTGTCAGTGGAATGGTGGAGAGGCCCACAGGTGGCCCGGTAAGCTCAGTAGGTAGTGTTCAAACGTAGTTATTTGTTGATTTTGAAGAAAGAGCATTAAGAGCAATTCATTTCATGATTTGTACCATCTAAGATTTGCATTGGTGTTCAAAAGAGCCTCTACTTAGATTGAAGTATGAGTTGAGTTGATGCAGAAAAAATATCTGAATTCCCAATATCCGATTGCAAGTATACTCCCTGTGGTGTGAGGCAATTACTGAAGATGTTGATGATGTTTATGGGTAAGTTACAAGTGCATATATTTGATATAGACAAACTGTCGGATACCACCTTTAAAGATTATATTGATTAATGAAAAACTGGCTGACAGGACCTAATAGAGCAATGGGTAGAGCATCGGCTCCAGATACTGGAGGCCCCAGGTTCATACCCGGGCCACGACATACCTAAGTAGTAAAAAATGTTAGTGGTATACCTCCCTTGCTAACACTCAAGCAAATATAAGGGTAGTTCCACGAATGGTTGACCCAGTGTCAGGATAATGTGACTGGGAGTGGTATATCATGCCAGGTGTTCGCAGCTTACTATACACAGTCAAAGCAGCACCATATCTCCTTCAAGTAAACACCGTCTCTAGATAACTGAAATACTGTTGGTGGGACAATGAACGCAACAAACAAACATCATCCAGCTGATCCGGTATCTGGCCAGTGTGTTATCAGTGTCTATTGCATATTACCACAAAGAAGGAAGTACTAAAGTTACTTTATGTGAACATTTTTGCTAACTGACTGAAATAATGTTGCAGGGCAGATGGTGATAATGAGGATCAGATGATGATGATATATTAAGAAGTTATAATGACGAAGATGATGAAATTTTATTTCTTTTAAAACAGATGAGCTTCTATTGATCAAAAGACGGTTGTGCCATTTCGACAAAGCACCAGATAGAGAGGTACATGTTTTTAAATACCCTAGGGTAATTTAGTACACTGTCATAATTTAATTCTATTTAGTAACTAAAAAACATATGGTAATTTAATACTGTATAGAATTTGGATACACTAACATAATTTAATACTGTATGGTAATTACATACTCTCAGGTAAATTAATACCGTATGGTAATTACATACTCAAAGTAAATTAATACACTTTTGGCATTATGTGTGGTTGACTTTTGAATACAGCAGCTAATAAATAATTTTTCTCTCTTAATTTTAACCCATGGTGATTTAACTATTTCACCTAACAACTTATTACAGAATGAGTTCTGTTCTTAACCTAAATACATACATAAAGTGGAAATATAAAAGTTACAGTAACTTATAAATGTTATTTTAAAAATAATCTTGAAGCTGATTTTTTTTTACATTTTGTTGTTCTTCTGAGACAAATTGTACACCAGTTCTGTTCTGTCCTGTTATTTCAGACAGCTGAAGAGTTTAAGCGCGGACCCTCGATAGATGATATCAACAAGGCCACTGCCTCAGTACCCTTGTCAGAGGAACCTACCATCAACTTGTCCAGTTTGTCATCAGCCTTGGATGTAAGTCATTGACGAACACATAGAGTGATTCAAATAGTAATACACCTTCCATAAAGACTGACTGCTATTCCCCCTCTCTAAGTTCCACCCACTACTTCTTTACCTATCTGTCTATCTATATCCATTTCAGTTCCCTACTGTTACTCTTATAGTTAACACATACTCTAGCTAAAAGATTTTAAACAATACGGCTTTGGATATTAGTTAAAAGACATCATAGTGCCATGATAAAGCTAATGTACGAGGTACATAAATTTATATCAAAAGTATATAACATGGTGTCAGAATTGAAGTATATAACATGGTGTCAGAAGTGGGATACGAACCCACGCTCACATTCTGTTTATCAGCCTCGCTAAGCTTCACCCACTATCTCTCTATCTGTCTATCTATATTCATTCACTTCCCTACTGTTATTCTTGGAGTTAACATATACTGTAGCAAGTATATTTCGTAAGCTACAGTAGCTTGCAGCAAAGAAAATTTTATTGCACAATTTCCCTTGTTTTCCATTCAATATACCCATTACATATTTCGTTATATTTCACTAATGCAGTACAGCTTTTTGATTGATGATGTCATCAACATTATAATGCAGATTGTCTCATACTACTATTTCACCAAGTATGGCTGTTTGTCAAATTATATATTGGCGACTAAAATCATGTGATAAAAAGAATTTGACAATTGTTGTAATTTAATGCAAACATTTATAAAACCCATAAAAAAAGACTGGCTTACTATTACTTTTCCTAAACTCATTTAATAAATGTTTGTATTAAATAACAACTTATGTAAGATCCTCTATGTATTTAATTTGCTGAATATTTTCTGGTATCAGTTATAAAATTGATCTATATAATAAAAGGTCACCACACTTGCTTGTGCATTAATATAAGATACAGTTCCAGTGATTAGTAGGTGGAGCTTATCTATGGTAGGCAAGACTAAATACTAGTGGGTGGAGCTTATCTGTGGTAAGCTAGACTAAATACCAGTGGTCAGTAGGTTATCTGTGGTAGGCTAGACTAAATTCCAGTGACCAGTAGGTGGAGCTTATTTGTGGTAGGCTAGACTAAATACTAGTGGTCAGTAGGTGGAGCTTATCTATGGTAGGCTAGACTAAATACCAGTGGCCAGTAGGTGGAGCTTATTTGTGGTAGGCTAGACTAAATACCAGTGGTCAGTAGGTGGAGCTTAACTATGGTAGGCTAGACTAAATACCAGTGGCCAGTAGGTGGAGCTTATTTGTGGTAGGCTAGACTAAATACTAGTGGTCAGTAGGTGGAGCTTATCTATGGTAGGCTAGACTAAATACCAGTGGCCAGTAGGTGGAGCTTATTTGTGGTAGGCTAGACTAAATACTAGTGGTCAGTAGGTGGAGCTTATTTGTGGTAGGCTAGACTTTATACCAGTGGTCAGTAGGTGGATCTTATCTGTGGTAGGCTAGACTAATTACCAGTGGTCAGTAGGTGGAGCTTATTTGTGGTAGGCTAGACTTTATACCAATGGTCAGTAGGTGGAGCTTATCTGTGGTAGGCTAGACTAATTACCAGTGGTCAGTAGGAGGAGCTTACCAATGGTAGGCTAGACTAAATACCAGTAGCCAGTAGGTGGAGCTTATTTGTGGTAGGCTAGACTTTATACCGGTGGTCAGTATGTGGAACTTATCTGTGGTAGGCTAGACTAAATACCAGTGATCAGTAGGTGGAGCTTATCTGTGGCAGGCTAGACTAAATACCAGTGGTCAGTAGGTGGAGCTTATCTGTGGTAGTCTAGACTAAATACCAGTGGGTGGAGCTTATCTGTGGTAGGCTAGACTAAATACCAGTAGGTGGAGCTTATCTGTGGAAGGCTAGACTAAATACCAGTGGTCAGTAGGTGGAGTTTATCTGTGGTAGGCTAGACTAAATACCAGTGAGTGGAGCTTATCTGTGGTAGGCTAGACTAAATACCATTCGTCAGTAGGTGGAGTTTATCTATGGTAGGCCAGTGGTCAGTAGACTGGGATTATCAGTGGTAAGCTGGACTAAGTACAGGAAGTCAGTCGGTTTATTAGTTTCAACATATTATAATACTTTCCCATCAAAAAATATAAAAACCCAATCATTTCAAATTAATATTATGTATTATATATGTTTTCAGTACCAGATGGAACTGAAGAGGATCCTTATCTCTCTGATTGAGGTATCCCAGAAACTCCTTTGTCTTAACCCAGAGGCCGCCCATATCTTCCAGCAGGCTGAAGGTATGTTACCTGACAAGTCTTACAAATTCGACACAAGACTCACACTTTCAAACCTCAAAAACCCTAAAACATCTAGAAAAAGGCGCTCAATGCAAAAAAAGGTATTAAATCCCATCATATATGCAAACATACTTATTGACTTGTCACAAAAACTTTATGTTCAGCCTAGATAATTCAGCAGGCTGAAGAGTTGTTTTTTATCCCAATGACTACCACCAGATCTACTGCTTCTATACCATTTTTTCACAAAATGTTTATTATATTTTGAAGTATATTGTTTTGTTTTTATGATATTTATTATTCACCCATAAGTCATGTTGTTAGGGAGATGGTGATGAGACAAAAGGTTGGCTTTACTGTGAGACCACGTATTACACATAGCATGATACAAAGCTGGTAACAGGCATCTGTAACTGAGAGCGTGAAGTCGGTGAATTGTAATTCCTCAGCCTCTCACCAAGTGAATACGAGTCCCGGTAGGAACAAGAACTTTCATGTGGGGAGGTTTTCCAGCTAAACTGTGGTGTGCTGGTGGTTCTACCCAGACATAAGTCTGGAGTTGTCTGTCACCAATAATTATTTCTACCTGGCCAATATGACCATTTTTGTGTTGGTGCTATGCAACAAAAGTACAAAATAAACAAACCAGGCTAGTGATAGCATTCTCACACATTGCCATCTTGTCTAGATACTGATTAAGGAACAAATACCATACCCATGATCTGCAATGTAGACAAAGTTGAATGAATGTTTTATTTTATCAGAAGTAATGATAAGAGTATTATTTCTACATTTCAGAAATCTTGAATGAACCTACTCGAGAACCTACTGTGGATGAAGTAGATCTGAAGGTCCTCTTGGATATGGGTTTCTCAGAGCCAAGGGCTCGCAAGGCACTGCTACTGAATAAGTAAGTAAATTTGGAAAGTGATTTTCAAAGGATCAATGTACAGTAATTCATCAACAGTGTTCATCTGAAGGTGAAACATTGTATGCTGTCTTTAATTTGTTTTTTTGTTGTTTCATCATACCACACTTATTATTGATGACATCCAGCTTAAGAACTATTGATGGAGTAAACCCCAAAGACTTACGTGCTGGTAGAACCATGACAGGTTAGTTGGACAACCTCCACTCATTTAAGTTATTACCCTAAACTTGATTAAAAATTTTCTTGATGAGGGCTAAGGAGTTACAGGTCAGCGATTCTAACAATTTTTCAAATTTTCAAAAGTGATAAAATCGATTCATATTTAACATTCATCAGAATTTTATCAATAAAATGAAACTATTATGATACAATTTGTTAAAAATATATCAACAAAAACATGATCATGTTTAAAGCTTCTCCAGCTTAAAAGTAGCTGTTTTTGGTCTGTGGTCATAGGGCTTTGAAAGTGACATATTAGTTGTATTGGATTTTCATCAACAACATTAGTGCCTTTAATGGTTCATTAATATTATACAATATATATAGTTGGATTGGATTTTCATCATCAACATTAGTGCGTATAATGTTTCATTTATATTATACAACACATATTATGGCTATTTATCAAAAGGTGTTAATGTCATCCCAAAGGATTCATTAAAAAAACAAGGATAATATTTGTACAAAAAATAATACAACTATTTCGGTCAAATTCTGAAATTTTCTGATTCAGTATAAAAGCATCCATTATCCTATTACCTGCATTAATTTGCTAGTTTCTTACAGTGATTACTACCAAGTACTCATCACTACCAAATGATGCACCAAGTACACATCACTACCGAATGATGCACCAAGTACACATCACTACCGAATGATGCACCAAGTACACATCACTACCAAATGATGCACCGAGTACACATCACTACCAAATGATGCACCGAGTACACATCACTACCAAATGATGCACCGAGTACACATCACTACCAAATGATGCACCGAGTACACATCACTACCAAATGATGCACCAAGTACACATCACTACCAAATGATGCACCGAGTACACATCACTACCAAATGATGCACCGAGTACACATCACTACCAAATGATGCACCAAGTATACATGACTACCAAATGATGCACCGAGTACACATCACAATTAATACATCAAGAACACATCATTACCAAATGACGCAATGAGTACACATCACTACCAAATGATGCACTGAGTACACATCACTACCAAATGATGCACCGAGTACACATCACTACTAAATGATGCACCAAGTACACATCACTACCAAATGATGCACCAAGTACACATCACTACCAAATGATGCACTGAGTACACATCACTACCAAATGATGCACCAAGTACACATCACTACCAAATGATGCACCAAGTACACATCACTACCAAATGATGCACTGAGTACACATCACTACCAAATGATGCATCGAGTACACATCACCTCCGAATGATACATCAAGTACACATCACTACCAAATGATGCAACAAGTACACATCACTACCAAATGATGCATCGAGTACACATCCCAAGCAATTGATGCATTAAGTACACATCACTACCAAATGATGCACCAAATACACATCACTACCAAATGATGCACCAAGTACACATCACTACCAAATGATGCACCAAGTACACATCACAGCCAAATGATGCACCAAGTACACATCACTACCAAATGATGCACCAAGTACACATCACTACCAAATGATGCACCAAGTACACATCACTACCAAATGATGCACCAAGTACACATCACTACCAAATGATGCACCAAGTACACATCACTATTAATACATCAAGAACACATCATTACCAAATGGCGCAATGAGTACACATCACTACCAAATGATGCATCTAGTACACATCACCTCCAAATGATGCACCAAGTACACATCACTACCAAATGATGCACTGAGTACACATCACTACCAAATGATGCACTGAGTACACATCACTACCAAATGATGCACTGAGTACACATCACTACCAAATGATGCACCGAGTACACATCACTACCGAATGATGCACCAAGTATACATCACTATCAAATGATGCACCGAGTACACATCACTACCAAATGAAGCACCGAGTACACATCACTACCAAATGATGCATTAAGTACACGTCACTACCAAATGATGCACCAAGTACACATCACTACCAAATGATGCACCAAGTACACATCACTACCAAATGATGCACCAAGTACACATCACTACCAAATGATGCACCAAGTACACATCACTACCGAATGATGCACCGAGTACACATCACTACCAAGTGATGCACCAAGTACACATCACTACCAAATGATGCACCGAGTACACATCACTTCAAATTGAAACACGAGTACACATCACTACCAAATGATGCACCAAGTACACATCACTACAAATTGAAACACGAGTACACATCACTACTAAATGATGCATTGAGTACACATCACTACAAAATGAAACACGAATACACATCACTACTAAATGATGCACCAAGTATACATCACTTCAAATTGAAACACGAGTACACATCACTACCAAATGATGCACCAAGTACACATCACTACTAAATGATGCATTGAGTACACATCACTTCAAATTGAAACACGAGTACACATCACTACCAAATGATGCACCAAGTACACATCACTACCAAATGATGCACCAAGTACACATCACTACCAAATGATGCTCCAAGTACACATCACTACCAAATGATGCATTGAGTACACATCACTTCAAATTGAAACACGAGTACACATCACTACCAAATGATGCACCAAGTACACATCACTACCAAATGATGCAACGAGTACACATCACTACCAAATGATGCACCGAGTACACATCACTACCAAGTGGCAAAAGGAAGTGTTCAGTCCAGTAACATACACCTTCCCAAACATATTTTTAATATGAACGACCACAGAGTTAACTCAACAGTAAGTTTTTTGTCTTACTGCTGTTTTCTACCAATGGTGAAGAATGGAAGTTATGTGTTTATTGAAACATTCACATTGAATGATCCATTTGTTAAATTTGCCTTGTTTGAATGTGGAAGTGATGGTATTTCTAAGCCCATGTATGGCTACGATGATGCCACAAAAACTGGACTTTTAACCATGGGTTACAAGAAAAGCTAATTTTATCATGAAGAAATGTGTTTGAAAGCTTTTTTAAAAACTTGTACAATTTGTTAATTAAAACATGTAATAAAACTCAAATTGTAAATTTTGACACAAGGAACCTTTTTTTTTAGTGGCCTTACACATACTGAGTAAACTTTTATTGTCAGGTTGTCAGTAATGTCGGCCATGGAGTGGCTTCTTCAACATGAGAGTGACCCAGACATAGACACGTCCACATCACAAGACCAGTCACCTGACCAGGCCTCAGCCAATGGGAGCACGTCAGAGGGTAATGACAATAATGATGAGGTATGTGGTAATGTATACACAATATGCTCTGTAGTGTATGCAAAAAAGTATGATGCGAGATACTTACTGTTAGTTGTCTCACTTTGATGGGATATTTTTAATTACACAGTTTTATAGAAAAACCTTCAGGAAGTGTTAGTTTGGAGCGCTCCACAAACAAGGATTAAGCACCCCAGTCGGTCCTTTTGCTGCTTGACTGTTCCAAGGCGGCAACTGCTGGTTTTTCTTTTTGTGTGTTATGCCCCTTCTTTGTGTTTTTGTCACATTTACATTTACCCTGTTTCTCTTTGTGTAGAGGTGATTTAAATATCTGTGGTTATTTTGATAGGACCTTTCCTTATTTACCTTTTTGTGTAAAATCAAGGAACAAAACCTATTTATTCCATATATTTTTCTTTTTTGTTATAATGCATGTTTTCAAGTAGTTAAATATTCTTATAATATCATCGAAGTAAAACATAAAACACTTTGTCATTAATTTTAAACTGTTAAAAATGCATCATTCTTGAAAATCAATATAGACATGAATTTATTTGAAACATACTTTCAGATAAATCACCACACATTAAGATTAACCATAAGTAACCAATTGGAATTTCCTCAGCTTTTCAGCTTATCAACTGCCAGGATTTAAAAAAGATCCGAACCAATTAATTTTATGAAGAATGTTCCATTTTGGCTCTTCATGAAGAGTCCAAATTGTTTCTGCACATATGCATGAAAACACGCCTACCAGGTACTTATAAAAAAAGATGGTTTTCAACAGCTTCAAGCAGATTTTGTTCTTTGAAACAGCCATGTAAGTTATTGTTGCTTGAAAAGATTTCTTGAAATGCTGTTAATTGATGTGAAAACCTGAGCATAACATGTCATTATTAACATGTATTTCCTATCTGAGCCTTGCTGCACTGTTTGCTATTTTCGAACTAAGAAAACCTCTTGTGACCTCTTACTGGGATCATGTTATATCAACATCCAGGTAATTCGCTCTTATGTGTTTATCAATTTTTAGCTGAAATCCCCATCATGCTTGTTAAAAGATTTGGAAAGAATAAGAATATAGAGCATATTTTTCATGCTGTTTATCAATTAAAGTAGTGTTAAACAAAATCGTCTTTTTTTTTTATTAAAGCATGAGTTTGTGCAGTTTTGTCCAAGTTCACCAAAAGGTTTTGCTACTTGTATTAAATTTAGGCAAACTACTTGGCTACCACCTCTAATGACCAAGAACAAACTGTTCCCCATAGACACATTCATCGTTTTGTCATGCACCTATTCTTGTTATGATCATAACTGATTGGGACCAGATGCCAGCAACTAATCTTTTTTATGTTTAAATAATAAAATCAATGACCTAAACAGCAAAAAACATGTTTCTGTTGCACATGCCATGCCCATACTGAAGTTGTTAACCATTTAGTTTATGCTCCTGGAGAGGCCCTTGGTTCGATCCCAGGCCGCGACATACCAAAGTCATTAAAATGGAAGTGGTATAGCTCCCTTGCTAATGCTCAAACATATATAAAGGTAGTTCCATGACTGGTTGGTCCTGTGTCAGGATAATGTGACTGGGTGTGGTTATCATGCCATTTGTTCACAGCATGCTATATACAGTGAAGGCAGCACTATATCTGCGTCAAGCGGACACCATTTCCAGATAACTGAAATACTGTTGGTGGGAAGATAAACCAAATAAACATGTGCTCCTGCAGTAAGCTGTACCGTAGGTATTAGTGGATGATAACGCTACTTAAAACAAAACAAAAAGTCTTTTGATGGTGTGGAAGGTATATTGAGTAGCTCTGAGTAAATCTTGTTTTGTCAGAAATATATCTGGTTCAAAAGATATTATATTTATGTCAATATCAGCCCTGTTACCTTTAATACAAGTTACATGCCAAATGTTTATAGCAGGTGCATTGCCAGCCTGCCAGAGTCCATTTTTAAGTGACTAGGGAGGACAATAAGTTGTTAAGGTAGACTTGTTCAAAAGACAACTTTCAGTTTGACTGTAAGTGACTTTCCTCACTTCCCCTGAACAAAATGTATTAATAAAACAGTCCATTTCTCTGTTTAAGTTTCACAAAGTTTGTTATATCCGATGTAATTGTTATTGAGCAATGTTATGTCTTGAATGCAAAATGGTCAAAGTTAATTGACAGGGTGAGCAGAGCAAACACTATTGCTGGCTAAATTTGCTATTGCTCATGGAATTAAAACTGTAGTCACGCACTACCCTTACTACCTTTGGTTTCTGATTTCTTGATGAACTGCCAGTTTATACACTAACATATACTCAGTATAAATTGAGGCCCCCATAGTTGACGAGTACCCTTTTGAAACCTGATCGTGGTTCCATTCTATTCCAGGAGAAAGGTGCGGTTGGCTACACACCTACTGCAGCAGATGGCACACACCTATCTCACTGCAGGGTCTCAAACATACTTAAATCTCTCCGGGCATACAGACGAAGAGAGTTCAAACCTAATCCCAAGGTGAGAAAAATGTCAGAATATGTGTTTGCTGAAATCAAAACATCTTATTCAAATTAAATTGGGAAACTTTTATTTAACCCTTTTACTTTAATGTCCAGGGTAGAACCATGCATGTGAACTTTCCCACTTTTGGATGGAAACTTCCACTTTTAAGGTTAACTATTATTTGAAAATGAGGGGTGTTTTACATATTTTCAAAAGTCTCCCTACTTGGAAACAGATAACTTCCATCTTTGTTTGAATGAAAATTACAAAAATTACACATTGCAAGTGAAAATCTCCCACTTTGGCCTCAGAAAAAGTTCACATGTATGCAGAACCAGTACTCCGGCAACAGTGCATCTTTCTTGGGTACTGCTTATTAAGTTGCCAATTTGCCAAAGGATCTACATCTAAAAAAGGATCTATGAGAAATCATAATGTATAATTTTGTGTAGGTATTATATTAAAATACTAAATCAGTAGCATGTAATTCCCTTAATAGAGTTCCCAGTATTTTAAGTGTAGAAGATTCGTCAAAAAAAAAAAAGAGAAAAGAATATGTACGTTGAATTGTAGTTTCATGACATAGCCGCGGAATCCCTCTTTGTGGTCATCATGTTCAAATATTTGTTTGTTTTGTTTATTTGTTTATCCAGGAAGAACATTCTGAAGTGAATGTTAAGCATTTTATTTTCAGACTTTACAGCATCTTCTAGAGATGGGATTTGATGAAGGGGACATTATAGATGCATTGAGGGCCACTCGGAATGATGGGGATGCAGCAGTAGGTGACATTGATTGATGAAATGCTTCATCTAAATGTGTTCTGTCTTGGAATTTTTATTTTATATTGCTGTAACATCTAAGGTTATTTGGCAGATTGGACCCTGAAATGATAGAGCGAGAACCCTCGAGAAAATATCATAGTAAACCAATGATTGATCCATAAGGGCCAGGTTAACAACAGGTCAGAGGTCAACTTGAACAAACATTGAGCTGTCAGATACATGAACATTCTTTCTAAACAGAACACACTATACTGTTAGGTTATCATAATAAAGCAATATAAAGGCAACATGTAGCAGGCTTATGTATCATAAAATGAACAATGAAATGGTTGTTTCTGCATGTTGATGATCTTTTTATCAAACCATTGTTGTGATTCACAAAGCAACAAAATTCAGGATCTATTCATCATTAATTGCAGAAAGAGTCATATGCTGTTATGAAATCAATGTATGAACTCGTGCTTGCGCAGATGCTAAGCAGGTTTACGGTAAAGGTTTAAAAATTTACATTGGAGTTAAATACATCATGCTAAAGTCACTTCACAGAAAACTGCAATTATTTGTGGATGTTCCTCTCAAGCACAGAATAGAAATTACGATGGAACTTTGAACAGGCAATTAATAAAAAATAATAATAGGAAGGCAGACTCGTTACCACAAGGATGCAGGTCAGGGCTAAAATTATTGACTTTATTGAGAAGTCTTCCGATAAACTGCTGTGTACCAATGGTCGTGTCCAGACATAGGCCAGGAGTCTTCCGCTACTAATAATTAGCAGGTTGTTGGCAATATGACCATAATTATGTAAATGCAATTGTACAAATAAACAAAAAAAGAAAATCCTAAACATTAAATAGATCACAAATTTAGTAATGACCCGTAATCATAAATAAGATATTCGGGTAGACAGATCAAGGGCCTCTTCAGTCGTGCGGTTTCAGATT
Organism: Sinonovacula constricta; assembly: GCA_007844125.1. NCBI lineage: Eukaryota > Metazoa > Mollusca > Bivalvia > Cardiida > Solecurtidae > Sinonovacula > Sinonovacula constricta. The sequence continues at coordinate 39,801,597 of CM017572.1, read as the reverse complement.
TGTGTTTTTGGTGTCAAACAGCTAAGTAAGGAGTTAAGGAATTTAAGGCATCGTGATTTAAACTGCTTAGTCAGGAGTTAAGGAATTTAAGGCATGGTGATTTTTATTCTCACTGTTCCCTTTTCAGTGTGATATGTTGTTAGGCAACAAGAAGCCACCTCCGGAGGAAGTGTATGAAGGTATAGAATTTGACAGTCCCCTGTTCAAGGCCATCATGGCAAACCCCACAGTGCAACTTGGCCTTAACAACCCCAGGTGCCTGCTGGGTAAGTTTACAACTTCAGAATTTTTGTAGACTCGATTGCAAAATATATATATTTAAAAAACAAACTTGCCTTACTCTTGCCATGAAAAAAATGCAGTTTCTCAAGAGTTATTTTAAAAAATCTTTTGGACATTTTAAAGGCAATGAACATTATCTAGCAATTTGTAAACCCCATTTCCCTGTCAGGGATGTTTGCCTTATGTTGAAGCCAATGATAAAAAACTAAATTAAAGTAACTGTTAGCCAGGGGTATTGCAGGTACTAATGTTCACTTGTTAAAAAAAAATCAAACAAACAATAAATAGTTAAATATTCAAATATTTGATTTATGTTTGGAGATGAGTAGGAGATGAGTTTTTTTAAATAATATTTTAGTTAATATCTTGCATACCTGTATGATTTAATGTTAAAGAAATATGTTTATAAGTAAAAAGATGTACATTGAAGTAACAGTTCTGGAACCGTAACAGTTGTCACATGATACGATATACGTACTGTACGATTATGTTTGATGTACGATACCATGTGCGGTTTTTACACGATACCATACACGTTATGGTTCGATACCATACACGATATGCGTTACGATGTGATATGGTGTGCGCTATGATACAACATACTGTACGGTTTCTGTTTACGTCACGTTACACGAAATACCATGGCAAATGTGGCATGTTGTTAAAGTAAATGCTCAATCAGCCTATTTATGCTGTACCAACTCGGTTTAGTCCAAATCGTTCTGCCCCAATCAGCCCACTTCCAGCGCATATAGGCGGTAATGTTTTTACACCTTTCAAATGAGACAATACAACTATTTCTGTCTAAATGGTAAAATGTGTAGGCAAATGATAAGTGAGTGAAGCCAATATGATACACGGCTTAAACATTGAACAAGTGTGTAAAGATGTACCATGTTAAGACAAATTAATTTAAATCTGTAATTTACTAACATTCTTACACCACTTCTCTATACACGTATATTCCAATTTTCTACCCCTATTCCCCGCAGCGGTATCTGCGTTTTACTGAAGTGAAATTTCACAGTCAGATTATATGTGCGGGGTTCTTCATACATGTATGACATATCTTCAGACCGGATGCAGGTGTTGTGCACTACAGCTAAATGACCACTATCTGTCTTATTTGAATTGTGTGGGGGCTTATAATCGCTCACGTGATTTGTAGGTACATGTACCGAATAATCTACTTAAATGGACTAGCTGCTAGAAAATAAATAACATCAGAAATATACCATTGTCTCATACTTAACCCTTTTACAAGCATTATTTAAATAAAAATTTGGTAAGGTATAGTAGAATATGGGTCAATCGGGGAAAAAACTTACCAAACTAAAAAGATAGAAACAGAGCTATTAAATAATAATTATATTATTATGAGACAAAATTGGACTAACAACCGACAAATTTAACCCGGCTGTCTTAGTTATTTACTACTATCAATCTACGCATATTGTCATTCAAGTAATAAGTTCGAAGGTTTGCAATATTAATTTGCTCATCGATGGTATGCATGTACCAGAAATGTAATATATTGTTAAATTTCTGTTTAGAACCATAAACTTCTTTTTTTATTTGTGAAGCATTTATTGTGGCATTTAAATTTCCAGTGAACTTTTGTATGAGCATGATAATGTCATTAGAAAAATGTCACAATATATTTATCTTTGTATCAAAGTATTATGTGAAGGCACAGTAGTACAATACTCCTTGTGTTATGTTACCATACTATATGTTCCGTTTCGATACCACGGTCTTGTCATAAGCGTTACGTTCCATTCAATACAATGCACCATTTACGATATGGCTCATTACGTTACAGGTTACGTTACCATACGATACGTTATGATAGAAATATGCACGATATACGATGTTTTGGACAACTGGTACGGTGCCAGGACTGTTCGGCAGATGTCTGCCAGGAATCTTTTTTTGTATCATTAATATAATGCATCCCTTGCAGCATTTATCCAAATGCTTGAACATCCACACACAGCCACACAGTGGCTAGGTGACCCGGAGACGGCCCCTCTTCTAGTCCAGATATCTCGGATCTACCACGCCGAGAAAAACTCAGAACTACAGCAATCACATGAAGCCATACGTCGAAAGAATAAATCAGCTCCAAGTTGATGAAGGCAAAAAGTGTCTTTATAGTTAAGCAATGTATTTATCATAAGTTGAAAGAATTATTCAACTTGATATTTGGCAACTGTATTTATGCAGAGAGAATCTTTCAGTTCCAAGTTTTGATAGATGTATTGATTAATCTGTGCCTACATAGACACTAATTTGGAACTGCATTAACAATGATGATTTGTTGTAAGATAAATTTTCAAGTGTTGATTTTCATTTTAAAGATTCTTGAAACTGTTTAGAAATGTATTGTTTTTTAAATATAAACAATCAGTGATTCAACCTGTCTCATTTTAATGGTGGTAAAAGTGCTTCAACATAAATTGTACTTTCAAACTGTATTTATAATACATGTAATTATTTGCAAAATTAAATCCGTTGCATGTTAATAATTCAGAAATGTTTTTATGTTCAGACATTGAAAATAACTATCTGTTAAAAATTAATTGTCATTAACAATTTAATATGTCACGACTTTAGAATGTAATTTTTGCAATGTATTTACATACGTAATGATTTGTTGTGATAAGTCAGTTCAAAGTTGTTGACCTGATAATGTTTAGTATTATACCTCAAACCAATTAATGAGTTCGATAGTTCAGAAATATACTTCTTATCAAATGTTGAAAGAGTTAATCAGCTTTAATTTAAATGATAGTTTTAATTGTTCAGTTACTGTATTTTAATAGTACTATGATATATTGTAGAGTCTATAAGCTCTAAGTTAAAAGGTTGTGTCTGACAGCTTGCCTATATCTGAAACTTGTAACAATATATTACCCCTGTTTGGAAGCATTTATGCATAAATTCTATGTAAAAATTTCCTTAAATGTAGTAAATCAAGGCTGTCAAAAACATCAGTGGGGTACATAGGTGGTATGGAAATTGTCTCCCTTGTTAGTATTCCTAACAAAAGGTAGGTCCTTTTAGTTGTAATTCTTTGACTTTATCGCAAGTTCTTTTGTAGATATTAAAATTATAAACAGTAAAATCTCCTAATTTGCATAAATATAAGCTTAAAATTGCTTTAAATACTTATAGAGATATGATATTTAAAAAAGAAAATGCAAGGGTTTGTTGATGATGGTTAAGCTGGGTATCACAACAAAAGCTGAAAAGTCAACATACACTCCATAGAGCACAAGCATAAAAACCGTGTTAAACAATTGAAAGGACCTACTTGGATTTAAGGATTAATAGGGGGAGAATTTTCATTAATGTCTCCCATAGTAAGACAGAAAAAATTGCTTTATATTGCTTTAAATGTTCATTCTTTCCACATCTATAAATAAATACGATAGAGATTTCAGCTAAAAATAGATATCGCCATCAATTTTGTACTGACAAGTGGGTTGTTATGCTTTACTATTCACAAGGATATAGGGCACCAATAAATAGTATCATGTGAGATCTTTTCACGTAAGAATAATTAGTTTGGTTACTTGAGAGAAAGAAACTTGGTCCAAATTTTTGGATGTAACTTCTAAAATGGTTGAGATGAGTTTTACATAATTCAAAAATGTATTTTCATAAGGTGATAATCAGATTGTATTTAAAATGTATTTGTTATAAAATGTTGATAGAACAAATTGGTTTCAAGTTTAATTGTCTTAATATAGATTGTAATTTGGAACTGTTTTTATCAAGAAATGTCACAAAAATGAATCAGTTCCCAGTTAATGTCGGTAAGTGTGCCAATTAAGTCCAGAAATTGTTCATCATACATTGAATGACTAGATTGGCTCTAAGTTTATGAAAGTTCAAGTTTTCTGATACCTGTAAGTTAGAAATGTATTTAGTTTCATATTTCCTGATACCTGTAAGTTAGAAATGTATTTAGTTTCATATTTCCTGATACCTGTAAGTTAGAAATGTATTTAGTTTCATATGTTGAAATAGGAGTGCACATCCAAGTTTCCAAGTTGAGTTGAGTTAAGTTTCTTGATGCCTGTAGATTGTTAATATATTTATTGTCATATCTTGAAAGAATAGTGCACATCCAACTTGTTAATAATTCAAGTTTCTTGACAAAGCATGGCAACACGGAGTTGACATGAATACATTAGTTTTTGACAGTGTAATCATACAACCCTGGAGAATTTTTGGTCTTGCATAATTGCAAACAAGAAAATCTCAGTTCTTTGTACCGTTTGTAAAACATTTCCTATTTACTGACTGGACCTGGTAGCGCAAACGGCAGAGCATCGGATCCAGGTGTCGGAGGGTTTGATCCCGGGCCGCGACATAACTTAAGTCGTTAAAAATGGTAGTGGTATAAAATTGCTAATGCTCAAGCAAATATAAAGGTAGTTCCAGACTGTTTGGCCCAGTGTCAGGATAATGTGACTGGGTGTGGTATCATATCAGGTGTTCATGGCATGCTTTACACAGTGAAGGCAGCACTTTGTATGCTTCGAGTGGACACTGTCTCCAGATAACTGAAATACTGTTGGTGGGGTGATAAACAATTAAACCAAAACAAACCATAACCCATTTATGGAAACTACAGTGGCAGATGTAGATGAGTGCCACTTTAATGTTGCCAAATTATACTTAAATCCGTATAAATCTATTTATAATTTAATAAAGATAGAATCAATTCACTCCAAGCTGACAATTATTATACAGAGTCCCAGATAAGAGGACTACAGCTCCTGCTAACTCCTTCATTTCTTCTCCTTTATACCTGGTATTCATTAGAAACGTCTCAGACAATTTCATTGAGTACCCATAATATTGGGTTTGGTTGAGAATAATGGGATATATGGAAAAATAAAATAAGATTTACTTCTCTCATCTGGAATTCTGGTTATAGTGTTTTGAGATATCGTCATTTTTTGTGTGTTCCAGATAAGGATTAATGGATTTGGTGAAGCACATAATCCTGAAAATGTAAAATAAATTACTTTGGTATCATTTAATTTTGCTGGCACGAAATTTCGCGCAATCGCGGATATAGACTGTTTCGTGCGGACGTAAATTTTTGCAAAAAATAAAAAAACAAACATTATAATCGATAATTGACTGACCCATTATCAATATGTTTATTTGAACACTCCAGCAAATCATGTGTCAGTTGGCCCCTGTGAGTTACCACTCACTTTGCAATCTCATTAAAATCACATCCTAACTTTCGCTTCATTACTTTCCGTTGGTTAGGATCTGATAACATCCCGATAAAGGTCGCCTCAAAGTGACCTTTTAGTTATAAATATTAATGAGCCGATTACGTCAAACTTGACCAGTAAGAAATCTCGTTACACCGCGGTACCGTTGTCAGACAGCGACAAGCACTTCGCTACCTTTTTCATATTCTGAAGGCGTTCATCATTGATTCTAAGTTTTTGTTTGAACTGTTTTTGAGTGTGTTTGCTCCCACTACCCATTATCAGAACCTGGAGAAATGACATCCCGCAAAAACAGCACCGATCGACTAACGAATGTAATTTCTTGGGCGTTTGTTTTACTGGATCGCAAATGTCAATGGGGACTGCCATCTTGAAAATGTGACGCACCTTTAATCGGAATACCTTGGACATTGCTGCTCAATATGAATTTCTGTAAATAGCCATAATCTGACGAATATTCATGAAGTTATAACCCAACATTTTGCAGCCGACGATTTCATTGGCTAATCAAAGGTCAAATTGAGGTGACACCTAATGCGATGTCATCAGATCCTAACCAGCAGAAAGTAATGGAGCGAAAGTTAGGGTGTGATTTTAATGAGATTGCTCACTTTGTTACTAGTAGTCAATTATCAGACGGCTGTTTATTCGGAGCCGCTAATTGACACGGGACCTGTTTGATTTTGACATTAGTATGTTTCGAATACACATGTGGAACTATATGGTTAAATACCTTAGGTTTAAATTCGCGCACTGGCCCGAGCACAAAATACGCGAAAATTAAGCCATCGCTAAAAAAAAATGATACCACAGTAATTGGTGAAGTGTATTAAACAAAAATGAGGATGGTAATAATGTGTGCAAGTAATATGACATTTTGAGTAGACTTGAGATAAATTTATCAGTTGATATACTCAATCAATTTTCTAGATTAGTAGAGGTATGAAGTTGTTATTGTAAATGTTATTGTTTTGTTTTTGTTACATTGAATTGACACAATTATGGTCATATTGGTTGCATCGTGCTTATTATTGGTAGAAGTATTTGTATTGGTAGAACCAATGGGGCATGTCAGGTTAGCTGGAATACCTACCCACATAAAAGTTATTGCCTTGTCTGTGATTCGATCCCAGCCGGTGATAGGCCGATGAATTACAAGTCGGTGACTTACTTCTCGGCTATGGGGGCGCCCCATATATATTTTGATGATTAACAGTTTTTTAGATCAAGAAAAGTAATAAATCACTGGGTAACAGCTTACAGACAGTCATATGTCCCAAAAACTTTGTTCTAAAAGTTAAAACAAAATCTTATGTTTTAAGTTTGAGATTTAAAGGAGGAGCCTGCTACATTTATTAAATATGGATGCATTTCATCATAAATTCTTTCTTAAGAGCATTTCATTAATATTTCAGAAATCGCTGTCAGAGCGAAATTGCTCTTAAATCTTATGAGTGCTGTTGATCAATTTGCTACCAATCGCTCTTACGACTGATTATTGAAAAGGAGTAGGACAGAAATTTAAGAATGTTTTTAGACCGCTCTTAAGATTTATGATGAAACACACCCTGTATTTGTACAAACCCATATCAATGCTTAGTTCTTTAAGCTATATCCCAAGAAACAAAAAACTTGATGAACCAACTTTAATCATAATCTGTTATGTTTAGACCTATACTATTGGTCTACCTGATCTGTTTATGCTTAAAGACTTAAACATATAAAGATAAAAGAGGGTTGAATGAACGACACAGCAGTAGTGTTTTTGAAACAAATTTAATATCGGCTTTAAAGATTTAATGCAGTCATGTTCTTGTATGTTTTTATCAAATTTTGCAGAAAATATTCATAAAGGGATGTTACTCTATTTAAATTTGATGTACTGACCTCCCTTTTGGGAAGGTATTTGGTATATAGTAACTGAAGAAAATAGCATTTGTCTACTTTTAAAACTTTTTGGAACACTTATGACTGCAACATGCTCATAAAATTTTAACTTATTGATTAAGGTAAGACTGAGTTGAAAGAGTTCGAGCGATACTTTTCAAATGAGAGAACTAAAAAATAAAATAATTCTTATATTAGAATATTTCTTATAGTTTATGAATATACCTACCCACAAGAGAGATAACTGATTCATTTCATTTTGAAAACTTCCAATTCTGGCATCTTTATATAATGATTTGGTTGTTTAAAAGATAATTGACATATTAAATATTACCAAATTACATGTGCAGCATACTCTTTCCTAAAACAAGAGCTTGTATTTTTTTTTTCCCGATATTGACATTTTGTTACATTATCATTATTTACTTTATACACATTATTAGGGCATATCTTAATGTATTTTCCTTTTATATACAATGGCACTTTATCTGTTACATGTATAAAGCTGTTCATTTTGAGTTTGTTCTGATGTTGAGAATAATGGTTGGCCTTAACATTGATTAAATAGAATCATCATTATTGCAGTGAATAGTAAAGTTATATTATAAAAACTGTTTGGGAAAAGAGTATTTTCATTCATTTCATCTTTATACTGTTATTTTATGTAAAAATTGGAAATTCAGGTTGTCCCTTCTTCTTTTTACGGCCATTTATGTTTTAATTACAATTTTATAGAAAATAATAGTTTATTCTTTGTTTATGGTACACATAGAACATAAATAAAATAAGGTAACGACTTGAAATTGCCAAATATCTGCTATAATGATTTATACTTCAAAGTTTTTGTATCCATACTTTAATTTTTGTATCATTTTATAAAATATTTGGTGTCAGAAGTAGATTCACATCATACCAAACAGTTTCTCAAGTTAAAATTTATTACTGCATAATAGTGATCAATATCTTAAGATGCAAAAATGCAGATAACTAGAACAATAAGATATTATGACTTTCCTTTATGTAAGTTGTACAAATACAAATTTAATAAATATGTTCAGGACTACAGTTGTAATAGTAACAGTAGCTGAGTTGATAGCAAAATATTGACCAATACTTTTAGATACTGGCCACCCAACCAAAATAGATTCCCCGCAATGGATGATAACCCACTTGCTCTGATCCTAAAGAAAAAAAGTCGCAGGGTATATTTCGCAAAATACGGTATACCGTCATGCTGCTAATATGTGTCTTATGGTTAATCCTTTTGTCCTATTATAAATCTTGTTATCTTAAAATATGAATACAATAAATATATCAACAGGGCAAACTTTGATAGATTTGTAATAAGCATTTAAATCTTCATCATTTTTTACTGCATTACTCTTTAACTGTTCTATTAAGACATTTTTAAATCAAATATTTTATATACATAAAATATGTCTATATATAATTTTTGTGTAAAGGAATTCATCTTCACATGTTATAAATTGGACGATGAAACCTCTTAAGACAGTTAACCAACACCATCTGATAATTTATTGGCCTTAAATTTCTTTGTAAGAATGCACCAATATTTGTTTTATTGACTTTTTATGATGGTACAAGTATCAATTAAATAAAAATCTGTGATATCTAGATGTATGTTTTATTTCAGTCCCAGGTCATAAAAAGATAACAAATAATAAAACCCATTGGTGCCACTCATAATCATCAAGAGGTAAATTAACAAACAATTTGAGTATCGAACAATGGGCCTGATGATTTTTTCTTATTTGAATCAGAAATTTCTGAATAAAGCCTACCCAAAGTGATATCAAGGCAAAGAAAATGCTATTTTCCAGGAACTACCCCCTTTGTCGAAGACATTACTGTGCTATGGTGCAGTGTCAGTCTATTTTGTAAGACTTTGTTCATTCTTATCATGGCTAAATCAAATGGTGAATTCTGCAACTGCAACATATGCTTTAATAACTTTATTAAGAACAATGTAGATAAACTTTACATATGTGAAGATACTACAGCAGTAAATTGAACAACTTTGGCTTGGAAACCAGTTGTTATATTTTTGAATATCATTTTAAACCTTTTTATCACTTTGTACATCTTAATGATAATCATAGATTACTTTAAAAGACCAAGTACAATGTGCACCAATGCAACCTGCTTTCAAATTATAAATTAAGAAAACTCAGTTATACCAGTATTCCATCAAGCATGAGAAAATTCCAATGAACAATCAAGAATTTGACTGCACAAAAATTTGCTAATGAAAATATCAAAGGGCAATAACTCCAGAATGACATATACAATCTGAGTTATCTCACATCCATGCACATTTATACATCAATTTCAATCATCTATTCAAACAAAAGGAAAGTCTGATAAGTTAAGGAGGATGTATCTGCACAAGACACTGCTAGACTGATGTCCAGATAATACCATAATTAAATGGTGCACACCATAAATGGTCTTTAGGAGTAAAAGAAGCAAAGACAATTTCCAGTAAATAATATATCAATTTGGATGATCAGCTTGTCTCCATATCGCTGTCATCTGATTGGTTGGAATCTGTGTGACTGGTTCCTGGCTTCTCTGCAGATGTGCTGGGCTCTGCATCTAATGTTTCAACTAGAAAATAGAAAAAAATATTACATAGGACACTGATATTTCTGCAATGGAAATGTGTTTTTGCTCATTAATATGTACCAAGAGCAAAAATATGTAACAAAAAAAATGTACTGTAGTAAATCCAAACTTTTAACCATACAAGAATGTAACTACATACCTTTTCTAGTGTTTAGAATAGATTTAAATAAATTCCAATCAACATTATCTATGCATTTATTTTGGATTTGAATGCAATGTTCTCTTTTTAGCAACATTATGCTATAGTTTACATAAGGCACTATTTAGTTTTATCAATTGTTACACCCTTCTTTGCTTCTTGATATTTACTGGTAACAAATCCATGGTCTTGTCCATATAGGCTTTAATAAGAGTTTCTTAGTAATTTAGCAAAGGACACCAACATTCAATTAGCATTACTCCCCTTACATTTACTTAGCATCAAGTCTGCCCTGTGTTAGGGGAGAAAGGATTAGGGGACAGGATTTGCCAGCATTTTTGCCGATACTGTGCAGCAACATTTCTATCATTATAGCAGAAGGGCACTTATGAGGTGCCCAGGGACTGAACCCGACCGGTCCATCATACTGACACGGACGAGTCAGGCGTAATGCTGTCCTCTTAGACCCGAGCATAAGGAGGGAAGCCACTACTGCCAACTTTAAAGTCTTTGGTTTGGCTGGGGTTTGAACCCGCGACCTCCCGATCCGCAAGCCAATCTACTGCAGCCGGTACCCTATGTTAGTATTAAACACTTCAAGGTGTGAAAGAAGGGTCACCAGAAGATGGCATGTAATGTGTCGGTATCCAATCCTAGCATAGTGGATCATGTGCTTTAGTCAGATTGAACAATAGTTACTTTCATCTTGACCTTGAGTGCCTCACCTTATGAATTTTAAAATACATGTAATACATTTTGCTTTTTTTTTAAGTACAGAACTTTCATTTATTTTTGAGGCTGATAAAAAAGTGTCCTTATATAGATAAAACACACACTAGTTATATGCATCTTATAGAAAATACCCCAAACTGAAATCATATTTGGCACTAGTGAAAAGCGGTAATACTCCCATAATAAAATCTCAAATTTCTTATTATAATTTTCTAGGCACTTAAGGCTCCAGATTTAAACAAAGGCAGTCATACAGCTTAAAGGGCATCACTAACATGCTAACACTCAAGCAAATATGAGTATAGATCACTGATTGTTTAGAACTGTGCCAGGATACTCTGACAAAGTGTGGTTAATTAGTAGTAAGTTGTTCACTGCATCCTATTATACTGACGTTATTATAACAGCTTAAAAAAAATACAGTCTTCTAAAGAATGTAAGCAATATGTTTCAAACATAGCACTCCTTATTCCTTTCATTCATAGTTAATCTACTATTTTAAAAATTCACCTGACTGTTGTTTTCTTTAAAAGAGATAAAAGGATTTTAATAAAGATATGAAAATAAACAGGTGCATATTTTAGAGTAAATGGAAAGTGCAACTACCTATGCTTGTAAGCTTTAGTATAATGGAAGATACACAATATAGATTTAAGAATTGAAGAAATTATTTCTTTTACAATTATGTCTGGCTCAGCTCCTAAAATGAGCTTGGCTGCCTTGATGACTAGAAAACATACCTTGCATAGAATTTTTCTCCTTTTCACTATGTCGAAGTCTCTTGAGCATTTTTCGTTTCCTCTTCCCAGATGGTCTGATAGAATTCTTTGGATTTTTACTGTAACCAAAATTGAAATTGGAAATCCTGTCCATGCTTTCAGAAGCCAACACAAGTAATTAAAATTTCTACTCGTAAAAAGTTAACTAAAAATTTGTAACAAAATGCAGTGTTTCTGCCAACTTTGAAATCATGGTTGTCATTTGTGACCCACATCATGGATATTTGGGGGTCATCCAGAAAATCTCAGGGCCATGCTATCAATAAATGTATAGATCATATGATATTGTAGAAACATGTTCAAATATATGTTTCTGTAATATTATTATAGAAGATAATTTGAAAAACAATAACAACAATAGTTTAAAGTGTTTTATATTGTTTCAGTCTGCAATAAAGCAAAATTCCAGACCGAATCTAAACATATTAAATTTGACTTTGGGAGTTTTGCTTTAAATCTAATTGAATGGTTTGTTATGAACAGACCCTGTTGTAAAACATGAATTAAAATATGACATTAAGATTGTGATTTGTCATGGCAGATTTAAATTAATTCATATCATATTCTATAATGTTTAACAATCAATGTGCAAATTCACAAAGCCTCATATATCCAATAGTAGCCCAGAAGCATATGTGAATTTAAAAGAAAAATCAGCAAGAGCGCTAAAGAAAAAAATCCTGTAAAAACAGCATCAATGTCACAGGTTTACTGTATACTTTGTAACTAACATTGAAAACAAAGTTGATGGCTATTGCAAAGCCATAAATGATAAACAATGACTACCAATGACTCTTTAATTTTCTCGTAACATACCCAAAGGAGGGAGGACAGAGTTGTACATAGCCCCCTTTTTTCGTTAAGGCCAAAAAAAAATATATGTCTGGTTACGGTGACCCGACCGACCCTATTTTTTTCCGCCGACCCTAAACTTTTTTTTCCCGATTTTGGTAAAAAAATAGCAGCAAAGGTACGAACATTACTGGGTACGAACGAAAGGAAGCGGTGCAAGCGTCTACACTACAAACAGAGATGGCGGACGAACCCGTGTGCATTTTAGCCGTGTTTGCCGATAAATGTATTCATCGCCATGAGGCGTACAGAAAAATGTCATCTTTCCCACTAAAATATACATTCGAGGATGTTTTTCATTCATTTCATATTCAACCAGTCAACAATTTGTCAACAAAGGCATCCAGCATGATGAACGGAGTAAAATGCTTACGAGGTTTTTAGGTCTCATACTATGGTGCAGAGAAAAAGTATTGTTGTTTTTAATTATTTCTTGATTTAGCTATTTGAATAGTGATTTGGAATTTCTATGTGTCCTGCATGCCATGAACCAGGATGTATTGGTATTAGTACTACAGGTACTTTTTTTATAGAACAGTGATGTTAAACTGCAATAAAATTGGCTAAAGGATCGAACCAGAATGAGTTTGTAACATGTCAGGTTAGTGACAATTCTGGAGACTCATTTCAGGACCTCTTTTATCATGAGAAGACCTCTCTTCCACTTTGCCACCATTGCACATTTGTAGTGGTGGAAAGGATCGAACTTAAAACAATCATATTGTGTTTATTGTTCATTTTGCAATCTGAAACACTTTTCTAACCTGAACCCTGAGGTCCTTTGCAATAAGGGAGCCTAAGTACCCACGGGCTGACATTGTGACCTTGTCCATCAAAATAATATGAGATAATGTACTAAAGAAAAAGCAATTCATTCATTTTTCTTTGGTGCACAATCATCAATTTATCCTGAAACCAAACAGCAATTGTACCTGCATCACACACTACACTCATAACAATGGCCGAAGTTAAATGTGCACAGTCTTTTCTTATATCTTAAAAGTTTATTTAGCCTCATGTTTTAGAGACCATGAATGATGATTTAAGTAGAAGAAATGGCCGATTAAACTAAGGAACTAAGTTGTATCAGGACAAATGCAATAAGCTCTTCAGAAGATAGAATACTTCTGACAGCATCAGAGATTAATTTACTGCATCAAAAATGCAGAAAACCCACAATGGTGGAAAAACTGAATATGTTTACAAAAAAGGGATGGGATTGGATGAGATTTGCCGGCATTTTTGCTGATACTGTGCAACAACATTTCTATCATTATAGCACAGGGGCACTTATGAGGTGCCCAGGGACTGAACCCGGTCGGTCCATTATACTGACACTGACGAGTCAGGCATAATGCTGACACCTTAGCCCCAAGCGTTAGAAGGGAAGCCACTACTACCAACTTTTAAGTCTTTGGTTTGATCCGTTCGGGGTTTGAACCCACAACCTTCCGATCTGCAAGCCAATGTTCTACCAATTGAGCTATTGCGGCCGGTTGCACAAAAAAAGAAAAAGGTACTGGTTACTTTTATCCAAGAAATAAATAAGTGATTTAGTTGCTTAAAAGTTAAAACAGATTTATATGTTATATTATATTCTATTTGCCGAACATCATAGCATTTTTAGGTGATAACTTAAAATAAGTCATAACATAAGCCTTTCATGAAACTCAATAATTTACTTAATTCTTGTATTATAGTTGGCTAAACTTTCAGACAAAATATCATGTATAAAGTTTTACGATAATTTATATGCCTTTTAGCTAAAAAGCATGTCCAATTAAATTTCTTGTAGGGTATGATTGTTAGATCATTAGATGCTTGTCATACACAATGCAATATAGCTTATTTTCAGGCATCCACCAATGTACCAAATGTTTACACAACCATATATTAACACCTGTATTCATTTCATACTAAATGATTTGCAAAATACATTTGCATCCAATTGTGTTAGCCATATGAAAATTAATTGGTCACCCTCAAGTTGGTTCTTGACCATACAGGATATGTTACAAGTGTGGAATATTAAAAAAGTCATATGAGGTAAAAACATTAATATCATTCACGAATAAGTTTCCATCATTCATAACATTATAAAAAAATTCATAATATGACTAAAGTAATATAGATCATAAATAAAATAAACAAAATCAGTAGCTTTAAGCTGACTATATGATATTATATGAAAATATGATTGATATGTAGAAATTAATTGGGTACATTTTAGTCTTAAAATTGGATATGTTTTGACCTAAAAAATGTGGGTATGTTGAGTCTATAGCATGAATTTAAACCTGTATCCACTACAAACGACTGACTAAATACTTACGCGACTTTCTTCAACTGTTCTTTGCTCAACAGTTCTGCATCTTCTATGACGTAAGTCTCGAGTTTCTTGTTCTTCTCATGACTAGGTTTCTTACTGTTGCCTCCCTTTTTCTTGTACTACAATATAAAGAAACAAGCTGCTAACGGAGGAACTGTCTGCTAGTTAACAAGTCTTTTGTAGTGAGCATACATGTGAACTTTTTCTGAGGCTAAAATGGGAGACTTTTACTTGCAATGAGGGAGATTTGTTATTTTCATATTAACAAAGAAGGAAATTATCAGTTTTCAAGTAGGGAAATTTCTGAAAATGTGTAAAACACCAAGGTTCATTTTAAATAATTAAAAGTGGGACCCTCTCCCTAAAAGTGGCAGAGTTCACATTTATGTAGTCCTTGGTGAGTGCTGCATTACAGCAGTTGAAGATATTGTAGATACAGAACAAACATATCTCACTGAGTCTGAGGGAGCTGTAATGTCATATAAATAAGACCTAGCGCATTTTACCAGCAATATTCTTAGCGGTACTTATTTTATGCATTTATCATTTTGGCAAATACAATAGATCAAATCAAATATCCGATAAAAAGTTAATAATTTGGGGTAAACAGATCGATTTGCAAAAATTTACGAGTTCAAACTATCAAAGCCAAAGGTCTACAAACATACATCTATCATCAGTCTAAGTCCATTTTGGAACCACTGCCCTACCTTATTACTGTACATTTTCGCTTTTACACCCATGTTGAGAAGTTTTCTCCAAATATTCAATCCAAATATTCTTTTTTAAAGCTCACGTGTTAATGTTTACAAGTTTGTCAAGACGAAGGGGAGTTACTCTGAATTACTTTAGCTTCGTACATTTCCGGCGTCAATCGGAACTGCTCGGTTATTTCCGTCCGCTGTACGACAATGGATTCGAAAAGGGTTGATCATACAGAGTAAAACAAAGCTTCAAAGCTGGTCGCCGTCAACAGCTTATTGCTTTTGCAGATTTAAAATGCCGTCAATTTAAGCGTGGGCAGTCTTCGCCAGAACACTGTTTTTTGTCTGTTTACATTTCTTACCATGTGGCATATCAATTAAAGACGTAGATAGAAATAAACATGTCATTTAAAATTACAACAAACAAGAAAGGTTAAATGAATATTCAAGTCCAAAATTAGATCTTAGTCAATCAGAAGTAAATTGTAGGCCTATTTAGCTTTGAAGAAATACCCCTTCACCCTAAAATATAAACAACAACAACAACAGCAACCCCGCAAACAACAACAATAACAAAAAAAACAAAAAACCAAACAAAACCAAACAACAAAACAAATAACAATAACAAACAAACAATAGGAAAACAAAACAAACAAAAAAATAAAAGCCCAGGTTGTGATAGGTAGCAATTATGTCACTAATATGGGAATATGTAATTCATTTATAGTACGACTATTTCCGGTACGAGAATGTAGTGGTACGGCTATTCCCGCACCCGACATATACAAAACCATGCTTCCCAATTTTTATGTCAATTCGTATATTATGTGATAACCATCAGAGATGAAATTCACAAAACAAGATTGTGTCAACTATGTAGTGACATGTTATGTCTGTATTTGTCATATTATGTCAATTAGAAAGAGGAGAAAACAATGTTTATATGAACATAATACAAGGTATCGGATATGACATTTATATTGAATTTCCTTAACAAAAGAAGAAATGTAGTTTACCACTAGGATTTCATCTGCTGGAAATTTGTAATGACTAAATTTTTGTCTACACAGGGAGACTGTATTGAGAGAAATCTTAATACATGTAGTTCCATATAATCCAATACTATTTTTTATGATTATTATGTATTTCTAAATTTTCAATTAAAATGCATGTACATGACAGTATTCTGAAACAGAATGACATCATATAGATGGATTTTCAAACAAAATATTGATATCTGAAATCTTCTTGCCGAAAAAAAAAGAACTTAAGATAGATTTTCGTCCCAACATCCTTACAGCTGGCTAGGTTTTGGAAGATTCTCCCCGAATGGCGTTCGTTACAAACAACTCTCCTTCGCGTTTGATGCGGTCTTCGTCGTCCAATTTAATGTCACTTAATGTCCGTGTACCAAGCTTTTCTATCGCGTATTATAAGTTCCGGATGATTCCCTGATACATGCGCCCTCTTTCTCTAAGAAAGTCTTTCTTGAAAATTTGCACAGATCACCGATTTCATTGTTTTCAGACGTCATCTTGTTTGTATTTTTGCTCACCAGAAGTTGTACGCAAAACGAACGATAACTCTTCAAAGGGAGATATCAAGCGTTATGAAACAGGACTATTAGATGTATCCCAAAAGAAAGCAAACATAAAAAAATTCTAAAGAATTCACGACCAATTTCTTTGCCGAATTCAGTATATTCATCGGAAGCGTCCGGAAGCATAGCAAACAGACTGGAGAGTTTTTATATATAGATATATAGACGATATATAGATATTGGAAAGAACATACCGGATTTTTATGTGATATTATGAATTTTACAAAAAATCCTAAAATAGTTGGATTGATGATGATGAACGATTTTTAGAAGGCTTCACACACACACACACACACACACACACACACACACACGCACACACGCACGCACGCACGCACACACACACATTATATTTTAGTTTTGGTCCAAAATCTGTTAATTTGATCAAATTGTTTTTTTTATATCGTACTTTCTGTCGAACTAAATGTTTTTTTTTTTATCAAATTTTAGGTTGGGAGAGGTTGCAGACAAGGAGATCCTATTTCACCAGATACAATCATCCTTTGTGCCCAAATTCTTTCACTGCAAATAAAATATAAAAGTGATATAAAATGAATTAACGACGAAAACAAAATACCACGATATGCAGATGATGCATTTCTTGAAAAGATGGATCTGAAAAAAACTTTACTGACAGCTTTAAACACTCTCTGGATAGGGGCAAATAAATGCAACACCAGATCAATAAAAAGTTAAAAACAAAATAAATATGTTTTCTTTTCATTGCCTGTATTTAAGTAACCTCAAGAGGTGCAAGGTTAGAGCTCTGTAAAACCGGTTTAAGCACCCCAGCCTACCTATTTCGCCGACTAACCTCGTTAAAAGGCATTAACTGTTGGGTTAGTTCTTTTTGTTTAATGAATCTTTGCAGATTTGTTCTTACTTTAACATTTGGCTTGCATGTGAATACCTTCTGTGCTGGAAATTTGGTATTTGTTGTAATGCTTATAGCACTTTGTCATATTTTCTTATTAAATAAAATGATACCAGTAAATTATGAAGAAGTCTACCATAAAATGACATTTGAACTGCAAGAATGGAAAAGAAAACTGAACACCCATGGGGAAATGTTGTAAAATCTCTTATACAACCTATTGTAGCACATACGATGACAAGTTTTTCAACTCACGAGGAAACGTACTTTAAACAGTTGAATGATTTACTAACTTTATGCAGGAAGGAAAAACAAAAAATAAGGCAACGTAAGTAATGAAAGCTTATGTTGCCGGTGGTTTAATGATCACACACTTACATGAATACAATGACACATTAAAACTTAAATAGCTTAAATATCTCAAACAGTGGGGCAAAAATTGCTCTTTGGCAGATAATATTATTAATATAGAAAAATAAAACACCTTTGAATTGTGGAAAGCAATATAGTGATCTAGAAATAACTTACAAATTGAAATATATATTTTTAAAAGATGTTTTTCAAGCTTTTACTGTCTTTATAGATGAAATAAATATTGATAACCTCGATAAACTGTTTAACATGTCACTATACTTTAGCGACATTTTTCTTCCATATCAACTATTACGGAGGGGGCATCGACACCAACACACCTATAAACGAGGTAAATAAAGATGTTGAAAAAACTAATCACGTGGCTGTTAAAGCCACATTCGTGTACACATATAAATACATATTCACATTCGTCTGAATGACTTATTATATTACAGGTCCCGTTCGTGACGATATTATTTCCGCCGAAACATACCAGCTCTGCTTACTCATTAGAAAAAAACAACAACAGACTGCAACGTTAAGAAACTTAAGTTAAATCGAAATGTTCGATTTTTGATATGTTCAAAGTTTGCTATAAGAATATGTGTAACAGATCAAAAAGAACAAAACCGACATACATGCATGTAAAGTAAAAAAAAAAAGAGTTAAGTACATATTTTCAGTATCGTGGTTGTAAATAAACTAGATCTTCGACAACTAGTAATTAATTATCAAAATCTCAATAAAGAGGAACGAACTGTCTATTAACTAAACACATGGAATGGTTCTTCAGCTTCCATAAGTGACTAACGTAACAAAGGGGCAGATAATCATAACCTTAAAAGAGGTACGTAATTCTTTTCGCATGAAAGTGCCACACTTTGGTTGTTTAAAGTGCAATATGGCGCCATCGATATGATTTTTCCAGAAACAATTACATGTTCAGTAGTCGCGGCGATATAATGCCAGATTTTGTTCACCGGAACAAGAATATGCTAGAAAAGATCTTAAAAAAAAATTAGTGTAGTCTTTAGGGTTACTTTTCTTGCAAACTTTCATTTATCATGTTTACATTTCACATCTCGTTAGGATATACAGCTTTTAAGAACTGCATCCTATTAGAGGTAAAGAAAACTCCAACATTTTAAATTTGTTTTCTTTTGTTTTGACAACGCCATAGGATCCGACATGTTAATTTTCGATGGGTTTTCCCGTTGTGCACCCGAGAGATAACATCGGAACACGATTACAACAAAACACACGGGACAGAGTTAAATGACACGTTTTAACCTAGCAACTGTAGTTTTTTAAGCTAGCAATCGTAGCTTTTGGCATTGACGTCTACAGAGCTGTAATAATGATGATAATGATGATGATAATAATAATAATAATGATAATAATAATAATAATAATAATAATAATAATAATAATAATAATAATAATAAAAAACAATAATATACTAGCTTTATTTAGTGAAGGTAACACATTAAGCAATGCAAAACGTGTTTGCAATAGTATATCTAGCATGCAACCTTCGTAGAAAGGTAATCAGGAACCCACCCCGACCCCCACCCCCACCCCCTCCAAAAACAAAACAAAACAACAGCAATAAAAAAACAACTAAAAATCAAAACACATCACAACAAACATACATATTATCACGCAAGCATATAAAATACAAGCAACCGAAGAAATATCAACAATATACAGAACGATTAAACTATATACATTTAATATATAATTACGTGTCTATCTTGACTATAGCCGTGTATGAACATGTTTATATTGAGTTTTATATAAGTAAAGTTTGACGAGCAGATGAAATAATTCCGTAAATATGCAAATATATACTTATAAGGACGATGACAATAATCGAATACTTAAACAATAAAGTCACGATAGCTAATATATCCAGTAGAATATTTCCATCAGTACAAAAAACAACACTAAAACATGCATATTACATGTATAATGATATGTAAATAATGATATCATGGCATAAATAATATGCTTTCATTAAATATGCAAAACAAAATATAATATGAAAGCATATATTAATCCATTCTGTATAGCTTTAAAAATACTTCTCGTTATGCGCGTGTGCATGTACACGTGTATAAATAAAAGGATAATTATTATGGATATTTGTAAACAGAAAATAGTGAATATCGGGGTATTTTAAGTACTTTTATTATTAAATTTGTACATGAAATTTTATTTTTATACAGAGGAGCAATACTTACACAATGTTGTATCGGCACAAGATTATTTTCATAAACACAGTGATACTTAACCGCAGGTGCGTTGCGTATATATCAGGACGAAATGTGTATCGTTTGGTTGAGTCACGACTTGGTTGGGATAAATTATGTTGGAGTTGGATTTTGTTTCACTGCATTAGCAATACATACAGTGTTACCGTTCGGGGAAAAACGGCCTAACTTATAGCGTTTAAATATTCCTAGCAACAAGAAATGGTTCCCGATCTGTCCATTGTAGGGCCATGCAATTATAAACCTGCAGTAGTAGGAAAGCATCATATTTTTAGAATAACATGTCCTGTTTAATCTAGATGTAAATGTGACTATAAAAGACAACACACCACCACCTAGATTGTGTAGGAATTTAGCATCCTGTGAAACTGGCTGTTAGAGATAACGTTCATCGGACCCGGTCTTGATCCGTGGCTCTTAAATGTTAAGTTCATTAATGATGACACTCT
Organism: Sinonovacula constricta; assembly: GCA_007844125.1. Lineage (NCBI taxonomy): Eukaryota > Metazoa > Mollusca > Bivalvia > Cardiida > Solecurtidae > Sinonovacula > Sinonovacula constricta. The sequence continues at coordinate 39,780,433 of CM017572.1, read as the reverse complement.
GTTATATTTCTGATACCATGTTATGTACTTCTTACATTAACTATATATAAGCGTATAGCCGATATCCAAAGCCGTATTGTTGAGCGAAACGGAGATAGACTGACAGACCAATCTCCTCACAGCGGTTACGTCACGCGTTGCTACTTAAATCTCTGCCCCCAGCAAGGATCACGTGACGATAGGGTATCACGTGAGGTAAACATGGCGGCCTCCATAAACTCGCCACGAAAGAAAGAGAGTCAAAATTGTTTTTTATGTGACGAGAAAAAGCGGCATTTTAATGTATCTGATTACAAAGACGGGATTTTAATAAATAAAATTTGTTATATAACGGGTGAGGAGAGACCTAATTTGTTAAATTTCTGTATGTATAGTACGTTGTATTCTGTACAGTACGGTGAAATTTGACTTTCATAATTTCATATTTTTTCATATTTTAAGTTACTTTTTATTTTTAATATGATAAATTAATATTTTTAAAGGAAAGATACTATATTTTGAGGAGATAAGTCCAGAAAAACAACAACAACAAACACAAACTATCCGCCTGTATTTGGGCGAATGACTTGCTGATGGCAGTGATATAATGTACTGTCATGGGAAGTAATGACTGCGGGGAGTTTGACGTACCACGTTTTAGAGGATGGTGTAATTCCACGCGTTCTACTACAGTGTGGTTACTTTATAAAGAAGTTTATTTTGTTTTCCATTTACATCTAGTTTAAACAGGCTAGGCATACTACTGGGAACATCGGATGATTTTGTACTGCTATGGGGTTTTTAACTCTGTGACTTTATTTCGTTTAACATCACATGATGGAAATACGTGAATATTCAACGTAAAAGGTTTGGCTCTGTTCGGTCGACTGCTTTCCCCTAAACAGTATTATTGCATTCAGTGTGTCAGCAGTAAATATACAAAATAAGAAAGTAAACAGAAGTTACCGCAATGAAATGACAAGTCGGCTGGAGAGACTTTATGCTGGAGATTAATCCATATACTCAGTATAGTCCGCTTTAATAGTACATGCAACTAGTCTAAAGGAACTGTTTATCAGACTTGCTAAGCTCCAGCCATTATCTCCCTACCTGTCTGTCAGCAAACTCCCCGCAGTGATTACATCCCTGTCAGTACATTATACCACTGCCACCAGCAAGTTTTTCGCCCAAATACAGGCGGATAGTTTGTGTTTGTTTTTTGTTTTTTTTTGTTTTTTCTGGACTTATCTCCTCAAAATATAGTATCTTTCCTTTAAAAATATTAATTTATCATATTAAAAATAAAAAGTAACTTAAAATATGAAAAAATATGAAATTCAATCTCCTCACAGCGATTACGTCATGCTACTTAAATAATAATATAATGTACTGTCAAGGGAAGTAATCACTGCGGGGAGTTTGTATGAAATTCTGAAAGTCATATTTCACCGTACTGTACAGAATACAACTAATTTTATTTAATAAAATCCCGTCTTTGTAATCAGCTACATTATAATGCCGCTTTTTCTCGTTACATAAAAAACAATTTTGACACACTTTCTTTCGTGGCGTGTTTACGGAGGCCGCCATGTTTACTTCACGTGATACCCTATCGTCACGTGATCCTTGCTCCTTGCTGGGGGCAGAGATTTAAGTAGCAACGCGTGACGTAATCGCTGTGAGGAGATTGGTGGTACGTGTTTTGTAAGAAGCACACGGCAATAGAGATCACTTCTCTTGGTTTAAGTCTCGACCCTTAACCTTTTGTTTATCATATGTCCACTACTTTGAACGAGGGGTTGTATTAAGAAGGATCTACCACAAAACTATGTACGATAGTTTATCCAAGCCTGGTTGCAGTGTCTCAAACTGTGACTATTTTTCGAAAGGAGTGAATCCCTTAATGCTTGCAACGCTTTCATTTGGCCATAACATCGTGTTCCATACGGAAGGCAATACTAACTAAGGGCTGACAGACTGGCCATATGATATTGTTTACAGCGGAATGTAAATCATACCGTTTTCTAAGAAAAGTTGACAAGCTTGTACTAAATCCTCTTGATATATCAATTTATAGGTCGTCACAAATAAGAAACGTTAGAAGTTCGAACTAAAAATAGTTTCTGTAATGTTGTTGTTGTATTATATATAGACCCTTAATGGATGGTAACACAAGATCCGAAGGATGGTTTACACTTTTATTCAGATGCTCACACATACATTCTCTGACAACAACTACCCATCAATACATGCATACAATAATCTTATAGGATTATAGAGGCGGGGCATATGAGCCAATGGACGGGCTTGGCCGCTACAGTTTCAAGTTTTCAACCCCCAATCAAAATCCCTGTTTAGCATCAAACAACAGGGACGAAACCTAATAAAAGTCAGAATATAAAATATAATTTACTTACAATAAACCGATATACTAAAAACTAGGAAAGAATAAAAATATGTGAAAAAGTCCTATGAGCCTTGCAACATATAACAAAATTTCAAAAGGCACAGGCAAAAGATATCCACATGCAAGCCAAATGTAAAAGTAAGAACGAATCTATGATAAGTTATTTAACAAAAAGTGCAAACCCGACAGTTACCGCCTTGGAACAGTCAGTCGGAAATATGGACCGATTGGGGTGCTTAAACCGATTTTTACGGAGCTCCAACCTCATGATATCTCAACTATTTTCATGAAAACAGTAAATATCAAGAAAAATACGTTTTCATCAAAAGTTTTGGCAGTTTGTCATGACACTACTTGCTTTAAATTAGATTTCCTCAGTTGGATATACCAGGGCTTGCTACACAAGAAAGGAAGCGGAAATAAAATATAGTTAATATATCTATTTCCAAATTAATGGTATCGTAAAAAAGTTATCTAGTAGGTGATGGCGTCAAACTGGCAGTAACATCCGTTATGATATTTATTTAGCAGTGAATACTGTATACAATTTCGGGATACCTGTTAAATGCATGTATCACGAAAACTGATTATAATCTGATGGAAAAAATATGCCCCTTTCTATATTTTTTAAAGGTGACACTTTTTATTGTTGTCGTCAGCCATGAAAACCATGACTACATAATGTACTGCAGGGCAATACAATATTTTTAATCGCGCATTACAAGTAGAATTCATAATCATCAGATACGACGAACAAAAGTTCTCAACATTATTAGTTTTTTTTTCTCTGTATCGTATATTGTTTTACAGACTTCCAATGGAATTTTTAAGGTTCTGGACCTGTAATGGTGACCTTCCACAATCCTTATAATGATACTGTTTCTTGAATCTATACTATAAAACACATCGTATGGTGAATTTTTAAGGAAGTTTACCGTTTGTAACTCAAGTTATGTGCATTTGTATAAAGTGACCCTTGATTTTCAAAAACACCGTAAAGTGTGCTTGGACAAAAAGTGAAAAAGTACTATTTTTTCAAATTCTACTGTTCTATATTCAAATTTTAACAAATGTTCCTGTTACACAATCATGTCATGATAAATCAGAACAATAAGATTACACTTTGGACAAATACTTTTAAAAATACAGAGCTTTGCATACATGTACCCCCAAGCAAAAATTCGAGTTTTTTGGGTGTGTTTAAAAATTTACTCTATCTATAAAAGCGAATATCTCAAGTTTGAAGCTAGTTAGACACATACAACTAGTTTTAAAATTTTCTGCAATATGAACTGCCCATAATATGAGATTTTAAAAGCATTTTACCGTTCTTAATAAAATTTATAAGAATTTGTAAATGTTACTATAATGAAACTGCAAGAGAATTTGTAGCGAAAAATAACGTCAAAATGGTCCGTTACAGATTATACTTCTTTATACAAAAAATCACCTACAGTTGGTATTGGAGATGGAAATATGTATTTAAAACTCTGCATTATCACCTGAAAACCTTCTCTTTACTGATTTTGGCTGGCTTGAGGGAAGTATTTAAAATTAACCACTTTACACGTTTTTCGTAAAACATTCTGTCAGTTTAGGAATAACTGAGTCAAGCACTCTTTGGGTATTAGTGACACGTGGTTGTCCCTCACAGTTTTGACCCCTTTACATGACTTTGTTGTCGGTAAACCACTATTTTTACCAGGCGCGTTTCTGCCATTACGCACTTTACGCACGTGCGTAACTTCCGTTCGATAAATCGAAAATCTGAAAGTTCCAAAAACACTATGAAAGTCGATGCCTACACCGGGTTAGGAATGATATATCTTATTTCCGTAGTTTCTATGATATAAAATCTTATTACCACACCATTAAAGTTGAAAGGGTTTTAAAATGATTAAACTTACACACGTCAGGATTTTAGTCGTTCATATTTTTCCTCGCATGTCCGCATTTTACCTGTTATTCATTAGAAAAGAACCGAATATAATCAAAAGTATTACTACTAAGGTTATTTCTCTTGTAATTGTGCGTAACTTTAAAAACGGCACAGATACGCGCCTGATTTTTACAATATCGCCCTCGACGATCACGATGTTGAGCTCCCGGTTCCGCCATTTTGGAGAAATGGGTAAAACAATGACGTCATGGAAAATCCCTATTACGTGATGAAAAAATACTAAAAATAGCAAATACGAAACTTGACGACGAATGCTATTCAAATGAAACCGGATCATACCGAGAGCCGATGTTTACCGAAGTAAGTTACAGGTCTAGAACCTTAAACGTTGCGGAAATGTTCATAACAATAAATAATGGTGAAAGTAAAACATTTCATGACAAAATGCAAGAATTAATTAACTATACTAAATAGTATAAAACAATTCAACACAAGATACGTCAAATTTTGGTTAAATGAGTGTCAAAAAAGCTTTAAACATTTGCAAACCTTTAGAATGGGCTTACTAAGTGTCAAATGACAAATATAAACGTAAAGGTATTTAGAAGTTAGTCGGCAAAATACGTCTTGGACTTTGTTTCTCCTACAATTTTAACTCTATTTTCTCTATTTAGCGTTAAGATTTTAAACTGATGAGTCAACTGCAAAAATTTGACCTTCATATTCCTGCAGGTTTACTTTATTTTATATATTTCTGGTATTAGGTAATCTACCTGCTGGTGTTGTGTCAAAGATGGTGTGTGCATACAGTATGTGTAGCACAAGGCACACATCCATCAATAGCTTGAATTTCGTGTGTCCTCATCTAAACCTATTATTAACTTACCGATTTACTCCTATGATAAATTACCTACAATATCTTGGAAAGAATAAACAATGAGTTCTTTGAACTTGAATAATTGTCTTTAAATGGTGGTATAGAAGAAATTGTTTGTGAATTACAGAAGGATCTAAACATACCATCTGGGTCATTTACAATATCATAAGTTGTATGTTACACTTACTACCCGAGCAGTCCTTCCTGTGGAACGGGCACGTTTTGTAGCCGGAACATGTTGTAATGAATATCATTATAACGAATAACGATGTTTTCGAAAAACGACATGTTTCGTTCCGTTATTTATAAAAATCACCTGGTCCGATTCATCGTATTTTTTTTTTTGACGGACTTGATTGTGTTTATACCGTTTATTATTTTTTTTAACTTAAACACATTCATGCTGTATATACTACATGTACATAAAATTTATGCAACTTCAGTTCTGGTGAATATTAATCTTGTTTAAATTTATAGTAATCGGACTAATTACGTAATTATCCCTTTTTTTTCTCTTAATAAAGTTGAGTTAAAAATCCGCAATACCCGAAAAATCAAATGACCAAATTTATGTACACTAGTCGGCGATTTGTGGAACAACAATTTGGCTAAGACTTTGGTGCACTCAATAAAAATTCGATGCTTATTAGATAAAATAGTATTCCTTGTACTGTAAATGACCAAACTACACATAATGGAGCAATATTTTCTTAATTTGACAAACTACTGATACATGCAGTGTATCAGTGGCTCTACCAGATATTTAGTGGTATTTCTCTCTCCAATTTACAACCGATATCTTCCTATAAACCTCAATTATCTAAGTGACGTTGCGCAGTTTTCGACTAGTGACGTTTTTGCGCGTTTTTAACCATTCGCTTAAGAATGATTTAGTGTACGCTGTTAATTTTACAACATGTTATATAAATATGAAATGAAGAAGAAATTTTTGCCGATTACGGCAGTTTTCCTTGCTTAAAAAAACAACATGAAGTGCTTTTTGAACACACACACACATACACACGCACGCACACACACACACACACAGGCACAGGCACACGCACATGCATTTTTTATTTGAGTAACTGCTGTAGTTTGTTTATAAATTAAACAAAAAAACGCCAAATTCTAGCCTTTGACGCTGACGTCACACGAGTTCGTGCAATTTAACGGAGCACCCGCTTTCAACGATATTTACAAACACAACCGAAATGGGTAAGTTTTGATTTACACATGAAGAAATTGTAATTTTTCTCTTTTATGTTTACATTAAAATAAATTCAATTATCGCTTTGATGAAATTACTCTAGCAAAATTGTTAAAAATCCCTAAACTTTGAGCTATTTCTAATGCTCTAAAGTAATATAAAATATTTAATAATAATAATAATAATATATATATATATATATATATATATATATATATATATATATATATATATATATATATATATATATATATATAGTCAGTCAGTCAGTGGCTCTGTCTGTCTAGATAGACAATGGATGTGCCCGGTTGTGGTCAATTTGATGATGAACAGCGTCGGCTGAAATATATATATATATATATATATATATATATATATATATATATATATATATATATATTTGCAAGCTATAATCTTACCTTTGTCAAGCATCACCCTCTGTTTAGCATAGCACAGACTCTTTCCGTAAACATTATCGAAGAAAAATATGATGAGAAGTTTGACATCTTCAAAGGAACAATTTATTTTATTAATCCGCAGTTTACTTTAATCAAAAGATAAATCTGGTTAATATTAACAACCTAAAAAGAATTAAATTTAATAACTCAGTCATAATCGACCAATGTGACTCAAAAATTCCCTATAAGAGATAAAAAATTAGGGTCAGTCAGGCTAGCGGAAACAATCAACAGTTTTAGAGAAAGACATGCTGGGGATGTTTCTGAAGAGTTTTGCTGATTTCGTTCCAACAATATTAATCCTGAACTTTTTTCAACAGACAAAGACACCATCCGAGCGGATGCAGTTGTATAAACTTAAACGGGAAGAGAGGAGAAGAGAAGGAAAGAGAAAGAAATAGAAAAAAACCTATTTTGAAAACAAAAACCGAACATTTTCAAACAAATACGGAATCGTCAATATGAGCTGTCTAACAAAGTAAAAGAAATGCGCATAGAACAAGGAAAGAAGCTTTAAAAGAATGTCAACGAATCAGAAAACAAAATTATCGCAAGAAAAGAGTAGAACGTTTGTGGCAAGTACGAATGTCAATGGAAGTTAGTCATTTCAAAACAGGATGAGTAAATGCCGGACACGCAAACAGCTAGAAAAAGCACTCCCACAAAACCAACGAAAACGAAGTGCCTTCTTACGCACATTTGTTGGAACAAACCCGACCAAAATAACCATGGAACTGTGGCGATTAGTTATCAAACGTATCATTATGTGTAAATGTAATCTTGCTATGATTTAATTACTTAATTTCTTAAGATTTAAGGGCGAAGGGTGGCATATACACTTATATCAGAAGTGCTCATACTGTATATGAAGACGAAGAAAACAAATACAATGTGAATGGTTATAAATAAATTAACAAATTTACTATTTTTTTGCTTGATGTTTACACTTATACATATATCTGAAGGCAACATGTTATAAAGCAAGGGCGAAGTGTTAAGGGATGGCAAAGTGTGAAGAGGGCAAAGTGTTATAATACCGATTTATCTGCATATTGTACATTAGTTGTGCTTTATGTTCTGTGTATGGATCTGTCAAGAAATGGGTTACAGTGGTTCAAATATAGCTCAGCTCTACATGTCTAGGCGAAAACAAAATCTTATGTAAATATGTTATGCTATCCTCAAGTGTGATGAATGAATAAATAATACTTAAATAACGAGACATAAAACACAGACGAAAAAGTTTTAACAGAAATTTAATATATTAGCTTACGCTGTAATATTTTATGTCAGAATTAAATGCACAATATTCTTTTTTCTATTCTACAAAAATAATCCGTTCGGTTTGTTTTCCGTATTGTATTGTCGTCATTTATAAATGTATCATTAAATTGCAGATACATAATACGCATTACGGTTTAGAATATATGATGCTACAATTGGTCTTTTAAATTTAAAATAAATATTTTAAGCATGTTAAGTAAGACACGTTAGTTCACCTGAATAGCATAATGCATTTGTGTATCTTTCATGGGATTATAGTTACTTTGCAAACGACATTAAATTTTGAAAATAAAAACACGTTTATTTAGTAATACAACGTGTTCGATGACTCAATACGACGTCATGAGCGCTAAAATGACGTAATGCTCGATAGTCGAACGCTGCGCGCAACGTCACTGCGATTGTTAACTTTAAATTTAACCTACATTGTAAATGAATGCATAACGAACTATTTTAGACGGCTTTTCGGTTGTGTTTTTCTTTTAAAGAACGTGCCCCGCACCAGTGGGTCAAACGTGATATATACCGATCGATTATTCAAATTGCGTATTTGTCAAGCTTCACGGCGCTTTTGCGCAGGACTCACGGTGCTAGACCTTACGCCAATATACAGCATTATCATGCTACCTTGTCGATGGAAAATATGTTTTTGCAGGTACTACAGCAACACATATCATACGAAAGAAAAGGCAATACCATGGACCAGGTTATGTATCGACGCGCCACAAGTGAAGACACGGCTATCAACAACAACATATACGCTGGACTGGATTATCTACCTTATTATTATGACAAGTTCATGACCGATAAAGACACAACGTGCTTTTTGGCCGAGATAGATGGAGAAACAGTAAGTGTACAATTTGGTTCAGTTGTGATCATTCTGCAGTCAAAAATCGTAAGGCGATAATATATTGTGATTGAGAAGCACCGAGTCAACGAAGTTTCTTTTAATGGTATGCGAATATCTTCAATACAATCTACATGTTCATCCTTGTAACATGTCATAGTTATAAACATTACCTAAGATAAAATGTCATGTTTGTTTAAGTGGATCTGTGTCTTTTACATGGAAACATCAATCCTTTACCACATTTGATTAATCAAAAACTAATTAATGGAACCGTGGAACAAATATTGAGATTTCTTTGGAAAATTAACACGAACAATATCACTTGGGCGACCTAAATTTAATTATTTGGTGTTGAAAAGATCCTGTGAAGCGACTGTACAGTCCGATTTAGTTTCGATGCGTTCTGATTGCATGAAAGCAAATTCTATACATTCAAAACCATAACTAGAACGAGCTAGAATGTGAGACAAGGCGCCGTTTTCCCAAATAAAAAATATGTTGAAACCAAGGCGCCGTAGAGAGAGCCTGCGTTTTAAACAAGAAGATGACTACCCTGGGAACTAAGCACTCTTACACTGATTGGATGTAGAGTATTTGCTACTTTGTTTGTTTTCCTTGTCTCTGCTACATCTGTATTTACAAGCGGAATGATTAACATCGGTATACCCGATTTCTTTTGTTAAAAATACTTCGCCAAACAGCTGCGAATTCCTATAAATACCAGCTCCTTTTTCTTATAATTGCAAGCCTACACATAACTGTTGCAAGCTACAAAGTTAAAAAGCGGAATATTCATTTTTTTCCTCTGAACTGCTGCGATTTCCCACTTATGGCAGCTACACTATCGTCCTCATAAAAATACGTTCCATAAAAGACACTGCTTAAGGTAAGTCTAACGTTTTGTAACATAACAAACCGTAGCCAACGTGATTTTATTGTATATTCTCGATTCGAGATAATCGAGTTTATGTGTTAATGTCATGTCAGATTTATTAATTTAGATATCTTTAAACGAATTTAAATCTTTAGTATTCTACACTACTTCCAGTTATGTCAAACAACTACCATGTTTATATATACATTTATAGCGAAAAATAAAATATGTCCTACCTTATTTAGCCTGCTATATTCTCCAGATAGTTTCTGAACATTCCAATACATTTAGAACGTGAAACTGGCCTAGATATGCATGAACTAGTACGCAGCCTATGCGCTAGTTGTTTATAATGTTAGATTATCAATACGCCGGCTTCGTTGTTACTACGCTGCATGAATTTGTCGTTTTCTAGGCCGGATTTAATGCCTATCAGCTAGTGGATGACGGTGCAACATGTGTTACACGTGCTGGCCGCGTGAAGCAAACTTTTCGAAAACGAGGTATTCTGACAAGGTTGATAGATTGTTGCATCACAGATTCAAAGGCATCCCGCAAAGCTTTTTCGGTGACAAACGACACACTAAGAACAAGGAAGTCAGAGCAAGACAACAATCGTTCACTTCTTACTAAGGTTAGATAATCCGAATGATATAATCGGTTAAATATGTAAATTTATAATGCATCAAAATTAGGATAAAAGCATTTTTCGTGCAACTTTAAGCGTCATTTTACGCTTCCTTCTCAAGTTGTTTGAGAGTGAAAACAGCTTCATTTATTTTACTGCTGTGATGCACGTATGACATGGTCAGATGACATTTCTGAAAGTTTTACAGTTAACCATTTGTATGTTTTTCAGCAAACAATGCTAATGTCAGCAAAGAAGATGGACCTACGCTTCCCTAGCGAGACCGGCTTTTGTGAACGCTTCTTTCCGCAAAAGAAGATTGTTTTGAACTTTGTACCTTTCCGACTGACGGCTACCAATATTCCTCTATGTCAAGACATCGGTGGGGATTCAAGACTTTTGTCGAACATTAATGTTTCGTCTGACAGTGGTCTTCTGACATCCTGGTCATACTTCATTAAGAATAATATCGTTGTTATAACAAAAGATGTATACGGAAGTGACGTTACATCACTTGGTTCACGTGGATGTCATTTCTTGAAGGTGTCAGTTTAGAAAATGGCAATTTGCTGATAATAATGCTGTGTTTTGAAATGGCTCTTGGTCCAAATATTTTAGAGACACAGTACATGTATGTCAAGTTTAGTTTAAAACGTCAGCTATGGGTTGAAGAACCTGGACTGGACATAACCAGATATACAGTATTTGAAAATTTGATTTCAAAAGTACTCTACTCCGTATTAAAAAGTCATACCGTTTAGACTAAACATTAAACCTAATCTTTCAATTAGCTATACACAAGAAGGAAACTGTTGCAACATCTGCAAAGACCAAGACGATGTTGATTTCAGGTTCATATTAACTTGACCCAGTAGAAGCGTAGGAGATGGGGTGACAGGTGTAACTGTCACCGTTAAGATAACTACTCTTGTTGTATTCATTTTAAATCACTTTTTTCGGACGTATACTTCAGTGTTGTAATGCGAAATTCGTATTGAAGTTATTAGTATTAAAAGTATAATCAGAACTGCACTAAATGACAGGAAACTAAAGCTATGTATTGTAGAGAGGTGCAAAATTGGCCAAAACCTAGCTGATGACAAGCGACTTATTTATTTACAACATGTCCACTCTGAAACTTGTGTATCCGCATTAATAAAATATAAAACCTTCCACCATTACACTTATTCACCAGAAATACACTTTTGGGTAAAATGTACGTTTTCTAAAAACAAAAAAAAAACACAAAAAACAACAACAACTACAAATAACAAAATTAAAAAAACTTAATGTACTTTTACAACAACACATCTGATTACATATCACGAACATGACTGTTCAAATACAGATGACGAAAAGTAGAGAATGCTTTCTTGAACTATTTACATTTTAATCCGTTTTAAAACAATATTATCCAAACTAAAGAGAGAGTAGTCCATTAAATCAATTGTCACTATGTAACTAAATTCACAACTTCACAATTCTTCTAAAGTAGGTAAAGTAGGTTTATGAAAACTTATGACATAATGAAAGTCTTCTTTTTAATGTCCCAAACATGGGCACAAGCAATCACAGAATAGTTGTAAGACGATTATTTAACATGGAAAGTCAACTTTTGCCGACTGACCATTCCAAGTTGGATGTTCTCTTGTAACTTTTACATTTGATTGGTATGTGAATACCTTTGTCCTGTGCCATAATAAATTTTTTATATATGTTGCAATACTCATAGGACATTGTCATAATTTCTTAGGATTGTAGAATATTGCTGCAGTCGATTTATCGCCTTCAAAGAGGAACAATTTCGAACAATACACCGTGGAATGTTTAACGCATTTTATTCCTTTCAATAAAAGTCCACCCGACATGTATTTTTATATTTAATCTTTAGATATTTCTTAAAGATAATGGGTTTTTCTTCAAAACATCAAGTAATGACATTAATTAAGGTTAATGATTTAAATGTAATCATAAATATGTAATGTCTACATATCAAATAACAGAAATATTTTCAGCATGGTTAAATAATAGTTAAATTTCAGATATGTGAGTGTTTGACTAAATTGACCATTGAACATAGAACAATTGGCCCTTGGTGTAACTTCAATACAATAATTAAAAAAAAAACAATACACACACACATATTTCTACACATTTTCGGTACAAATATAATTTTAACTGTTACAATTATTGGCTAAACACAAGTTCGCTTTAACTTGCCAATAATAAATTAATATAAAAAAAAAATCTTGATAGTGTTTTAGCGCTAATTAACATTAAAATGCGTTTAATAATGCGTTTACATTTTAAATGATGTTTTGGTCATATTATTACATTTTTAAAGGATAGAGAAAACCTTGCACAAACTCAGCCGCTGTCATGTACTGATAGAAAACAATATCCTTGTTGTCGATCCGTAAACGAGCATGAGCGAAATTAGCGCTCGTCACAAGGACTTCTGCCTGCTGGCCCTTCACACAAGCTATAAAGTTAGCATTGAAAGTCGGGACGGAATCTATTATCTTTGAAAACATTGCATTCTGTAGATATGATGCTTCCTTGCCACTAAAATGCTTCAGTGCTTTAGTCTTCACTGTGTCTATCTCATTTGGCTTTGTCGAGTCACTCTTCTGTAGCACATATACTACCTTCAGATTTTCAATGGTTGCTTTAAGTACAATCCGACAAATATCAACCAGTCGAGGAACATCAAGGAATGGAACGGCAATGTAGACGTCGCAGTTTGGATCTGTGAACCAGCTATAAAGCAATGACTTCCAGAGAGGATAAATATACGTGACTGCAGGCCGCACAGAGGACAATTGCAAACAGGCTAGTTCAGTGGACAAATCGTCCTCGTCCAACAGTGACTGTATAGAAAGAAAAAACAAAGAACCCCATTGGCAAATAGAATCTTAATATTTGACAAGACCTAAGTACAAGCTTAATGTATAGTTGAAACACAAAGCTTATCATTTCTCAAAACAGTTTAATTAATATCAAATAACTACAGGGTGCCAATTAAAAACTATTTGGAGTCTTTGCTGAAGAGTTTGCCAATTTGTAAAGTAAGGCATAATTTAATTCCAGTTATTACTGCAAACATTGTAGATGCTGGCTTTATATTTCTGGGGAAATGTTTTGTATTGTAACATCATATATGAATGTATTTTACATGTATTTTGTAACTGTAACAATTAGTGTCAAAATAAAAAAAAACTATACTTTAATTAAACAATGACGGTTCATCATATTTTTGTTTGAAAATGTTACCTTCCAGAAAACTTGTTATATCGATGAACAATGGGGTACACTGGTGAAATAGAAATTGTCTCCCTAGTATGTTAATATCTGAGGTATCCCAAACAGTAAGTATGTCCTTTTAGTTGGAATTCTTGGAGTTTATCGCCCCTTCTTTTGTTGATATTGCAATTACAAACAATGAAATTTCTTACCTTTACTTAAAGCTTAAAATCCATTCAAATTCTTATAGAGGTGTGTTATTTAAAAAAGAATATCGAAGTGTTTGTTAATAATGGTTAACCTGGGTACCACAAGAAAGGCAGAAAAGTCAACACACGTTCCAAAGAGCATAAGCATAAAAACCGAGTTAAACAAATGAAAGGACCAACTTGCATCGAGGGATCATTCAGTGGAAACTACTCATGAATGTCTCTCATTGTATTTTATATGTTACTACTGAACCTGATCCAATTTGTTTACATTACCTTAAAGCCGTGTGTTAAATCTTTCAAGGGCTCCCGTGGCGTAGTGTTAGAGTCGCCGATATTCTTTCTCATCTGACTGCTTTGCCTCTCACCGTGGGTTCGAATCCCATACGGGACTAGGGACTTGTAGGTCTTCCAGCTGAACTGCGGTGCGCCATGGGTCTACCGTGACATTATGTGTCTATGGGCGTGTACCAGTGTATGTGTGTGTGTCTAAGGGCGTTTGCGTGTGTATGTGTGTTACTGTGGGCGTGTACTTGCGTATGTGTTCGTCTGTGGACGTGTACGAGTGTATGTGTGTTTCTGTGGGCATGTACGAGTGTATGTGTGTTTCTGTGGGCGTGTACCAGTGTATGTGTGTTTCTGTGGACGTGTACTTGTGTGTGTGTTCGTCTGTGGACGTGTACGAGTGTATATGTGTGTTTAAGGTGCTGGTGCGTGTGTATGTTAAGGCAAAGCAGACAAGACAATAAATAAAATGTGAAAATTAACACAACTAATATGTTGTTTACTTGAATGTTGACATGTACGCGAAATTTTATGAATATTCTAGAACCAGTTTCGCATTTATGGATAACTTTTTTCTTCTAATATTAATATTAAAGGTGTCTAATTTTTTAAATAAGAAAACTCCAAATATTGTCTTATATCTTCTTTATGAGAAATGTTTGCGATTGCTATCGTTTGGAAACATATTATAGTATTACCAATCAAACATGTTACTTAATTTAGTTGACTTTATCTATTCAATGTAATTAATTGTTAACAAACCAAACACGTTTTAGGCGGATTTTCCCATTTTTTTCCTGCTGACTGTGCTTTATTTAAAAAGACACCGAGGTCTTGATAGCCAAACGATTTATTTCTGAATTGCCAAAATGTTTTATAAAATATTATGGTTGATGCTGCAACATATAAAATAATGTCACTACATGGTTTTGATATTTTACCCTTTCAATATTTCAGGTAATAAAATTGTAATTGAATTTAGCGCGGATTATTCAAATACAATTTGTTCTACATCTGGTAGAGTGGTGCTGAAAAAACGTCAAAGTGAAAAAGTAGAAAAAATGCGTGCCCATACCGGAATCGAACCCTCAGCTCCCAGTTTTGAACCATTTAAGCTTAATTTTGATACTCTTCAATTGGAGGTACAGCATTACATTTGCTCTATCTTAATATGTGTGTGCTGATATCATGGGTGAAAAAAATCGGCAAACTCTTGTAGCGGAAAGATAAATTATTTGTAAAAACAAAAATTGGGGTACATACAGTGTCTAAAGTCATTTCCTGTCCTATAGCCTCGAACAACGTCTCAAACTCTTCTTCGGTTTGTTTATCTGAAACATGGTACAAGCTCAATCAGAACACCCCGGATATTTCACGAATCATCTCTCGGATGTAGGTAGTCGGATCACCTCGGCCATTTCCCTAAATGGGACTACTTTTGTGACAGACTTCAAAACAAAGATGGCAGCTCGGATGACAGCTCACTAGAGCACGTTGCCTGAAAGCCTTTAACTTGTGGCGGCTTCAAATTTAAATAATTCAATTTTTATTTACCGTTTCAACGGTCAGTTAATTTATTCTCTTAGAAGCCAGTAAAGAGATGACACGAAATACATACCGACAATGCTTAACGTCCATTCATTTGAAACTTAATTGGCAGGTTTGTTCCTGCAACTGTATCTAGAAGAAGATACATTTACTTCTTTTAAATAATGTTACTTTTTTGATATTAATTAAGGCTAACATTGCGTAAGTAATGTAGGTTAAAAGTGCTCTTAAAATTAAAAAAAATCCCTGACTGATATTTTCTTGTCCAAAAATTATTGCAAAAGAAATTGATTAAAATATATTTATATAAGTGTTCGTAACAAACATTTTCCCCTGGAAAATTACCGCGACTAAAAAAGTATGGTTTCTGTCTGGATAGTCGATATATCTTTTTCTGCTGTCACAAGTTTCTTGCTTGCTTTATAATTTACATTAAATAGTTAAAAAAAAACGATGCAAAGGTTGTCATGTAATGCACCAGTTCAACTTTCACGCGCAACTTTCATGCGCAATTTTATAATTTGATTTATCATTCTCTATCCCAAAAAAGGTTACTGTAACCAACTGTACTTAATGTGACATCAATAATTCACAAAGAAGGTTAATTCAATATTTCCATTACCAATCAAACAGACGCAAACACGCTGACATACTCCCTTGACTGAAATCTAAAAAAGCTAACATAGTTCTATCTTTTGAAGCTAATCACATTTTTCTCAGATCTTTTTATCATAATTTCTTATTTTCTTTTCTTGGCACGGTATGTTTGTTAATTGATTTGTGAATTAAAATAATGAAGAGCCCTCAGGGTTGTGTTCCTAACTAACTTTTCCCTTAAAGCTGACAGTTGTATGACAAAATCTAGAAGTTAACATTTTTACCATGACAGTTTTCTTTGGCTAGGTAAGTAGTTCGGAGACAAGTGGTAGGGGGAGGAAGGTGATTGTTTCGATGTTTATTTTTTGTCTTTGCTTTTGAATGAGGTATAGGAAACAAATGGTCAGTTTGTGAGTATGTCTCAGTTGTGTGAGAGAGATTTAGTTTTGTTTACCTTCGTCCTTCACCATATGGTATATGGCGAGCTCCAGTACTTAAGATGGTAAAGACCATAGCCCAGAGGTTAATCACAGATGTACTGGGGTGTAGAGGAATAGCCTAATTCTTTAATGGTTTAAAAATAATAAAAACTAGTCAGAAGATTAAAATTCAGTTTTACTTGATTTCAGATAGGTGACAAAACTAAACAGCATTTCGCCATACTCCCAGACCATTTATCTATGGTGACACATAATGGTCTTTTATTTGTGTCTGTTTTATTATATCTGTATTTTCAGTCAGCACTATGGTGGGTTCCTGAACTGTCGGTAATATTTGTTTATGTGAATCGGTTTATTCAATACATACATACATGTAATCCGCATGACGAATGGTAGACATTCTTTACTAAAATATGTGATGCTTGTGAAAAGGTAAGATGATTAAAAAAAATAAAATTATTCATAGTGCGAAGAGTTGCATACAAAAACCCGACCTAGCTGTCGGTCATACCATGCCCATACAGACACAAAAGCACCTAATCTGACAACTGGTTAGTTTACGAATTCTTTGATTTTCTTCTCACTGTTTTACGACAGAATTACGATGCGGTGTTTGGATGACTCAGATTAACCTTCTAAGTCTGAAAATCTCAATTAATAAGCTTGTTACTTCCATAGTCAGATACATATACACCTATATATTAATATTGTGTGACACACGCCCGTTCGCCATAAGACATGCTTATTTTTAATGACTGTGTTGACACTGTTTTTGTTGTTGATATAATTAATATGAAAAATAGAAATTAAAGATGGCTACTGCTCGACTAGTCAAGATGCAGCATCGTCCTCATACAGCATCACGTCGATATTGTTAATATCTAAAAGGAATTACTTGTTCATTCCAATATACCAAAAGGCAGTTAAGTTTCGAATTTACTTGCAGCAGAAAAATGCCTTTATTGCCCAACATATTGGATATTTAGGTTTTAGAGTTGTTGTCTTAGATATTGTTATGCATTATTGTTCGCTAAGGCTTGTTTATCATTTAAATATAGAGACGATATCCTCTTTAAGTTACGACTCATTACAAGCTATCACGTTGTTAGAATAACAACTATGGTTAAGTGTCACTAAATTCAAGGTGTCACTAAATTCAAGGTGTCACTGAATTCAAGGTGTCACTAAATTTAAGGTGTCACTAAATTTAAGGTGTCACTAAATTCAAGGTGTCACTAAATTCAAGGTGTCACTAAATTTAAGGTGTCATTCAATTCAAGATGCCTCTTTTCCTACTGTATATCGAACAATGTCGTTTATCGGCTCAAATTGCTGTAAAGTACAGAAAACTAAAAATTTATACAAACAAATTTGCAAGGCTTTGCTTAAGTGAGATTCTATTTGAAAATCCACAATTAGTATCAATTTTGTGACAAATTCTACAAAGCAACATCGGACGTCTTTAACAAAAATGACAATCTCACAGACATTAACGCTTTCAGTGGACCCAATGTACCGTGGTAGAATGGTTATTTACATATAATGAAACAATAAAAACCATTCATAGAAAAATGTATTTTAGAGAAGAAACTATCTTTGAGATGGTTTCACCAACCCGTGGTAAATATTTTCAGAAGAAAATTGTTGAAGCACAGTTTACTTTTAAATGCCTCTTCACACCTGCTGGGATGGTCAAAATACTGATCACTTCCATAATATCCAACTGGTTCGTCTGTAGTCAACTGTATTTTGACTCATATTTCATGTAAAATTTCAAGTCCGAAAAATACAATAAGCAATGAATGAAACACACAAAAAGGTCTTCTATCTCAACCGGTAAATGCCTATTTAAACTAAAGGAATATAATTTACTTTCAGAAAAGAATATTGTCAAATACGTTCAGCAATTACGATCAACTGCATATAAGCAGTGACTTATGGTAACAGCTAAGTTAGATTTGTTTTATTTAAAGTCTCCTCTTAATTTTCTGAATTTTTTTACATTTAACAGGCACTTGAGTACTTTTGAATTTTGCTTTTTTAGTTTTTAATATATGATGTAATACAAAAGGAATTGCCATTTTTTAAATCGATATAATTCACATAAAAATGTTAACGGATCATAAAATTTAGTTCATACCTTTCTATTGTAATAGTTTATCGATTACTAGCTAGTAAGATAGAAAAGTTAGAATACTATTGACATTAAAATGTCCCTAATTAGCGGTTTAAACTATCACATCTCTATACTTTTTACTGATACTGCAAAACGCAGGAATAATCGTTGCAGCCAAATAATTCCTATTTTTTTTAAGAACGTTCATACGGATGTAATGGTGTTGAAATGATTCATTTATGAAAAGATATTTAATTAATATTTAATTATGTAATTAATATGAATCCGATTATTACAGTTGCATTGTTGGACCTTAGTGCAGACTTTGACTCGATAAACATCAAAACCATATACATTTAGTATACCTCAAAGTTTATATACCGATTTTTATTCTTAACAACATATATAGGTGTCCTTGAAAATTATACAGAATTATACTGAGATTTCCCTAATCCTGCGTCACACCGAAATTTAGCAAGGACTGTTACATGATAACAGAAACGTTCACATTTTTCTCTATTCGTAAAAGACATCGAGCTACTCTAGATTGGGTCGTAAGCCATGATATAACCGACGATAGAGTTTAACTTGCTTCGACAGCAACGTCGTGAGTAGTAGAAATGTTAAATATCCATTGGAATGTGTTCGTTTTGTATTAAAATCGTACTTCGTAATTCGTCTTCGTACGGCAATCGTTAGTTCACTTGGCAAAATTGTGTCATCTTTGTAATTTCTGTCAAAATAGGTATCATAGGACATATTTCTCTTCACGTAGACAATACGAAGAAAACAAAAAAGTGCTTAATTTGTTTCTAGAAATCAACACGACAACGCGAAACCCTCAAAATACCAGTTTAAAATAAAATGATATCTGTAGCACGAACTTCAGTAACATGAACACTTTTTTCTTTAATGTTTTACGGTATGGAGGTCATTTAACAAGCCGGCTTCAGATCGTTATCTTCAATCAGTTCTGAAAGAGCGGACCAGTTTCAGATCTGATGCGTGTGTAAAAATATTGACAGAGACCTATGAACATTGCAACATATACTAAACCCTGAAAAGGCACAGGACAAAGGTATTCAAATGCAAGTAAAAGTCAGAACAGAAGTCTCTGATGAGTCATTTAACAAAAAGAAGAAATCCGACAGTTACCGCCTTAGAACGATCAGCAATCTAGACCGACTGGGGTGCTTAAGCCGGTTCTACAGCGCTTTAACCTCACCTCACAGGGGGGTAGGGTGTGGGGTGGGGGCTGTTCTTAAATACAAGCGGTGAAAAGAAAACCGATCTACTCGAATAAGCAGTATCCAAGTGTGTAAGTCCTTTAGTTCTGATCAAAATCACAATTTATGTCATGCAAACTAATGATAAGACAACATAAAAAGGTAGATGCATGAGTTCTTTTAATCTACATCGGAGAGCTTACGTGTACGGCAAGTATTCTAAGGTGTCTTTTTTGCTATTTCTTTTGATGAATTATTCTGCTTTGTATTTTCTTTGTCATGGGCAAACAGACAAGAATAAGAAAACAGATATCTGTGCGATATTGGCAGCTGAAGAAAAAGCTATTTATGGAATATAATTATTTTACTTACTCTCAGCTTTGTGAAGTCATTGAGTGGTATGTTTGTGTCCCTTGGTTGGACTTATTAATTAAAAGCAGTCCTCACTAAAGAAATCTCAAAACACTGGACCTTCGGTGCACCAAGCTGGCAATATCCACTGGACCGGACCAAATGTTACCGGACCAGTATGATTTGGCCATTTTGATACAAAAGATTGGTAACCCTACCGAGGCTGTAAAACGTTGTTTAGTTGTTTAGTTTAGTATATATGATTTCATAATAATTCAGATTTTTTTAAATGATGTGGCTGAAAGTTCTGGTATACCATCGGTCCATTTATCTTATACAATTTAATGGACCGACAGAGCTTTTGGCGGACTTTGGCCTCGGTCCATCGGGTTTTGTCAAAGACTGTAAACATTACACAATCCTGTAATCTATATGTGGGTTTTAAGGTAACTATGGTGTAACCTACTGCAGCCATTGAACTTGCTTCTATGGCCAATTTCAGGACAGTTTGACGCCAACATGACGGCAGGACCATAACTCTTAACGAAGAAAAACGATGCATTCCTACAGAATAAAACCAACGTGTAGCAGGTGTGAAAGTTACATTAGTGAAAGTCACATTATTTGAACTAGAGAATTATTATACAACTAAATACAATACAATAAATATATTACTCAGCAATAACGACTATATTGACTAGTAAATAAGTGAAATGTAAATTATATTTGAAATGAATCTGTCTATGAAAAATTTATTAAAAATCTTACATCGTACCAAAATTACTATCATGAACGAAATTAAAGACTAGTAAGATTATTGTGAAATACATAATCAAACACACACGTTTATTCCATTAATAATGAAAACAACAGTGTATATTGCAAACTTAAACAAACAACAACTTCAGCTTTAAAGTTTTAACATAAATTTACAAAAGTAACCTCAGTGGTGCTAAACATGAATATCGTGGATGTTAAAGACAATGTTTAAGTGAACAAAAATAGCAAATTAACCACACAAAAAATTATAAATTAAACCACTTGTATATTATTGATAAGTAAAATAATGGGCGTTTCTGTTATTTAATTTGTAAGCACCATTATTAGTCATTATTTGACAAAGGTGTCAGGTTTTCTCCTGTCTGTCTCTTCTCTTGCCAATGCATAAGTGGTCAAAGGATTTTTTTACATTATGCCTCGTCAGATAATCTCGAAAAGCACTCACTGCTACCGAGGTTACACTTTTTTTTCTTTTTTATGTTATTTTTTTCTTGTTATTTTCTTATTTGCTACCAAATCATAATCGAACACACTGACAAACTGTCGATTTCTTCTACCACACGCCAGGTTATTGTAACAACATCGCGCGTAAAAAGAACACGATCATAAATATTATATTTTCTTAGCTTACATGGAGTAGGCTGATGAGTTTTCCTAAAGAAGTCCTATAGGGGCGCCCGTGGTGAAAGATTAGAGTCACGGACGTGTCAATCATCTGAATGACCCCTTTAGCATCTCAATGGGTTTGTGGCAAAGTACATATAGGAATGGTTTTCATGTAGTACTTGGTGTGTCCATGTCCGTGGACGGCAAATAGCTGGACATCGATAAAACAACTATCATTACGGCGCTGCGTATATATAGATGCATGTCGGCGCCAATGATGTCAGCAATACAAGATAAATGATGTTATCCTTTATTGAACACGCAGTAACAAGTGTATATATAACAAAATACTGTATGTAATTTAATCGGTAAATGTTGTATGTCGAAAAGTCACGATTCTATACGCATCGTTGCACAAGACAATTTCATGTATGATCTCATTGAGGATTGATTACCCATGGAGTTCAGATGGTAGTGACAAAATGTATCCATGTTAAAGTAAGAAACATCGCTTATGTAGATTATATAATGGACTTAAAGGAGACGCATTCCCACTCTCTCTGACCTACGCTGACGGACTTATCTGGTTAAAGCATGTTCACTGGGTACTTCGGCATAAGGCCCCATATAAGGACATTTAAAAATCAAAGCGCTCAAAACAGCTGCTTGGGCGGTGTAGAATCTTCTCTGTAAGCTATTACATGAGTGAAAACAAGCCATACTTATTCCGTAGTATATCACATGTACATTGCAAAGCAGGCAAGTCTTCAGCTGCAAATAAACACTTAACTATAGACTCAATCTCATTAAAATCACATCCTAACTTTCGCTTCATTACTTTCCGCTGGTTCAATAGACTGAACTTTAATTACAACAAGTTTTATATTCGGTTTGTTTGGCGAAAGTTTCACAACCACACTGTCTGATTTCATGTTCAGCGATTTCATTGTCTTCTTGTAATCTGCTTTCCGACATGTTGCACTAAGAGCTGTAACTGAGGCAGAGGGAAACAGGGCTCTCAACTCTCCAAGACATGAAAACCACTTCCTAAATGCTTTTCCCTTTTTCTCTTCACCCCTAAAAATAAGCAAATACATTTATAGTTATTTTGTATCAAAGCATTACTTTGGTAAAATTAATATGGCATATTGTATTTATCAGCTTTCCATTTTTCATGTTGGGATGTTAAAGGGATACCAACAGAAAGTTCATACACAAGGGATAGATGTACATATTAGCTGGCTGATCTATAACAGTGTATGGACTAATTAGTCTATTTATGTCTGCTTATTCTGTATATAAATTGCAGAATGAAATATAAAATTTTTTTGAATGTTTGCAGTGAGCTATACTATTTTGTTTTTCTTTTATTTAATTTGTCCAAAACATCAATGTTGCTGAAAGTTGGTTGGGAAAGCACTGTTGATTTTCATGGGCAATAAATCTTTGCCATGCCTAAGTTTAACAGTGGAAAATATTCATTCTGAAACAAACTTTAAGACGCATACGACTTCTTGCTTCTATAAATGATAAAATAATTATAATTATACATATAGGCTTTATAATAAGCCTGCTTTGAATTTGAAGAAACAGATTTGAAATTATTCCTTACATTGAAATAACTGTATGACATTCATCAACAATTATGTTGTTCACTGAGAAGTTTTTGAGAATTTTACGCCACTTGCCACTTCCAACCAACATCTCTGGAGAACCAAAGAGGAAGTCAAATCTACCATGTTCGAATTCTTTTTCTGCCTCAGGACTTTCACCTTAAATGAAGAAATGTTAATGAACAAAACAGTATTGCTAGGAAATAATGAAAACTAAGCAGAAATTAGTAAGTTTCTATTTCATCAAACAATTTATAAGCAAGTGTCCAAAACTGTCATAGTCATCTATAAACCTGTTAAACAGAGTATTCTGATTGCAAAATTTCGAATAAAATGGCTGATAATCAGGTTTGAAATAAATGTTTCAGTTTTATGCTTATCTATTTGTGTGTTTTCTTGGATTACATGGTCAGGTATGAAGTTAGTTATCATATTTTTTATCATTTTTGTTTTATACTCAGAGAACTCTGTAACAAATGAAGCCATATTTTTTGTGAATCTGCAAGAGCTTAAACTCTTGACACCCTTTTGTGTGTAAGAGGCGAAATGAGTTTTAAGTTGAAGAACCTACTATTTAATTGGAATAGAGGAACATTCGCCAACAATTTATCTTTCCCAGTGGTTAACTGTCTATACAATGATTAACAGGGCAACCAGTCTATCCTCATAATCTTCAATTACAAAAGCCACTAACTTAATTCCATATTATTTATTTCACACTTCTCACAAACACACAAATATATTGGGGCAGCACTGACCCTATCACTAAAATAAAAGTGTACACTATTGATTTGTTGTAAATGTAACAGATTACTAGTTCATACCTATGTAAAAAGCAGAAATATTGGGAATTTGCCGTAATCTGTGGACTTGGTCCTCTATTAGCGATTGTAATGGACTGCAAACGATAACTTTTCCGTCGATACCAGCCAACTTGTACATGGTTGTTAACATCTGATAGGGCAGAGACTTGCCGAAGCCGGTTGGTAGAACAGCCATGCAGTCCCTTCCTTCCCAAGACGCCTTCAAAATCTCTTCTTGTTGGGGTTTAAGCCGCAGAAGGTTGAAAATCTTAAGCGTTTTCTCCACTAATTGATCGTAAGATATGGATGCCGCCATGTTGATAGATTAGACGAACTTGTTTCGTAACGAGGTTTTTTATTGGTCAAGTTTGACGTCATCGGCTCATTGATATTGATAACTTAAAGGTCCCTTCGAGGCGACCTTTATCGGGATGTTCTCAGATCCTAACCAGCGGAAAGTAATGAAGCAAAAGTTAGGATGTGATTTTAATAAGATTGCTATAGACTATGCAAAGGGACAACAGTTACATCAAAGTTACTAACATCCGATAGAAATCATAATAAGTAACCAATAACAGTCTACAATAAATCTCATACATGCTACCGGACTCGACCAAAATAAACTGAGTTTGAAATTAGTTACTACTTCAATTACACCCCTGTGCTTTGAATATAAAATTTAATAAATTGGGTGACGTCGCAGCTATAAGAAGCAATCGTATTTTTAAACGGTAATTGTTATTCTATATGACCTGTTAAAGAACACATTGTAATATGTATACTAAAGTGTTCTGTTTCTTTTGCACTACATAAACGACATGAACTACATAGTACATAAACAAAAATAAACGTAGTAACTATGAAAAGTAAAATTTTAATATTGATTGTCAAATTCTTATTTCAATATTGCAGAACTGCAATAAGTATATTCATGATTAAACATTTCTTCGTATAAAAGATTTATTGTTTTCTTTTCAGTCATCGCAGTTTTGGTCTTTAATTTACAACCCAACAAAAGGCTTTTGGGGCTAATCGCGCAATAACAGCCCTGTAAATATTACAATAGATAGTGGTGTGTTTATTTAGAATTGGACAGACTGCACTAATTATCAAACATATTTTCTCGAACACATTGATAGACGTATTTGTAATATTTGTTCCCTATTCAAGGTTCGTTAAGATGTAAACTTCATGTGTTTTTTTTTTACTTTTGTTTTAAAGAATATTACTCTAGGAGACATACTGCGAAGAAATAAATAGGTCATTTAAAATCAAAGTTTTTGTTGGAAATATTTCTCGCGCTAATACGGACTTTGGTGACTTCGTACCATTTCATAGTCACGATTATTTGTTTAGAAATTGTAAGGCATTTGTTGAGTAGGTGTTGTTCACAGATATTGTTGTGTTGTCCTGGTAATTAACAAGTGTCATTCGCACTTACAAATTTAACAACATAAGCAAATGAAGTGGTTCTATATGCTACTATCCTAAATATGCGTAGCTTTCTGATATATCATTTCTCGTTCCTCTTTGAAGACGCGCGGAATCTTTAGACAGAGATGCCGAGATAATACATTAAACGAATGACCTCTGTCATTACATACCTGGTTCAGAGCCGCACTGGGCAGTAAAGCCCCGCGTGGGATATCGCTTATATCTCGACAAAGAAGATTCTGTTAGTCAGTGGAACAATAATTCTACTAATTTTAGTCCCCGTTACAAATTTCCTCTCGTCAGTGAGCGATATTTCTCGCGCCGTGATGGTCGTACTAGCATTAATTATTAATAAATCTGCATTTCATGTATATCTTAATTACCCAATATAATACTATTCCAGTTTAAACAGATAACAACACTAAATTAACATTTGAAACACGTCTGGACACAATTGACGCTTCTAGTCTCCTTAGACATGCATATTTGTTCTGTAAACGCACTACTTTTTACTAGCATGAATAACAGACCGCGAGTAGTCAAGGTCATGCAGGGTAAATGCTGTATGCTTCCGAAATCCAGCTTTTTCATAACTCTGGATTGTGTCGCAAGCGAAACCGCCCGCAAAACGGAGAATTGTTTAACATATTATTTAAATGACGTAGCAATTTATGCAATTATTCTTGTAGCTGCAGCCCAAGTTAGCAAATTCAACTTGATTTTAGCCATGCATGTATCGCAATATTACATTAATGTTATCTTCTTACAAACTATTTGTTATGAGAGGTCAATAAAGTAAAAGTATTTTAAGTTACCTGTCCTGTACTCAACTTCCATATATGTACGCATGACTGACTGAAATGTGCTACAGAACCATTGATGTAGAGAGTTGCCCTGGATCAACATCATCCCAGTGTTAAAAAACATTGTTAATGTCACAGCTTCATCAACTTTCAGAATAACCTGTAAAATTTATGTTTGGACATGCAATATAAATAATGACATATTTTGAATATCACACTAAATATGATAAAATAAAGACTTATCGTTGGAATTTTTATTACAAATATTTATTGAAACACAACTCTAAGATCAAGGTCTTTTAAGAAAGACACTCATAGTTTACTGTTTTATACTGGTTTGTTCAAATGTTCGTGTTTTAGCAGTGTTATACTCGAAATGTCATTGTCAATATTGGGGTCATGTAAGAAACTTGACAAATAACTAAACACATTTATTTTAGGCATTCTATATGAGCACCCCTTATATAATAATAATAATAATAATAATAATAATAATAATAATAATAATAATAATAATAATAATAATAATAATAAAAATAATAATATCTGTTTTATGTAAAAGTATGAAAATAATATTTTAAATATATTTAAAATCCCGACAGGATTAACTAAGGAGAACACTTAACTGTACACTATAATTACACGTAGTTCCCATAGAATCAAAATTAGTATTCAAAATTCAGTGTCGAATGGAAGCAGCCCTAACAATTTGGTGACTCAAAAGCTGCTATGGCTGTTTCTGTTTGACGTTGAATTTCGAATACTAATTTCGTGACAGAGCCTTGTTGTGCAGCGTATGTCAGCGGTAATAACACCAGTAAGTGAACTCGTTTAGCTTCTCTTTTTTTTTTACTTGCACTGGCAAATTTAGCACTACGTGACATATTCATTACAGTTAAGTAGTGGAATTTTGATCATGATCATGTACGACCTATATCTTCAGTTCTTTCTTTTTACCCAGATATATATCTGGGGTCTTTTTCCGTGCGAAAAACGACTTATTCACAAACGACTTATCATACATGAAGCAACATATGTGAACATTGTACTTTATAATTATACCCTGCATGAACGGCATTTTAGCATATACCAAAAAGGTTTCAAATATGGTTTGTAACTCCATTTTGCAATACATATCAGACAATAAGAAAAGATAAATTTCTACAACACCACTTTCCCTCCCAAACATTTATATCTTTACCATATTCTTTAAGTAAATAATTAACACATCAATCATTTGGTTTCTTACCTTTTTATTACGACGTAACGGTTTGTAGCAATACTTTGGCATTGGGTAGTTGTTTTGATGTCTGAAGACTCTTAACCAGAACTTAGCTACTTGTAGACCACTTAGACAGTCACCTTCGATGTGTTTGATAAAGATGGTTTGATTGCCGAATCTGGACACTTTCAGGTTGACCTTTTCTTTGATAACGCTGTACACAAACGTTTGGATCACATCTTCCATTGCTAACTCTTCAGCCATTGTAAAGATAAACACGTTATCTGAAAAAAAAAACACATTGAATGTTAATGTTGTGCCTAAATCTCATTTACATTAACACAAACAGCTGGCTCAACATCGATGTAATGCACAAACATAAACTTCAGTTCTTATTACAAAAATATCTACAAAACATTTCAAAATATATCCAATCTATTGCAGTCGCTTTTTAAAAGTTAAAGCTTAAGAAGTTGGTGAACTGTTGTTGCAAAAAAGCACAAATGACTCTCCCATTTAGTATTTCTCCTAACTTTTCCAATATCAGTAAGACTACATTCCATCTTAAAGAACAGTCCACCTTAAAGACAAAGTGGGCGCTAAGGTATTATATATTTTATACTATTGTTGTTACTTTGCGACAGATTTTCTATGCTGAATGTTATAGTTATCGCTTAAAATGTTGTGTTTAGAAATAGCGTCTTTGAGAACACCAACAGGATGTGCTTGGTTACAGTTCTGTAAATCAGGTTATGAACTCCAGTTGTTCCTTTTCGTCATGTGACCTTTCCATGGAGGTAACCAATGGGTTGTCTCTATTATATTCAAAGTTGCGTCTAACCGTTTTGTCACATTTTCATTAAAAGTTATATACGATTTGGAATTTTATCATCAAGTTTGATACAAATAGCGTTTCAGATAAATTATATGACATATATAATGGCTGTTTGTCCACAGTTGTGAACATTATTTCAAATGAGTCAGTAAAAAATAATAAAAATTGTAAATTATCTAAGTACCTGGGAGTCCTAAAATACGGTCGAATCCCGTTTTACAATTTTATTTTAATCGATATACAAACTACACAGTGATATTATAACAATATTCTAGTATGTTCATTAAGACCAAATAAAGACTGCGTTATGCCGAAGAATTGCAAGTATCATTTAATAAACATAAATTGGGGTTTAAACGTCGAATATGCATGTTTGTAAACTTAATATTATTACACTGTTCTCTTTGCTCAGATAAACGTAAGTTTTTGCATCTTTATCATGGATACATTGTCATGTGTTACACTCTGTATATTCAGGACTGTCATTTTAACATTGTTGATATATATAATTTTGATATGATATAATTTAAGCATAGATTGCCCGAGGATAAATGGCTTTGTTTCATAATCAGTGCCGCAATCAGCCAGCTAGATATCTGGATGTTTAAAGATATTTTCGTATAAGGGTCACCCCTGCCCTAGAGCAGATTTAAGTCATATAATACTGATAGGTAAAGAATAGTTGTAAAGATAACAGGCATATTAATTATGTAAAGTCTGTCAATATCAAGAGATTAAGAGTAAATTGACATAATGGTAAAATGATAAAATAAATGTTAACTGTGATTGGCTTATTGTGTTACGATCGATTGAGCTCCCGACATTATTTAATTGAAATGCTAGTTGAAAAAACGAATAACGATTTGCGTCTTAGGAGTAAGATGTTGTTTTTTTCCATTTGGAATTCCGACGCTAAACAGGAAATCTTGTTGACTTGAAAATATTGTTGATATTGTACGTCAGATACCCAGTAGAAGTAAATACATTTAACTGAACACAGAGTGGACTTTGGCGTTTCTGTTTCCCCATCGGAGCTCCGAGGCAGCCCATAACAATTTTAGGCGACTGACCGTTCCAAGGCGGTAACTGATGGGTTTTCTTTGTGTGTGTTTTGTCTCGTCTCTGTGTTTTTGTCACATTTATAATTACCCTGTTTGCCTTTGTCTAGAGGTAGTTTAGTTTTAAATATCGGTGGACATTTTGATAAGACTTTTTCTTATTCACCTATTGAAAAAAATTTCAATCAATACTGCTCAAGGACTTACGGTCTAAGATAGATATATACTTGGTTATTGTGCTCATCTCCGCTTAGGGTCTGTGTAAGTCGGCAAATCATCATTAACATTTATTCGGGTTGAGTTGAATATGCAGTGTTTATCCTATTATAAACTCTCCATCTTCAGGAGATATAATGTAATATATATTTCATTAAGATATGACAATCTATACAGTCATCTAATGCTAATCCCATAAACACATAAACACAAAATTGCCAAACAGAAGACTAAGGCAGATGACTGAAATGATCACATTCATATCAGTAAACACACGTTTTATAAAATTCAGTTATCATCAAGTCAAAAATGCACATGTGATTATGATCATAAACAGGTGCAGTCTACCTACACATATGACATAGATCATAAATTGTGGCAAACATAAATATGTGCTTTATTGTAATTAAAAATACACCACAAGGTTCCCAATAAAAAGTTGAATAAAATGCAGTCTTGATAACTAGGATAACCAAAGACATGATGCATTATACTTAAGTTATCCTCTAATGTTTAAAAGTGTACGTTGGGTAATTCATATGCTTAATTGAAATCTTAAATTATTTTCAAAGCGTTATCAATCGATACACTTAAATATTTGTAAAAATATTGAAACATGGCTTACGATATTTCTATCAATAATACTCACATATCGTAAATACTTATCTAAACTATAACATATTTTTACCATGGTTACTGGAAAATATTGTACGGATATTACTTCGATTATTTAGTTCTATGTACTGGTTTAAATGATTGTATTCGGGTATGTACAATATTATGTAATAAAAAGGCTATAACAAAAATGTGTTACTAATTAAAACTAAAATAATTTTACAGTAAGATATTTGTCTGTCATCAAGATTATGTGTAACAACTTCACAATCCTTAATGCTATTAATGAGAAATTGTGCACGCCTATGCATGCTATATAAAAATGAATCTAGTTAATTAAAGTTCAAAGGTTCATTGAAATACTATTATATGTGAAGCACAAGGCAAATGCAATATGAAGGAACATACATACAAACAAACAAATTGAATGTCTTTAAATTAAAGGACAAACATCTAACAATGAGACAACATACTTATCTGCAAATGTACTGGATGATTGCAACAATATATACGAAAGCAAACAGATCAAAGAAAACGTGGTAAAAATAAATGACTTGTTTAATAAGTTAAACCACCAGTTATAATTAAAAGGAACGTGTCAATCAATTCAATGATTTATACCTGTAAGATATATTAGTAGTTAAAAGTTTAATTAACACAGAAAATCTGAGAGAACGAGGCCCGCTTGTATAGCTCATAATGTAATAACATACGCTAACATCGGATATGATTATAATGTACTTGTCACACCCAGCTTATTTTTTTAAACAATTATTACTTATTATATTTATGTAAAACATTTGTAAGATGCTGAAGATATTGTTTAGTTTTACAAAAATCTCTACTACTTTAAAGATAAGTTTTTCAACATTAAACATGTTGAACATTGATGCCAGACATATTCACACAAGACAAACCCAATAAACAAACAAACATATTCACACAACTTTCCAAAGACCTACGCTTTCTTCATTTAAGAAAATAATTGTCGTTCTGATATATAAATTGTGCACGACTTACAAACTGTTTCAAATGTTAAATGTGAAATCACTGCAGCTACGAAATAACGTATATTACATGTGTTGCCTTAGAGTTTAAAAGAAAACACGATGATAAAAGATGTAATATAATTCAATTCGCTTTAAAACGATGAAATTGTTGTTATGATATCAGGTCTATTTATCATGAAAATTAATGGAATTAGTGCAGTATTTTTTCTGATAATTCATTCATATTTCTAGTTTCCTTATGTTGTTTTCGGTTGATGCTGAGTAAATATTCTTCAACAACTATTGCATACAATAATAACATGATCACTTTCTTACCTGATTGTTAAGTGGAGTGTCGTTTTACCACAAACACGATAACGGAAAGCCGGTACAGGTCTTCCAAATTCTTTCCAATAAAACCCTAAGTCAAAGAAATGAAATTTCTTTTATTAATTTAATTAATTATCTGCCATCTGCATTTATGTCACGTTAGTCTAAAACTGATCATCAAAATATCTTTGTCTTTGTTCATTGCCTACTAGATATTTTATACTTACGTCCCAGCATTCTTTGCAATTCCTGGCATTTACATATATTGGTCAAATGGTTCCGGCGGACGATTTAAAGAAACATTTCTCTTGCTACCACAAGTTTCCGATTTTTTCACATGATGAAGATTAATGTCAAGTTAATGTCGAGTTAATTACTTGCCCAAAATACACACTAAACAATAACCTAAATGAAAAAAAAAAAAGAAAATAAAGAGTGATGAAAATGATTGACTCTATGCACAGATGTCCATTACTTTGTCTAGGTAGAGATAAACCAATGTCTTACAAAACGGTATCAGTATTACTACCTCGCCAGTCTCACATCTTCAAGAATCGATATATAAACTGTATCTGCTAATGCTTCTATTGTCTGTTTAGTATAAATATGCCACGATTGGCTTGATGTTAATGTACTAAGTACCTGTTGTTTTTCTTTCAGCTGCTTATTTTAATTTTATAACATTGGGTCAGTTTGGGTCAGGGCAATTTGGTCTTAATGTAAAGGAAGACGAATGACAAATGACAAACGCAATACTCTTCATTATACACGCTACGCTCAATGCGATAGGAGCCAAAGTTGTAATAACATTTGAATAGCGAAACAATATATCTTGTTTTGGAGAAACAAATTTGCTTTTTAAACTTTATATTAGAAATTGATATCTTTCTTTCAACCATCACAGACAGAATTATAGTTAGTAGTGTAAATATATTTACCTATATTTATCACATGAAACATGTGAGGGCAAAAGTAATAGTGAATTAACAATAGGAGGTTTCGAAGTCCAGTGGTGATATCCATCGTTGAAACTCACAGTTAATACCCAGTCATCACTTCATACATATACCGTGGGTTACTTGACCAAAAAACCTCGTTGTCATAAATGTATGTACGAAGCATTTGATTTGAAATTCATGCAAAGCAATGATTACAATGTGTAAACCAACAGGCGCGTCGCAGGTAAGTGCGGCCATCTAGACATTGACAAATAGTGTGTAAACCAACAGGCGCGTCGCAGGTAAGTGCGGCCATCTAGACATTGACAAACAATGTGTAAACCAACAGGCGCGTCGCAGGTAAGTGCGGCCATCTAGACATTGACAAATATTTTTTTTAAAACTTCAATTGAAGAGTATTGCGCAGTACCAGTGGATGTTATGAATATTCATGAAAACGAACTTTTACCAGCCAAATATCCCACGGTCACCATAAAGCAGAGTGGTATTAGTAAATGTTGATTCCGACCATGGGTGTCATCAAGAGAGGGACAACAAATTTTGTATTCCTTCATCTTCGTCAAAATGTCTTGTGTACGTGGAAATACCGCGATATATTTATCATTCAAGTATAAAGTTACAAAATTATGCAGAGTATTCCAGGAGAAGTACGCACAAACCTATGTCCGGTTGCCTCTAATTTCATATAGCAAATGATTTACCTCGAATTGTTCATTCTTAAACCAGGTATATAAATTAGTATCTGCGAAGGTTAGCCAGGCAATACGTATGAATTTCCTGCGCCACGTGTCAGCTGCCATAGTACTGGAGTGACGGAATATATCCAAAGACTGGGGGAGCTTAACTATCAAGACTATCGAGAAGTAGCATGAAGGTACATGCCGTCACAGGTTCAGGTTCAAGGTCATTGTGACTTTATAAACAATTTACGTCAACTCAATAAAAGTGATAATTGTGACTTGTAAGAAGATCCAATTGCCAGCATAACTAGTTGACCACTGTCCGGAGAGTGCGAAAAAACACAAAGAACAACATGACCGCTTAACCTCTCATCGCGTGACTTTGAGCCTCGTTCGGGGATGATGACATAAGGTGGGAAGGTCTTCCTGTTGATCTGCGGTGCGCCTTTGATTCTACTGTTTGTAATGATTATAAGTTACTTTTATATCCTTACTTAGAAAGCTTCAGATAAGCTTCAAATTATATCAATACGTTTAAAACCACCATTTGTTTCATGTGCCAACTATAGAAGATGCATACTGAAACACAGCACCAGTAGACCTTTGTCTGCAATAAACTATAAAATTCTCTATTTGAGAATACAAGTTTTGAAGTATTGTCTTTTTTACGGTAAACTTACAGTTAAACCGACCACGTTCTAAAACCAAACGCAGCTTCAAAGACGTAAAATTTCGAATGAATTTAAAGTGATTGTTATATTTAGACATTTGCTAGACTTGAATATATGTTACTGTATTAAATGATGGCAATTTTTCCGGGTCATATTACTGCTTGAAGCGTTATATATGATTTCTGATTAGAAGTGGTACATAGAATCCACGCAAAACAGAGATTTATTAAGAATGCATTGTGTTTATACATACCCAGTCCAAATAGTGGTGTAGGGATTGAAACTTGTATGTGTTATTTGATCATTTTGACAAACGCATGTAGATAAAATATTGTATATTTGTTTTAAAAAAGTCATATATTGCCTCGACAAGGCATCAGATTTACTGTGTATTATGACCTGTACTTAGAGGGAAACTCATCAATCGAAACATCTCGGATAATTCACGAATATGCTCTCGGATGTATGACGGGGATAACCCCGCGAAAATAAACATGTCGGTGCACATGAGGTCATCATAACAACAAAGATAAATGTTTTGTTATTTCTACTTAAATTGCAATAACAGATGTATATCTAACAAGATGTGAACAGTTAAATTGATAACTGAACGTTTAAAGGATAAAATAATTATGGACACCACCATCTATCGCTTTTAAAATATTTTTTTTAAGACGTATTCTTCTCCCGGCGAACAAAACGATTAGTAAGTATTCTCGCACCATCTGTGGGATGATTGTCGCGAGTACGAAATTGTCCGAGGAGTTCCGATTGGAGAACTCATTTTTTCGACTCAACGTGACAAAAGATCATCACGTACCTAATAGATAGACGTCTTTCTAAGGTTAAGTCAACGAGCGTGAATAAGAGAGCTCAGGTTCTACGACAGTTTTGTTTTCTGTTCTGACGTCGATGTCTTTTTTCAGCAGGAATCCCAATCGGCCTTATTTGTAGATGTCAAGAGAATGAACATTTTAGGTGTTTATTAACGAGTTTTACTGCCCTAGAACTGAGATACTGTTGAAGATCCTCTAAACTAAAGTATGATATTTTTCTGCATAAATTATGTACAAA
This sequence comes from Sinonovacula constricta, assembly GCA_007844125.1. Classification (NCBI taxonomy): domain Eukaryota; kingdom Metazoa; phylum Mollusca; class Bivalvia; order Cardiida; family Solecurtidae; genus Sinonovacula; species Sinonovacula constricta. The sequence goes on along the minus strand of CM017572.1, from coordinate 39,745,263 downwards.
TACCACTAACAGAGGTCAGATATTGTTACACATATTAGGTATAGGTAAACTTTGGATACCTTCTTTAAAATGATCTAACATAGTTGCTTAATACAGCATTCGAACATGAAAGGCATATAATGCGCCGCAATGTATTTAAACTACAAATGAATCTGCAAAGCAAAAAAATAAAAATAAATAAATAATAAATAATTATTTTTGAGGTTTCGAAAAAATAATGCTTTTATCTTATTATTGGAAAATACATGATTTAAAATCTTCAACAACTTTAAAAATTAAACTAAATAAAATGGTCTTAACTTAAAGCATAGACAACGTGTGTATGCATACAGGTCGTGTTTATTGAAAGTCATGGTATACATGTATTGTTTTACATCTTGTTATGACCAGAAGAGTTTTATTGACCTAAAATGGAGATATTGTTCAAAATCGTCTAAGCTTAGATTAAAGTATGATTTTCTTTCAGAAATTATGCAGAAATATCCCCAAAAGAGGCCAGACATTGTTACATGTATTTGATACTGGCGAACCGTGGGATACCAGCTTTAAGTTTAATTAATTTATTTGTAAATGGCTAAAACTTCCGTAAAAATACACACTATAGATCTTTGTATTGATTTATAAAGTAACTTTAGTCAGCGCAACAAAAGATTGGACCTGTTACAAGATAAAATAAAAAGCATATACGATGTCGTCTGGTAAAAAAAGTAAAACATTAATGGTTTAATTGAAATCCTGTTCAGTTACTCATGTAATCATATATATTTAATATAGAAACACAATACTTTTATAAAATGCTTCTATTGGGCATTGTATGAAGTGTTCAGGAAAATTTTTCTTAGTTTTCTTAAAACGGTTATACGCTGTGTTACTTCATACTAGCTTTGGCTCCAGGCTCAGGCTTCAGGTCCTGATTGAGAGTTTGCGCTGCCTTATATAGATACGGGATGCTGGAACGCTGAATGCTGCACTTTATTTAACCAATCAGAATGCTCGTTACAGAGAATACATTAAAACTTGGTGACTTGATATTGAAAAGTTGACTTTTGCCATTATTTAATAATAAAATCCAATAATATTGCCATGCACTTTCTTTAATTGTCGCCTAATCAGCTGTTACTTGTTGTCCGCTTAATAGGACTAATCCTTCTTTAATTGGGTCCTAATTAGCACCTAATCACCAGGCAGTGGGAAACCTCGGCTGAAAACTGCGTTAACATTAATAAAAAATCTCGAAAAATGAGAAAAACTCGTGTAAATGGGGTTACTAGGATATGATATTATAAGTCCCAAAGGGTGATACCAACAAGAGTGACAGGTACACTTTTTTTTGTTAATAATCGTGCAGGTTAGAGTACTGCCCAAGTGTCTGCTCCGCACACCTCGAATATGCTGTCATGGTTTGTCGTTTCTTTATTTGTTTGTTGTTGTTTTTAATCTGATCACTAAGATTTTCTTGCTGAATAAATTGTTAAACGAAAATCAACAAGTATATAGCAGTTGTCAGAAAACCTTGTTCTACTTTCTGTTTCCATTGAGATGAACGGTAATTGTTCATTTTAAACACCTGGAGTAGATTATTCTAAACAACAAATCATGTCTGAAAGTTAAAAGTGTATTATTTCTTTTTACACACACATATATATACTGTCAACTTATACAGCTGTATTCCAAGTGTAGACAGTAGTTTATAAGATTTAGATTTCACTATACTTATTGAATGGCACAGAATTACTTTTTAAATAAACATTTGGGTTATCTGCTTAATACCAATGGTGATTCATTAAAGACAGTTTGCCTAAGTCAAATACATGTAGCAATATCTCACCCGTGTTTTGGGTTAATTTTGTCAAACATATTTTGTATATACTCATTCTTTAGTCCGAGTAAAGACAATTTTGAACACTACCAAAACTATAAATAAGTTCAAGTCTCTTAGACAGGAAATACATGTTTGTAATGACGAGTGGGATTGTTGTGCTTCATTCTTTTTACACAGCTAGAGAAAATCTTTAACCAGCCTTTGCTGGATCCCTCCAGGTTTTAATAGTTGATTTGGTTGTTTGAGAACAAAAATGGTCTAAAATTTCGGAAAGCATCTGGAGTTGTATAGTCCAAAAAAGTTTTATTAACAGGATGAGTAATATGTTATGGGTAAGATTAACACACAAGAAGTCGTTTTATCTGTGTGTGACAACTTTCACACTAATGGGGGACCTAACTTGATCTTAAAAAAATATTTCTAAATATGTTATGTTCTATTTTATATTATTACTGGTTAAGGAGGAAGACCCCCACCCCCACCACCACCACCACCACAAAAAATGGAAGATTTTGTCAAGACTCAGACTGGAACCCCAAAAAGTAAGTCAGGTTACAATAACTTTTCATATATAGCCAAAATCTGTAAATCATACTTTTCTTTTTTCAGTTACCAAGTCAAAACTATAAAGAAACAGATTACATTAACATTCAACATAATGATGCATTCACTAGGAAGACAGAGAAGAAGTATCTCTTCCTTGCAATCCTTTGAAAAAGATTAAAATAATTTAAAAATTTAAAATTGTCAGTCTGGCTCAGTATTGCTTTACTGTTGATAAAACTGTTGAATAGTTTTAGTGCTCTATTCAATCTACAACATAGTTTTACAGTTAACAAACATCAACATAACAGAAGAATCTAATTCTATGCCCACATTCAATAGGTGGATGAATTATTTTTCAATATTATCAAAAATAGAAAAATATTTTACAAAGATTAAATCATATGTTTTAAAAGAACCCCTTAATGGCACATTTATCAAGTACTTGCATGTAGTCTTTTTATTTCAAATAATATTATGAGAATGAAAGCAAATCCTGGTAAGAGTGTCATCTCTGGATGCAAGGTTTAGTATGTTTAAACCCTTGAGCCAGGTTGTAAGTTTTCACACTACAAAAAGAAAATGTATTCTTTATAAAACAGGAACTTGGGCAGATTGCAAATTAGTACTAAATAAATAAATAGATAGATAGATAGATAGATAGATAGATAGATAGATAGATAGATAGATAGATAGATAGATAGATGGATAGATGGATAGATGGATAGATGGATAGATAGATAGATGGATGGATGGATGGATGGATGGATGGATGGATGGATGGATGGATGGATGATTGGATGGATGGATGGATGGATGGATGGATGGATGGATGGATGGATGGATAGATAGATAGATAGATACATACATACATAGATACATACATAAATAAATAAATAAATAAATAAATATAATAAATAAATAAATATAATAAATAAATAAATAAATAAATAAATAAATAAATAAATAAATAAATAAATAAATAAATAAATATATTTATTTATTTATTTATTTATTTATTTATTTATCTTACTGTCAATAGAAATAGCCTAGATTACTGTATCAAACATATATAAACAATTCAGACAATGGCCAAAGATACATAGACAAGTCGAATAATGGAGTTTCTACATTGACTCAATTTATAATTACTTAAACATGTAAACCTTCATTCCACTGATATGAAAAAAGTCAAAACTATATATCAGCAATAGGTAATAAGCTTGTCTGTCAGTACTGTTGTATAGAAATATCAAAATAAAACACAACAAAAAGACCACACCTTCAATGATGTTAGTAGTTTTATATGATCTATTCCTCAAATTGTTCTGTTAAAATAAAAAGTTAAAATGTTCACATCATCTCACATCATCTAATAACTTTACGGTTATATTTAATATTTTCTGGAAGAATGCTGGCTCCAAGCTGTGTTTATGCCCTCTGTGCCAGTTGAATGTCTCAAAACAACAGCTACAGGCCAGGCAGAGATTCATCGCTGTCCCTTCATTTCTAGAATAGGTATAAAAAGACAATTAAATGCATATTTTACATATAACAGTTAAATCTAATTTTACTCGTGTTCAAATATTTGTTAAAAGACTCATCACAGATTTGTTCTTACTTTTATGTTTGCCTTGCATGCGAATACCTTTGTCCTGGGCCTATTCAAATGTTGGTATATGTTGCAGTGCTCATAGGACATTGTTATGTATTCTTTTAGAAAGTAATTTGGGATTTCAGCACCGAATCACCGTACAGATCCGTATATCATTTGATGTGTATGGATGTTTAAATTGATGCTTATTAGTATTACTTAGCACTAGGTATTTGGTAGCTGGTACGTATGGTGGTTAATATAATTTCTGTGCGATCAAAGTTTGCCTCTGCAATGAATGCGTGAGTTTTATGATTTTTAACAATAAGCAGACAAAATACCATTGATAGGCATAGATTCTGGTTGTTATATAAATAAGTTCAGTCAGCTTTCATGTAGGTTAGAAAACATGAGTATAAAGTAATAATTAAAATAATTTTATATTGTACTGGTGACCTTCATGTACACACGGAGAAACGAAGTGTCTAAGTGTTAACGTGTTAAAATTAAAGATGACTCTTTAATTGAGACCGACCCAAAACACCAATAAATATTGATTCATACAATGATTTCTTTTTTTAGACTATTTTGGCTTTTTTTGAGAAGACATTAACGGTACTCTTTACACAAAATGGCATCATCAAGTCTCTCCATTTTGTAAGAAATAAAGACCTGAACATTGTTTTATTATTATAAAGCAACAAAAAGAATGAATAAATTAAAAACCTCGTCCATTTTATGTAATTGAGTATTTAGTTACAGCCCCGAATAATACTGAACTCCATATTTGAAATACGATTTAATGCACAAAACTCACTCAAACTTATACTAACTTGACTATAAATATTTTATATCAAATACGGTAATGTCATGCTTCAATTTTATATATCTTCTTCTTTTTTTCCAAAATGTTTAATGTTCATTCTTTGAATTATATCATACCATAGATCATTTGAAATCCCCTAAGTGTTGTGAAATCTTGCATTTTTAACAAGAAACTTTGGATTGTCTGAATGTTATACAGTAAACAGGGATGAACTCTAGGGCTTCATCCTAAAAGATACACGAACTAATCAAATTTATAATTATGTTAGTACAAAACAACAACATAAATTATAGTAGTTCCTGTTCAAGGGGCAGACTAGTGTGAGATCTGGATGATGGGCAAGCTGACACAAGCTGTGATTTATTGTTCATTGGATTTATTGGACATATTAATTACATACATGGATTTATTGGTTACAAGTGCCCTTCTACTCACTGGACACTAGCTCTGGTTGTGACACAATGAACATACGCCACCACATGGTGTTGGTAATATTTATTCCTGGGCATACCTGTAACAATCCCTACGGATCTATTAATTAATATTAAAAGTATTTTAATAGTTCTCATATAATAACAGCAAAAATGTTAAAACTGATCTGTATATTACAACGTTACTAAATCTAGACTTGAAGGTAAAATAACAATATTGTAAATCATATTTTTAAACATCAGCAGATAGTGGTGTGACTCTAGGCGTGTGCGGTTGGCTTCTTTTTAATGTAGATTACTATGACACACGTCAGCTGAAAAAATTTATAGTTCTTTTTTAGTCTTTAAAGACAAAAGTTTGTAGCTATAAAAAGAAACGTGTTGCAAAAATACGGAAAAGTTATTGTTAGGCATAGCAAGTAATTATCAATGGGAATACTTACAGTTTCTTATGGAAATTACACACACACACACACACACACACACACACACACACACACACGCACACGCACACGCACACGCACACAGATATATATAATTATATATATTTTTATGCATATCTATATCTATACATATAAATATTTATCTATATCTATATCTATATATCTATATATCTATCTATCTATCTATCTATCTATCTATCTATCTATCTATCTATCTATCTATCTATCTATCTATCTATCTATCTATCTATCTATCTATCTATCTATCTATCTATCTATCTATCTATCTATCTATCTATCTATCTATCTATCTATCTATCTATCTATCTATCTATTTCTATCTATCTATCTATCTATCTATCTATCTATCTATCTATCTATCTATCTATCTATCTATCTATCTATCTATCTATCTATCTATCTATCTATCTATCTATCTATCTATCTATCTATCTATCCATCTATCTATCTATCTATCTATCTATCTATCTATCTATCTATCTATCTATCTATCTATCTATCTATCTATCTATCTATCTATATATCTATTTATCTATCTATCCATCCATCCATTCATCCATCCATATATATATTAGGAATGGAAATCGAATCCTAAAACGATATTCGAATATTTGTGAAGTGTATTCGAATTATTTTCGACTATGCGGATAGGATTTATATCATAGTTGCAGACAACAAGATATTTTTTCATGTTGTTTAGTGCTTTTTTTTGTCTTTTCATTGTAAAATTAGGAAATACATTTCAAGTTTGCGTGATCTAACGCCCAATATATTACGGTTTCGAGTTCATACGCGTATTAATTTAATCACGTTCTACAATAAAATTTTACCTAAAAGGGGCACAAATGCGAACTACAATTTAAGCAATGCTGTTAGGTTGTTTTCCTTGGCTGTTCTAATTCACCCAACGTACTTCCTGGTTATTTTTTATATCAACGAATGACGACACTGCATAGTTAATTAACTTATTTTATCATAATTGAATACGAATGTAAATAGTAAAACAAAACCGTTACTTTTCAAGATAGGGTAAAGTTTAAGGCATATGTGAACGAAAAGAACAATTTATCACAATATGTCAGCTTGGTCTGCATTGCGAAAATGGGTCGGTAAAGTAAAAGGAACAGCTATTCTACTGTAGTTAAATAGTTCCGCTTACTGCCGTGATGTATCGTTTATTTTATCACAGAATGCTTCTTTGTTTATAGACGTAAAAAAATAATAGTGTTAGAAAGTGTTATTTATAATTGACATTGTTTATTGCAGAAGCGGCAGTAGATTAATGATTTTAGTCTTTATTCAGTCAGCGGTAAATTGCAATAGAATACTGTCAATGAATAATGTTAGTAAATGTCTGAACAGTGAACAATGCCATTGTTCTTTAACAATTATTATTATTATTATTATTATTATTATTATTATTATAATTATTATTATTAATAATAATATTATCATCATCATCATCATCATCATCATCATCATCATCATCATTATCATCATCGTTATTATTATTACTATAAACATTTAACTCTCATAGCAAAACTTTACAATAACCAAACAAGTATAATTTTGCTTTACTAATTAGACACCTTAAACTTGAGAGCCTTTCTATTACGTGTTGCACTTCGTACAATAACATTAAAAGTTTAAAAACATGGTGCGTACATAATGACTTATTTGTATTAATATATGACTTGTTAAATTATAGGAGCTACTTAAGCTATCTTTTTAACGTATCGATAATAAGACCATATCATAATATTATTAAATGAAATTGAAACAAATTCAAAATAACTTAATTTTTTTATATTTTACTTTATTAAACGCAAACAATGTATAACCACAAAAGTAATGGATGTTAAGTGGACTAATTTTATTAATTACATTAATATGTAAAAGAGGTATTTTCAAAAGGACAAGAAGCAGGTTATACTTAATTGACAATAAGACAAATAGGCAAAAGGGCGTAGGTTTTATTTAGGGAATTCGCTCAAGTGTACAGTCATTTAACGGTCCTGATTGGTTGGTGGTCGGATTGATGTTAAAATGTGATTGGCAGGTTATCGCTAAGAGTATCGCATGGACGTTAATCCGAATCCATAACATGTCACTTAGCTAGTGTCTGACTGTTGGTAAACTAATGAAATACCAGTATATACCACTTGAGAGTCATAAAAGATCTTACATTACTTAGATCGAGATGTTCCAGTTAGTTACGTAAGTGTTTATATTATCCCGTGACCCGAATTTACCTTCGTCCGTGATGTCCCTTAATTCGTAAATAACAATGGCGGACAAAAGAAGGCCAACTCGAATGGGAGGAAGGTCAGCTTTAATCGGAAAGAAAAAGAAGATAATTAACGTTGAGAATTGAACAGAAGAAATCTAGACTTTACCTCTGTCGAAAATAAAAACAGACCGACGACACAGTTTACTATCAGCGTGTTTAACGACGGGAATGTATGATCAAATTATCTGCTTAGATTGAATATGGCGACGAAAGCGGAAGAAGGGTTATACATATATTTACTTAGTGAGAAGAATAAACGTTATATATTTTACTCGTTTTGAGCATTTAAACATTCGCACTACAAGACCATATGGGCTAACACAGTGTAATTCGCGACAGAAACGGCCCATTTTGAAGCCATACTTGACATTAATTAGATCAGCACCAGCTTGTCCAATTTCTTGCAATGAATTATCAACCGCTAAAGAACCGCAATGTTTTAGCATTGCCAGCTCAGGACCAACATAATATGCAACTAGGATTGCACGTGCATAAAGGACAGCTCTTAATAGGACGTAAATAAAGGATCCTTGAATGGCCCATGTAAAATAGGCAGTCTTCTACTAGGGTCAACGTGGGAAGCAAATACCACAGGGTATGAAGAGCAAAACAAATACCATATATAATAATATTGATATCTTGATTATGTTTACAACACGGCATACTGGCCGCAATAGCTCAGGCGGTAAAGCGTCGGTTTGCGAATCAGGAGGTCGTGAGTTCAAACCCCGGCCGGGTCAAACCTAAGACTCTTAAGTAGTAGTTGCTTCTCTCCTAACGCTCAGGGATAAGGGGACAGCATTACGCCTGACTCGTCATTGTCAGTAAAATAGACCGCCGGGTTCAGTCGCTGGGCACCTCATAAGTGCCCGTAGGCTATAATGATTGAAATGTTGCGGCACAGTATCGGCAAAAATGCCGGCTAATTCCATAACTAGGCATAATTGTATCTCACAATCTTATATTTACTTAAACAATCTAAATCTTTTCTTTTGTCTCAGTGTTTAGATTTTCTTTTACTTCAAAAGATATATGTTTCGACTCTTCATAATTCATACATATCCTATTATATATAGGTTGATAGCGCATTTAGAACGATGCCCAGAAAGCTAGTACTCTTGTATTGTGCTTAATCCGACAGTGACACTTCATTTCTTTTACAAGGAAACAAGATTTTCTTAGTAAATAGATCATACAATATACATCGATTATCATCGATTATACATCGAACATTAAAATTGTCAACGCTGTACATACATACAAGCATTCAAGCGGCTTACCAAAGAATGAGATACGATACAAGTATAGGGTGAGGAAATCATGTTAAATCGTCTATTGTCTGTCTCTTTCTACCTTGCCATCGTCCACGGCATAAATCGATGTCACATTTTTCTTTTTATTTTATTTGTTTCTAGTATTTATTTGTTTTGTTTCCTAAATGAAATGTCATTACAACTCTTCTGTCTGTTGTGATTTTATCACTTTTACATAATTATCATACTTGTAACACATACGCCATAAATTTGTATATAATGTTATATTAAGGAAAGGAACTTGATACAATTATATCTTCCGTTCCAATCCTAATGGTATAATTTGTATTCTTATATATGCATTGATATAAAACAGTGGCGTAGCTACTATTAGGCCCTGTAGGCCCGGGCCTACAAGTTGGACAAGAAGATGACATTTTCAAAAGTCCCGTTTTCGTTGACCATCTTGCCGAGGAAATTAGTAGCCGGGTGATAAGCAACCATGATCGTTTTTGTGCACAGATGCTTATGCCCTCAAAGATCAGAAGCCTGAATGATGAACACGTTGATTCAATATTCACCAGCTACAGTCAGGACATGAATATATCTAAAGAAGCGTTTCAGGGAGAAACTCGACGCTGAAGGGCGCGGGGGAGTCAAGATGACGGCAGACCAAGGCCATCAACTCTCCTGTCTCTACTTGACAACACACCTAAGGCCGCATATTCTGGGATTCACAAGGCGTTGTCTGCCTTGCTAACAATGCCGGCTACATCGGCATCCTGTGAACGCTCTTTCAGTTCTATGCGCCGTATCAAATCGTACATAGAAGTACGATGAAGCGTGACAGGCTGTTCGATCTCGGCATTCTTCACATCCACAGAGAAATTGATGTCGACGTTGATGTTGTTATTAACAAATTTGCTTCTGTTAAATGCAGAAAAATGGACTTTATCTAAGTTTCACCCATGGTTTATGCATGATTTGCCGTGCTCAGTAAAGTTTGCGTCGAATTAAATTCATAGTTTAATTTTTTTGTTTGATATTTTTCTCTGGAAATACTTTAGAACGCGCCTTTTGCTATTTTTCATCTCAACTTGTTTCCGGCTTCTGGGGGGGGGGGGGGGGGGGCTTCGCCCCCCCAAACCCCCTTTTCAAGGGGCAACCGCCCTTAGAACCCCTTCTATGGGCCTACAACTTGAAAAAGCTGGCTACGCCCCTGTAAAATAAAATATGTTTAAACTAATTTACAGCGTTACTATGGAGAGTTAATAAACCAGGTACAGTCGCTATTCACTAAAGCAAATTTAAGAAACCAGTATATTTTAAGGATGGGGTATAGAAAGACCAAGGATGAATATATTTATTTTGTAAAAACGTTTTTGCATGAACACACATTTCAATGGCAGCCGACATTACACAGGTCGTTTTGACAGCACTTAAAACATCCATCATCAGAGGGCGTGAGAAGGCTGCAAATCTTGAATAACAAAATAAACAAACATATTTTATTTTAGTGCGCTTCTGTATTTAAAACAAGACCATACATAAGCATACACATCGTCGGACACCCACGCTCGACTATTTCGTTTCACTACATTCGTCGACCGTAGATTTATCGAACTGAATAGAACAAGAATTGGTCAATCATAATACTGCTTACAAGATCCATACTCTTCAGCGTGGAGACTTGAAGTATAACAATGGCTGCTCCCAGTGCCACAATCGAAAGTAACGAGCTTTATTCATAGGACTAAAAGCTTAATCTTCCTTCTAACACATACCGTATATTATTATTCCTGTAACCAAGACTGTATTTTCGCCATTGACAACTTTCCCCACGAGCTAGATAAACTATGGCCATTATGGCAAGCTTTTTATTTTTTTAACAGAAGTGACGCCTTCTCTATATGGTATGAGCTCATCAGTTAAATAATTGAAAAAATACTATTGAAAGAGAGAAGTAAAATTAATATGCCCCTCGCTAACTGGTTTCACCCACTTAACTTTAATCCAACAGTTGTTACCTAAACAATGCCCCTGTAGGTTTTCAAAATGACAGGATGGGTTCTCTGGAGTTATTTTTATATAAACCATATTCACATTAAAAAGTGTTGTGATCCATTTATGTCAATGTATTGAATGTCACTGTGACATTGACCTTTGTCCTGCTGTTTGAATTAAGATCGAATCGTCAATGTATACACAATTCTTCTTATAATATAGAATAAGAAGATGTTCAAATTGTATGTCAATACAAGTTTTTTATCTCCAACTTTATGGAGCTTAAATATCTGATAAACGAATATTTATACATTATCACATCATATTTTACGAATAATCTGTCGGTGCCTATGGTGTTATGAAAGCAACAAAGATAAATGTTTTGTTCTCTACTGAAAATGCACTAACAATTGTAACAGGTGTATATCTAACGAGATGTGAACAGTTAAATTGATAAATGAAAGTTTATATGATGAAATAATCATACACACTACACCTATTGCTTTCCGAAGAACCTTTTATGGCGTATTCTTCTTCCAGCAAACAAACCGATCTTGATTCTGTAAGTATCACTGTACCAGATTCATACGACGGATGTTTGTTCCGAGGACGGAATAACCAGAGGAGTTTAGATTGATATTATCAATTTAAGTATAATAAGTCGTTCCGATTTTTTTTTGTATTTCCAAAAATGCGTCTGAGCAGCCCCCACCCCTCCCATCCCGGAGAACAGAGGAATATGGAGGAATATGGAGTTAATAGTCAGTTTAGATATTTAATTTTCACAGTACTCTGTATCCAATGTTTTTATTATATATAGGAGCTTAAAAAATATTATAATTAAATGAAATTTAGCTTAATGTCAAGGTCTTATTCGACCACCTTAAGAACCGTGTCAAACATATGTCTATTTTCCTGACCGTAAAGGAAGCTCCAATGCACTTTTATTTAAACTCGAAGAAGAATAAAAAGAAACAAGACTACTTTGTTTATATATAATCATACATACCATTGCAGCTTGACAAGATCGTACATATCCGCCTAGTTGGAGATCGATTGATTGTACACAGGCCTTGAACACAAAGAACAATTTCAGCCTAATTTGGAAAAATCTTTGGTGATATTCTCAGTTTATGTAACTACTGTTTTACATTTTGAAAAATGCATATTTTAAAACCACACTGAGTCAGTGCAATATCGTAGCTAACCGTTAAGTTTATTTATATTTTAAATGTGTTTATGTTTTAATGAAAGAGCAACATCAAATTCCATGTAAAACACATTTTGAGAGATTTTTTTCTAACTTGTTATTGTCTTTATTTAGACTAAAGTATGAGTTTATACAGAAATTATGTATAGATTCTCAGAAATCGTGGAAAAAAATGGTATATGCATTTAATATTGGTTAACTGTTGGAAACCAATCTTAAAGTAAATGAAGCATGGTAATTGTTTTTGGATAACTGAAAGATTGCTGGTAGAACGTTTTACAAAACAGGAATATTCAGTGAAAGTAATAGAAGTAAACTTAATGGTTGGAACTACCTGGTTTGAACCACATTCCTTTACGCTATTACACGTGCCGTTCTCACCACGCACGGTACACTCAAAACAAATTGGACCCCTGTGGTCAGATACGGCTAAGCCTAAAATAAAAATAATTATTTCCGTTATTATTGCAAGTCAAGTATTTTTACATAAACTCATTTTATTCAACCAGCTCATATATACATTACATGGTGAACGGTTGACTTGCCAACCACCAAAGAAAACTTTCAATATTGTTGTGTTACTGCTTGTGTCAAGTTGGTCTACCTGTATGTACAACAAGTATTAATCTTTACTAACAAGTAACTAATTGTCGATAAAATTTCCTCGCTCGTTTTGATGGAGTGTTTTCTTTTCAACGAAAAAGTACATTTTAAGGAACTTCAGAGAATGCATGAAAGTACTACTGACGTGTAAATGTATATTGCTTAATTAATTAGCCGAAAGTGTTTCATAGTATAATAATCAGACAACATAATTTAAGGTATACGGTTAGGAAATTCATCGTCAAATTTGGTGCAAATAATGTTTCAGATAATCTATATGACATATATAATAACTGCTTGTCCATAGTTTTAAAATTATTTCAAATGAGTCAATAAATAAAATAAAATTTATAAAACAGTTTAGTTTTGGGGAATCCGAAAATACTTTGGTCGAATCCCGAAATATTCCGATGAGTTACGTATGCGTTCGTAATATCCTGTGGACCCGTTACCTTATTCCGTGTTGTATTTATAGTCACCATTTTATAAAATACTTTTTAAGTATAAGACTATTTAACAGGACATTTTAAAGTCCTGATCAAACAAATACATACACTATGGACGAGAAACTTTTCGTTTTAAATTGAATAAGGAAATATTTAACATACATAGAATAGACGGACGGAAAACAAGCGTAGTCTTTACCGTTTTGACCACAAAGATTTTTCTGACAAAGGTCGCTCTCGCAGCACTCCGAGCACAATGTCAAAACTCTCCGGCCTACTAGTGGTGTTTTCATTACAGAGCATAGCTGCAACATAAGATAGATTGTTTTGGAATGATTTTTATTTATAAGTCATACACTAATCTCCCAGTTTACATTTTAAAATTTGTTGTCTGTGCATCTCCATATCTTTTTTAGCATTAAAGACTACAACTGTCACAGTTACAATACTCTTTTATTATATGATGATATTACACAACATGAACATGAACATGCATTTGTAAGCAACGTCTCAATCTCCTCAGGCGCCGAACTCTGTTCCTTTCAATTGGGCGGTCTTTATAGACATCCTAATAGAAATTGAGCAAATAGAAATCTTTAACGCATCATTGATTCTATGATCGGGCTGCTATTAAACAGATTCGCAATGACATATCACTAGTTCCTATTTATTATCGCAAAGCAAATCTAAGCGCTGAAAAGCACTGTTCAGGCGGTGTAGATTACCGATTAAGGTATTCAAATAATTATCTCTTCAAATTTTCCCGTGGTAAATCAGCTGCACAACACAATGGAACGCAGACAAGTCTTCAGCTACAAAACATAACCTCTTCTTTAGATTATACACAGGGAGAAAAGCTAGTACCCAATAACTAAAATTCGATTTGGAAACTATTATATTAGTACCTTCTTTATGATTGTATTTTAAATAAAATAAGGTCTAAAATAACTGCTAATAAGTGCTGTGGTCTAAATCTAAGTCCCGAGTGCGCACCTTGTAGAGAGTTGCAGTAGGCAGTGCGGACCGCGCGGGATATTTCAAATATCTCGGCCTAGTATACAGTGCATAGCCAGTGGAACACTGGTTCTCAACACATTTTTGTCCCTCCCTTTGTCCCTCAAGTCACTAAGTGATATTCCTGGGTCGCGGAGTAAATTTATATATCTGCATTTCATGTATATCTGCTTTACACAATATATACACTTGAAAGTCTAGTTAAACAAATAATTATAATAATGTTAAAATTCGAAGCACGCCTGGGCATTACTGAGGCACCATGTCTCCCTCGGCATACATATTTGTTTCTGTACACGCACGACTTTTAAACCAGGCATTTACTGACCGCGTGTAGTCAAGGTTAAGCAGTCCGAAATTCAGCTTTCTCACTTCACTAGACGCTTTTGAAAGCGGCAAGTCCCAAAAACTTAAGTTTTAAAAGTTGATATAAGCAGATAGTGTATTTTATGATGAGATATGATATCTTTGGCTGACATTCAAGCTGAAGCCATGTAGAGGCATCATAATCAAACTAAAGCCATGTAGAGGAATCATAACCAAGCTAAAGCCATGTAGAGGAATCATAATCAAGTTGAAGTCATATAGAGACATCATAATCAAGCTGAAGCCATGTATAGGCATCATAATCAAGCTAAAGCCATATAGGGGCATCATGATTAAGCTGAAGCCATATAGAGGCATCATAATTAAGCTGAAGCCATGTAGAGGCATCATAATCAAGCTGAAGACATATAGACGTATCATATTCAAACTGAAGCCATGTAGAGGCATCGTAATCAAGCTGAAGCCATGCAGAGGCATCAAAATCAAGCCGAAGCCATGTAGAGGTATCATAATCAAGCTGAAGCCATGTAGAGGCATCGTAATCAAGCTGAAGCCATGTAGAGGCATCTAAATCAAGCCGAAGCCATGTAGAGGTATCATAATCAAGCTGAAGCCAAACAGAGGCATCATAATCAAGCTGAAGCCATGTAGAGGCATCATAATTGCATGCCTGAGCAAGAAGTCCCAATGAATAATTGTTCATAGAAGAAGAAAATATAATGGTCAAGTGTGGTTTGGGTTTGCTTTAAGGCATTTTGGTTAGTCGCTAATACTTTGTAGGGCGAACAATCATGTTTAGTGTATGTATCTTATACCATATCTCAGGAACGACACACATGAAGACAGGGTAACAGTAATAATAAACTTACGTTCTTAGCCCTACAGCCCATTGTATAACTAAGGGAGAAATCTGTGTTAAGATGTTCTTCTATATAGCATACCTGAAATCAATGAAAGTTGTTAGTATTATATTGACATAAAAATCCATGGATGGATTATTTAACATTTTATCATAATTACATAAACAGATTTAAACAAAACGTTTAGTTTTACTATATCTAGTAGGTCATGTGACACATCTGCAATAATAAACAAAGGTTGGTTTTACAGGAAATAGTTATAAAAAATGTTATTATGTTTAGAAAGTTGATCTCAGTTTACTATTTTAACTTAAACAATCTTAAATACACATCTTCATGCGCCAATGTACCCATTTATTCAAATATGTTTGGAAAACTATTTTATATTTATAAGCATTTTTCGCGCATTCATCAAATATGTGCTGATAATACACAATATTATCTAAAACCGTGTTGCATATTTGTCATTCGTACTTGACCGCTAGGGCAGTTGCGGACTGTTTGGCAGGCGCGAATATTCTCGAAGCTATCACACGCATAGCACGTCAGGGCATTTGATCCTGGAAATTGTAAACAATAGTACTATAACTTTACAAATGTTATGCCAATAGATTGATTAACTTTACCTGCAGAATGGGAAAATGCAATGCAAATGATATTGTTAGTTCAATTGGAAGATCATTCGCTTTGATGTTTACAGAGCCTTTTTTAAGTTACTTACTGAATGCTCATTTTTCGAACAAGATGTTTGTTACATATTAAATCATTCCTCGCCTTACTGCATAGATTTGCAGCATGTCATTAATCCGAAAATTATATATGAGAACAGCCATTGATAATAATACATAAAATAGGACGTATTGTCATCTTGACCTGTAAACAAACTCAGGATGTACACTCAAGGAAAAAAGAGAAAATAATTTACACCATAAACATTTTAATGAAAAACAATATACTATATATTAACATTCAAATGCAGTAATTTCTACATTGCTTTATCTTTCTCACGTTTTATGTCAATAACCACATATCCAAAATGTATGTATTTTTTGTGAGTGGGAGCTTTTCGAACATGGTTATTCTAACACAATAATGCGCATGGAACTTGTATTGCTACACTTAAATACAAATATCCATATTTCTATAGATCATGGACCATTTTTAATCATTTATCCCGGTGATACATAGCATTACAGTTACCATATTAAAGTATATGGGATATATACCGCCTCTTTTACTCCGCTTATGTCTGCATGCCATCGTAACTTACATTCGTTCTAAACCAGCGCGATTAATTAACGCTTTTCAAAGCAAACATTTGAACGGTCTTTGATGATCTTTTATTATGCCCGACTAACTGGCAAAACTGGCGCCTGGCGCTGGGATCACTCAGGGAATTGCTATATAGTGCCTTTAATGTCTTTCTACGTTTATGTTTTTCTTATCAAATAACAAAAATGGATACCTTTCAGAAATATTGCGATGAGCAAGAACACGCGTCGAACGAGATCCACCAGTGGTTTCCTAGAACCTGCAGAAATACAGTCGAACCTCGTTAACTCGTCTCTTACCAAGTCGATATTTACGGATATATCAATGAAAACGAGCGGTCCTGACTTTAATCTTTATATATTTATTATGAATTAAAGTTGATAAATCGATGCAATAAATGTGAATGAAAATCATAAGTCGATTAATTTTACTGTTCTCAAAGTCAATTGATCACCTCAATTATACCTGGTCTAAGTCGATAAGCCCGGATTGGCTCTCGATTGCAGAAGTGTGAAACCTTTGGCTCTCAATCAAAGCTATGAAACCAATTAAAATAAGCAATATGTCAACAGACAACAATAGAGACAACGCGAGCCTGAATATTTGGATATAACGCTAGTGTCATTTACACTATTCACCGTTTCTCGTTATGTAAACAAACACTTGTTATTTCATATTTTCTGTCATTGATTTTCTGTATTGATGTGCTAAAATAATGTGTGCTTTTGTTGTAATTACATATTGTATGCTTTTATGTATTACAACTCTACTGATTTATGTTTAAATAAACAAATAATAAAAAAGTTAAAATTTTGTTACGCACTTGGTACAAGTTTAACTATTCACAAGTCGATTATATTCATAACTCGATGAAAATGGCCAGTCCCTTCAAAATCGAAATAACGAGGTTGGACTGTATGAATTAGTTGTGTATTTAATCTATATCTTAACAATTTCATCTGACTAGCAATATAATAATAAAAAAATATCAAACAAGACAGACATATTTCAATATACATACCTTCCATCGTATACAGTTTAATGTGTAGTAAAATCAGCAATATGCCTGTCCTAGTTTCTATTTCTTATCTTCGGCCAATGTTTTATCGGCCGTGTTCAAAGTTGTTAAAATGTGTGGCTTTTTCGTACTAAAAGAGCGAAAATTTGCTAAAACACTTGTAATGTCTTTGGTTGGCATTTTCAAATAGTTTTTTTAATATACATGACATTAGTATACGTCCTTCCTAAATACACTGAATGACAGTAAAGCATTTCAATAACTTACATGTACAAAAGGTTCATATGGTTTTTTTTTGTCGTTTACATTATCTAAATTGTGAACAATCTGAACATCTTTTGACATTTACCATTTTATGTGACATATGAATATAACATAGAAACCTTTTGGAATATAAACATGTTAAATATTTTAATCGAGTATTTTAAAAACTAACAAAATGAAATGAAAATAGAGCTGATAGTGGAATCGCCAAAATTATGCTTTTGAGTACCTGTAGGCATGCTGCCAAACATTATTTTTACGGTCAACTTAAAAAACCCTCCTTTGTCAAACCAGTTACTGTAAAGTTATGAGTAATTAATATTTAAAAAACAACGACACTACCAATCGACTTTCAACACACAAAAAACATCAACAATAACCGTGTGTTTTCTGGCTTTTCTGTTCCAGAAGGATTAACTATTAATACAAATGTAACAGTTTTTTTCCTTTATAATTCTTACTTGAACTTTTGTCCTACTACATGTTACGACAATTGCAATATACTTACATGGTTACATGTTTTTGCTGAACACTCAGATAATTATTACCGCGTTAGGACTTTCTTAAACGTCACTTTAATTACGGGAGCTTTACTCTTTATTGGCAATCATCTCTAAACGTTTAACTCATGTAAGATATGTAAAATATTTGACTCTTGTCAGATATGTATGATCCTTATAAATTGGTATAATAAATATAAAAAAACAATGCAAAACACAATGGCTACTAAATATACGTAAAAAATGACTGTACCTACCTACATCATACTTGTATTGTGACAGCTGCCCAACTTCTGAGAAAGGAAGACCAAGGACAACACTTCTGTAGAGTAATCTGTGAGCACACAGCTTTTAAAGTCGAACGTTAGTTTTGTAGTAATAAGACACAATTATCAAATATCTGATTATCTTTTAGTTGCCCATATTTAGTTATCGCTTGTAGTTATCTAAGTGTATTTGTGTACGCTTAAAATCATCATTTTATCGTTTTCATAGAATAGAGGCTCTGTAAACTTGATAGAGTCAGGATAAAAATGGACTACAACAGATATAAACACTTCAATGCAATGCAGTAGAGCATTGTGTCCCTACGTTGTTACCATCAGTTAAACAATCCTGATAAGTTTTGTAAAGTTCGTGAGATCCTTGCTTTTGTTAATCTTATATAAAACATTGAATTAAAATGCAGGAATGCTTATTCATGCACAACAGTTTTCATACTGCTGATATTTTTGAAGCAATAAAATCTTTAAGAGTGTTGAAAATTACTTCCTTTATTTTAGGCAACTAAAGCATTATTGTTAAATTTTGTACTGATTAACTGGTTTTAGCAATTGCCAGGAGATAGCACGAGGTGGATTACCATCCCGGTATGGATAATTCACAATTCTAAAGTTGAAGTCGTCTCTCACAAAGTTTAACAACGTGATTAGGAACTGTACTAAGACAAGAAGTAGTATAGAAATGCTAGTGGTGATGTTAGAGCTAGTGACTTGTACGCCATTTTGTTAAACTAAGACGTACAGTGTAGGTGGTATTTATTCGATCGTGATATTGAATCATTGCAACATTTATCTTTATTTGTTAATGATAGCATTAATGTCAACGTTGGTGCTTATGTAAGATTGTGGTGGATAACTCAGCATTCAGTACGATAAGTAATATTCGAGTAAAGCGAAATTCATGTTGTTAGACACTTTATTCCCTGGCATATCTGCAAATTTATCATTGTTATTCTGAAAGGACTGTTTAACGTGTTTTACATTATAATGGGCTGTCTTAGGTAAACTGAAAGGACGGCTGCAGTAAATTTTTTCGCGATATTTCATCAACTTGAAAATATCCTTCTTTCATGTATAGGGTGCTACTGTATCCGTGTTTTCGCTTTTACACCACCATCCGGCTAAAACAGATTAATTGCATCAGCTATCTCTTTACAACAGTGGTCAAAGCCAATTACATCTAGCAGGCGACATTAAAAGAGTAAAATTCCCAACTCCATGGTCATGATATCACCAGAAGGTAATGAACAGAAAGGAGAAGTTGAACTGTTACACTTCCATTTAAGTAAAGGTCACCTGCAGTTTAGCTGTAAATTAAATAAGATTTTAATGGGTTGGTATTTAGTAATGAACAATAAATTTGTCAAATAAGGCAAAATTTTATTGTTTTTTTTTTCTATATAATTAGTCATTAGTATTGTCATTGTAAATAAGTTTAAATTTATAAAATTGGTTGTCATTGTAAAATATATTTTATATCCACCGTTGCAGGATTTAGATCAATCAATACACATTAGCTTTAGTTTGCCATTGTTCATTAGAGCTCTGATGATATTAAGTGTTCATCCTTCAATGCGACGTTTCAGCATAGTTTCAATGTGTGCCTGATATAATGATTGCACTCTCTTCAATCTTCCTTTTACCCATTGTTTTGTCCGTTCAAATCAATGAAATCAAATTTGTTAAACTCATTTTATAATTAACAATCAACACACACACACACACACAGGCACACACACACACACACACACACACACACACACACACACACACACACACACACACACACACACACACACACACACACACACACACACACACACACACATATACAGACAATAATAACGATAATAATAATAATAATAATAATAATAATAATAATAATAATAAATAAATAAATAATAAAAAGGATAATGCTTTTTAATGTTATTTTTTTTTTCATTACCTAAAAACGCCTTGCCTTAAGTTTTAGTTGAATGCGATCTTATTTAGGGCGTAAAATAAGCTCTCCCCCTGCTTTCTGTTGTATTATATGGGTGTCAAACTTTATAATGTATAAAAATGTTTCTATGGCAAAAATATCAATGAAATGAATTAAAATAAGTTACATAAACAACTCTACATTAACTGGATCCAGTCTTTCAAACTTACTGTGTATAAATATTAAACATATTTAACAGGTTGAATAAATGTTAATTAATAAGTGCAAATTTCTATCGATGCTTCACTTAGAATTATTTCTTGAATAATATCTTTAAATAAGAAAACTACACATCGTACTTTCTTTAAGCAAAGTGCTTATAGGACTTCGCCATATTTCCTAATTCATGAATACAACAATGCAGTGTGGCGGTCGTAAAACATCTCCCTCTACTCGTAATCTATGTTGTCATTTTATTCATCCTATAAGGAGTATTTCCTTTGATGGACATTGACATTTGGTTCCTCAATGCCATCTACACATGGACAAGATGCTACAGTCATTTACTCTTCTACTCTGTTTAATTTTTCTATTTATTCTAATATAATTTCATTTAAAACCAACAATTTTGTGTCTTTCTTTTAACAGAAATAATATGCCAGCCGCCTGATATTATGTATATACAGAGTAGTTAAAATGTATGCTTTCCCAGTGAAATAAAACACGATTTTTCACTTTGTATACAATAAACAAATTGACTCGTCAGTTAAATCTGACAATTCATTGACCAAACTCCGTATAATCATGCCAACATTAACAATATCCTTTAAGAATAAAATCATATTTTAAATTTAGCCATAGAAGACCCAGCACATAAATTAGTATCGAAGTAACATAAGAAGAGCACACCAAATTAAGAGATTTCACAAAGAAAAATATCAAGATTATGTTTTTATCAGAATTTGCTATATATGTTGTTGTTCTTATTTGTTCAGTCATAAGTTTGCCATAATTCATGTTTTCTTGCCTTACATGTACCAAAACACCTTGGTGACAGTGTTACTCCAATAACAAATATTGACATTGAAATACAAGTTTTTGTTAAACAGCCGGTGCTTAATAACAAACTTCAATGTTTTCATGTAAAGCACATTCTTTAATTGAAAATACTTGGTGTATATTGTGACCTTGAAATAGTTAAATGATAAGGAAAACAGGTAAATAACAAAAATGGATAAATTTAATTGAATAACGTGTATTTATTTAATGGGAAAAGAAGATCAATCGGAATCCAAAATTGAATTGAAATTGAAAATAATACTTTAACTGGAAATCGAGTTACATAGTTAAAACAGAAAATATGTTGCCGTATCTGTGCAAAACGGGTTTCCTTTTACTTACACCGAGATGTTAGCAAAGTATTATATATGGTATCATCGGGTGGTGCATCTTGATGTCGGACAACGCAAAACAATGTTAGCAAGATTTTATTTCATTTTGTGCTTTCGACCAACGCAACAAATTTTCTTATTTTCTGTTAGTGGTAAATGTCCATTAAAGATTTCACTTTCAGTGCGGAGTGCAACTTGTTTACAGTCACAGGTTCCCATGAAATAAATTTGACTGTTTTTGTTTGCTTGGTGAGAAGAAAGCCGTTGTCAGAGAAACGCCCTTTTACGCCACTTGAGTCTAGCCAGACAAAAGGAGCTAAAGCATCTGTGGTCATCGTGACGTTGTACTCGTTAGAAACAGACGTTGCGACGACATTCGTTATCTGTAATATTATGTACAATAACTTTAATACTTATAATAATTAATTACCATTAAGGTAATAGCAAGAATGAAAGTAAAAAGAGATTGTTTTACTTGTCAGCATAACCCTTTGAACCTTTAAGCTAACATCATATTAAATAGATACAATTATATAAGTCTCACCTGCAAGGTAGGTTTCACAAGCCCTTCTGCATCCTTGAATTGAGACAGCGACATCCAGTTTGACGGACCGTTGATGTCATCACCCAGATGGAAGTTCAAAAAGCACTTCTGTCGTCGGATGCAACCAGACTCCGTTACCATGGTATCGAGATTCTTCTTGAACACAGATTGGGCTGTGGAATTGAGCTGAAATGTTGAAAATGTGTGAGCGTAAAAAGTTATAGTTTAAAGAACGGTGTTATGACTATTATGTCATGTCTTCTTATTTACGAAAACAACAATGTTGTCTGTGCAGTGTAGCGGTCGCAAAAATCTCACCTTACCTAGAATGTATGTTGTCATTTAATTATCATATCAGGAGTGCTACGTGTTTTTCCAGTGACGTACATTAGACTCTGGTACTTCAATGCCATCTTCAAAGGAAGAGGCTGTTAAAACTATTTACACTGAATTTCTGGTCATTTTGTTTTTGATTTAAATTTAAAATTTTATTTACAATCAAGATTTTTCTGTAGTTGTTATAATAATAATAATATTACAAATGTAATCCCTTCACCACAAAACAATATGGGCATTATATTTAATTATGTCACTACTTTCTTTTTAATGACGCCATTAGTTAGCTCCGAGAATACGTCATCACGTGGACAGTTTAGTTTTAAAAGGCCTGTTTTCGTTTTAATGCCTCGCATTTGAGAAACAAATCTGGAAGTGCGAGGCATTACAACAGTTTTAGCACTCCATTGCCATTCCAATGCGGTTATTTTGGCTTTGCTCAAGTTAATATAATGTCTCGTCACGATTCTTTTTGTAACGTCAGCGCTTGGACATTTTTATCCAAATAGATCGGTTTTCTTTTCATCATCCATTTGAGAAACCCCTCAAACAGTGTGAGGTTAGAGCTCTGGCATGGGATTTGCCGGCATTTTTTGCCGATACTGTGCAGCGACATTTCTTTTTACAGAGCTCTGTAAAACCGGTTTAAGAACCCCAGTCCGTCCCTTTTGCCGACTGACCGTTCTAAGGCGGTAATTGTTTTGTTAGCTCTATTTGTTAAATGACTCATCACAATTTTGTTTTTACTTTTGCATTTGGCTTGCATGGGAATACCTTTGTCCCGGGGTTTTCAAATTTTGGTATATGTAACAATGCTCAGTGGACTTTGACATATATTCTAATTTACATGTGAATACATTTGCCCTAAGCCTTTTCAATTTTTATGTTGCAAAACTCATACGATTTTGTAATAGTTATTTATGTGAAGAAAATCGAGGTTTTGCATTTCAATACCATGCATCATATTTGATAGAAATAATTATTCAAACTATCGTAGAAACAAACTCAATGATTTTTACTATAAATTATTCGGAATTATAACATGTTTGGCAACCCTGAAAATTTGTGCAGTTGCTCTTTCGGAAAATGTGTGCCACATTTTAAACACAGACAATTTCAAAGCACAGCTTACCGTGAATGGGATTGTCCAGGTATGTAGTGGAGACATGCTATCCCAGGAAAACATTTGGATGTAAAGATTTCCGCTCATGGAGTCAGGAAGTTCATCTTCGGGAATCTTATTCGTTACCAAGGCGATGCTCTTTTTGCCGATGATACTGGAAGCAACGTCATATTGATGAAAGGGGCGAGGATTTGATGTTGGTTGGAAGAAGAGCTGGTGTGCTGGAGAGTGGTATAGTTCCTTGATTGGAAGTTCGTCTATTACCATAAAGACGTCGAGGTCATTCCCGTCAAGGTAAGGAGAGATGAGGGTGGGAGCGAAGAAATGGTTCGCAAAATAATGAAGCATTTTCCATTTTCCTCCGTACTCTGGCAATACATGAAGAGCGATTTTAAGCATTGTTTTTAATTTTAATGCGCCTCCTTTTTATGAATACATTGTATGTTATTTGGCTATTCATTGACAACAAGTATAATCTTAATTTGTTTTGTATGTTTATCTGTTTAACGTACCTTCTACTTTGAAATGTTTACGCAAAGATAGCCCGGATGAATTATTGTTATTATTGTTATTATTATTATAATTATTATTATTATTATTATTATTATTATTATTATTATTATTATTATTATTATTATTATCATCATCATCATTACTATTACCACATATTAAGGTGCCCTTATCACAAGAGTGCTAAAAGGCACCTAACAAAATATAAAATTGTAACTAAAAACGTTGACAAGAAATAAAACATGTGAAGCAATTGGCAATAATAGATCAACATTTTGATAAGCATAGAAATATAATACATATAACATATATTCTAATTTGAAGAAATTCTCTATAGCATCGGTTTTGCCTCCTTTTTGAAACGTCTTAATTAATTAATTAATAAAAAATAACACTAAGATAATAAAGTGATGTTTTACGCTTTTTAACTCCGAAAATATAGGGAATATTTTATTACTTTGATAATAACTTTTTTTTTAATATCCCAACGAATATTTTCATTAGAAACAATACTGTATATGATGTTTTCACTTTCATTTCTATCAATGCAAGCCGGTCGAAAGTAAAATCTCTACGCCGAAAAAATTACTAAGGACTGTGGTTCTGACCGAGTAAATATCAGTATTAATATCAGCTACATACCTATAGAGGCCCAGGTCGGGGCCTGCCAGATGTCCGCCAACATCCAGTAAAGGGCGCCCATAGTGTGACCTTGACCTTGGCTATCCAGACGGTTCTGCCAGCGCCGGTAATGTTCAGTCTCTGTTCGCATGCCGATCGCGTGGGTAATCTATAATTTGTGAAAGGAGATGTTATTGTCGCATTCGTTCACTGTCGTTGTCGTAGTTTGAAAAATTAAACAGGTTTCACAGACATGAACAAAGAGAACATGCGTACTAAGTTATTATTTAGAATTCTAAAAAGAACGGTTACCAAGTATGTGGTGTAGGTTCTATTTTCTTTTATTAAATTCATTACATACACATTAAAAACACAACGTTTTTTACCTTTAAGAGAAAAGATGTTTTAATTTTAATAAATGGTAATGTGATATGAAATATTTGGCCTGAGTTAAACAGCATCTAGTCAGTGCATAAAAACAATGTATTTTTTTTTATTATTTTAAATGTGATTAACCACATTACGTTGCATATCGTCAGTACAATATTTTAATAATACTGGATAAAAGGATTTTCATGCATAGCTTTGTACAACAATGCTGGCCGTGTAGTTATATTTTTACATATCAAATCATAAAACATCAAACATATAGCACATAATTTATTATAAATAGATGAGTAAAACTATAAATTCAGTTTATTCATAAGGCGGTGTGATTGCTTCTGTGGGTATTGTCTCCTGCTTTTATCGCTAGGCGCTGCCGCTGAATTGTTACATTGCTTGGAATTATTTCTTACAGCACTAATAACAAAATGTGTGTTTGGTTACCTGGGTAACGTAGATGAGGTCGTCGAATCTCTGCCTCCTATCTGGACTGTTAGGTAACTTCACATACTGGATAGCCTCGGCCATCATCTCAATGTTGCCTTGACAAGCGAACAGAAAAACACAGTTATATTGTCTCACTTCAACTAAGGAAATTTTCAAGCTTTCGTTATTTAAGAACTTATTTATTTTGTTCATTTATTGGGTTTATAGCCCCACCAACATTACAGTTATCTGGAGACGATGTCCATTTAAAGCTGATATAGTGCTGCATTAACTTTGTATAGCATGCCGTGAACACCAGGCATGATACCACACCTAGTCACATTATCCTGACACTATGCCAGCCAGTCGTGGAACTACCCGTATATTTGCTCGAGCGTTAATACGGGAGCTATGCCACTACCACCTTTTACGACTTTGTTATGTCGCGGTCCGTGTTCGAACCCGGGACCTTCTGTATTTGAAACTCTATTGATTACATTTCAGGTCCGGTATATTTAAGACTTTCTCAAGTCCCATTTATAAAACATTTCAACCCCTAGATCATTTCTCTTTTCAGAGTTAAAAGAAATTATATAGGTTAGAAACTAGAACTTTTTCCGGATATAACTACAGGGTAATAAAATTGGCAGTTTGAGTCTGGGTTCAGTTCAAAGATTCAACATTTGTATGAGTAGAACCATAACTTAAAGTAATATCCTTTGTCAAATAAAAACATCAGTTAGCTTAAATGCTTTAAAACTCAGCATTTCAGTCTTGCGTGATTTTCCATAGAAATTTGGAATTAATGTAACTATTAGCTAATGTAACTATAAGCTAATGTAACTTTAAGCTAATGTAACTATAAACTAGTGTAACTATCGGATGCTTAACAATATCTGATTACCTTAAACATTACCTTCCATAGGCAATAGCGATCATAAAAGAAGAAAATAGAGACGCTATTAAATTTGTGGGTTAAGTCTATTAAATTGTATGAAAATGGCATAGCTTAAGCAAAAAGAATCAAAACAAACACTATATGTCACTTTGCTTAAACATCTGAAATAACCCTCTTTATAAAGTATTAATTTGATATATGTAGGTGCTAATTAGAAAATATAACAAGGTCTCGTGAAAATGAAATGTTAACGATCGATGGGTTATCCCCAAATGGATAGGAATGTAAGTAACAAACACTGTCCCGATATAGATTTAACTCGATTTTTTGTACTTTGTCAACACCCAATGTTTATGCAGTCAAAAGTAAAGCAATAGAGTAAGCAATCGAAAAAAAACTTATAATATCACATACCTCCTGAATTTATTGTATTTTGATTGGTTGAGTGTTGGTCATGTGTGAGTTAATACAAAGTGATATTTAGTGATATTCGACAGAGCAACAAAGCATTCACTGCTACCGAGGTTACACTTTTTGTTCTTTTTCTATGTTGCTTGCGACGCGCTGGAATGCTCAATGAAATTGGCACATGGAGAAAAGTTTGTTTTCTGGATTTTTTAAACATGATATAATACGGGTCCGAATTCGGTAAACGGCCTTCTATTTTATTTATTTATTTTTATATTTATTTATTTTTGTTTGTCTGTAACTTTCGAAGTAACTTTGCAAATAAACAATAATATACTGAGAAAGATACTACGTTCGAGAAAAAATACGATCTGAACAATACTTTTTTGTGTAACGTAAAGCTGCTGCACATCTGCACTGTCTACAAATATATTGTACACTTTAGTTTTATAGTTAATTATAATAAATTTGCAACTTTTTTCTACATATGTTAAATATGAAACCTATTGAATTGTGTCGGATTTTGTGTTTTTTTTTTTATTTTTAAACCATTTTATGGCTTTAGGAATATAAGTTATACATACTTTTTCTCAGGATTTATAGTATACTGAGAACTTTCAAATAAAAACAAATAACGTTTCAAACGTCTTTATGACCTGCTCACTTATTGCTTTAATCTTTTTAACTCTTCCACTTTTTGCGTCGTCTTTGATGCTTCGCATCAACGACTTTTCTTGTATTCTTTATTAATGTAACCAAACTATCATTAGACTCACTAACAAACTGTCGATTTTTTTACCAGACGCCATGTTATTGTAGCAATTGTGCGCGTATGATGACCACGACCGTCAGTGTTTATGTTCTCGGTGCTCACGTGAACACATTCTGGAGTCAATATCACTTTTTATTGACTCACACATGACCAGCGCTCGACCAATAAAACTCTTTAAATTAAAATGGTATGTGATTTAACAAAATATGACATGGGTGTATTAAGTGGAAAACAAGGTGAATCATGTGATATAAATATTTATAGCTGCCTACCAGAAGTATTATCAGACAATTGCACAGTGTGTACGTTGGATCGGCGTATGAGAATTAAAAATATATGTTTGGTTATAGTAATCTTTCAGGCACTATCAAAATAATATATCCAAGCACCGGGGTTTGTAAGAAAAAGCAGGTTACACTCCTGATAAGTTACATGATAGTCTGCATATCGTGCATATCTTGCAAGGGGAGATTTTTGTACTAACCGATACACTATGCAAGTACAATTGTTTTGTAAAAGCAATTAAACAGAAAAAAGACAGCCTATATATATTATTTGATACCTTTAACAGTGATGGACATTTAAGCGCAACTGCCGTATTCGTATTGAAAACAAGGTTAAAACTCGTTAAACAGATTGGAGGGAATTAAAAACCTTCAAAGCCAAACTGTTACTAAGGTGTTGACATTAAAATACAGAATAGGAAAGTATGTAAAGACCCTATTTTAACATAAAAGGGACTAAGAAAGATGTCACTAAGGTGTGTTAAAAAATGAAAAAACAAAACAAAAACAGGAAAGGACAATATTTGAAGGTCGTAAATTACCGCCAAAATTAAAATTAAAACTTCCGCAAGACAATGACACTTAAGTTTAATTTAATGGTGACTAAGAAAGCCACAATTTTCAGATACACGTACCGAAGGGGTGGTGGTTGCGGTAGTCGTTCAGGTCACTCCAGTAGTCCAAGTCCGAGCTGTTGTAGACGGGTTCTAGCGTTTCCATACTCGGGAACGATTGAAGGCCATATTCCGAGGCCATCCGAGGAACCCGGTATATAGACGGGTCATAGAAAGCGGCAAGATATTGGTAGTCATGGACTGGACGAAAAAATACTTTGTAAGGTCAGACAATAAATTTCTGTTTTGCTCTTTCATGTTCTCAGTGTTATTTGTAAGTCTTTCGATTTGTTCATTTGTAATGTTCTCTAGCTAGTTGATCTCCTCTTAAATTTGTTTGATCGCAGTTAAACTTGACTTCTTATGTGGATTAATGCTAAATTTAGGAATATTTTTGTTGGGCAATTCGTATTTGAACTAGAATGTTTATTTTATTTTTTAATAAATCTTGTGACAAGCTTACACTTAATATTACGTAAAATGCATGACTTTTTCTGCGTTTTGATGAAGATAAAATCACTGTTAGTGCAGTTTTTATAACTTCATTATTGGTATTGTTGGATCAACAAAAGACTATTTTTATTAGCTTTTCTTGTTTTATAGCAGAAGGGAAAATCAAAGTCGAGAACTGTGATAATATACAATTTGCAATAAAATACAGTGACTTTGTAATTGTTATACAGAGCTTTAATGTTATTTTATAGCATTTTAGATAGAATAATTTTCTATCTGATTTAAGTTAGAATAGCTTGGCGTTGACCTTGCCTATCGCTAGGTACAACTTTAATCTTCAGCGTTTTCTTCTGGCATATATACCAGAAAGCGCTAGGATGTTAGACATCCAAGGCGCCGTAGAGAGCCGTAGAGAGCATGCGCTTTAAACAAGATGACTATCCTAGAAACTAAACGCTGTCTTGCATTGTCGATTAAACATTTGGCAATAACTAACCATAACTCTGACAGGTAGTAGATTATTTGCTACTTTGTTTTTTTCTCTCTGCTACATCTGTATTTACAAGCTGCATTGCTAACATCGGTTTAGTCTTTTTCTTTTGTTAAACAATACTTCGCCAAACAGCTGCGAACCCCTATAAATACATGAAGGTACTTTTTATAATTTCAAGCTACACATTATTCGTCAAGCTGCAATGTACAAAAACCGGAATACTCGGTTCTTTTCCTGTTTTGCCAGCTACACTATCGTCCCCTAAACAATACATCCTATCAGAGGCATAATTCTCCAGAACGGCGCCAGTGAAAGGTAACTTTTAAGCACAAATAAGCAAAACATCATTAACATAGGATCTAGAATACACCCCACTATTACTTACTGTCGCCATAATGTGTATCCCATGGCTGCTTCGCTATCCCTCCCTCCGCTTCTGTTTCTATTCCGTTGGAGGGACTCGAAATGACAAAGGGCCGACTGGTGTCTTCCTGATGAACTAGCCTTTGCACGGTATCCACGTACAGCTTGAGATAGTCGGCCTTATAGCGTTCGTAATCAATATCCGTGCCGTACCAATCTTGAACCAGAGCTTTCTCGTTCTCATTATTACCACTTAGTACGATGATGGATGGATGATGCTTTAGTCGCCTTACCTGTATGCATTTAGATTAGTTTTTATAATTTGAGTGAGCAGTATCCAATGAAATTAAAACAAACAAAAGTAAAATGAAAATTTCAAACACAATTCCTTTTATGTTTCTTAGACCATTTTAGGAGAATTAAGCTGTTAATTCTTTTGGATGGTATCAAACTAAATAGTATTTATTATTTAATTATGTTGAAATCGGTGACAAGCAAAAAAACTAAGTTTCAAATTGCATTAGGACAAACGATTTTTAAAGTTAAAATGAGTCAAGAAATGGATGGTGACAAATGCTAGGTAACCGAAAAAACAAACAGGAAGCAAAATGAGCGGCAAAATGGAGTGGCGTCAAACCTGATGAATCACTTCCTGTTCGACGGAGATAAGGAAGGTAGTGTCAGTTGGGTACATGGAACAGGCGAACATGAAATCCTGCCAAATCATGATGCCCAGCTCGTCACACAAACCATAGAACTCATCCGACTCGTAAACCTGACGAGGAAAACTAGAATCATATTTAAAATGCTTAAACGTATTTTTTGTATACATATTTCCTTATAGTGAATAGTCAAAGCAAAAATAATAACAAGTAATGAGCTTCATACAGCATGTCTTACTTTATGCACACTTCAGATTTTGTTTGCTCTGTTGAACAAATATAGCTAATGGCAAAAAAAACTTAGTAATAGTTTTAGTTTCATTACCCGTTTTAGTTTAAGAAGATACAAACTATATATTTTCATGTTTCAATATGAATATCATATGCCGTATTGAACCGATAGAAGTTATTATTTGTCAAATAAGTTTTGTATCAAACCAAAATAATCAGACGATCGCTTTGACAAAATTGTTACAGTGTACCCTACCATCAAAGACATATAAGCCTAATGATACATGAACAATTCAGTGCTTAATAACTAAGTACTGCTTTTTCTTAAGTATTTATGTCATTTTTTTGATAGAACACATACTCCACCACCCCAGACTCTCATGGCATTCATGTGGACCTCCCTTGCTGACGTCAGATAGTTACGTAAACGATCCGTGGTTACCCTCTCCTGGAAACTGTCGGCCGGGATCCAGTTTGATCCTTTTAGGAATACCGGCTGTCCATTGATACGAAAGTAGAAGGTCCTGCCTGTATCAAATATATATTTAGTTCCAATTATTTTGGGTAATGGAAAAAGTTAATTAAGTCTAATGAAGAGAAATGTTAATTATCAAAAGTTATTGTCAGCATATGTGAATGCATCAACGCATTGATGCAGCCTGTGAAAGCAAGTAAAGAAATTTCCTTGACATGGTACATCTTGCGTCACTCTTGCAAAAGCGCCTTTTGTGTCAAATCTTGTAGCGTCGATAACAGTAATACTAGCAAGATCTACTTTTAGAAGTTATCAGCTTTAAAAGATCATTCCGACCAATGGAGGGTTTCTTATTGTATATGCCAAAAAGCTGATTTGTAGTGTTGCGCTGTTATTGCCCAAGGACAGTACTTTAAGCAATAACTCCTTGCCCTGATCTTCTTTTATACGAATAAATGCAAGATGTATTTTGCAATTCAAAAGTTGGAAACCTATTCATGCTGCTCGTGGATGCATGCACCAATGTCGTACCTTACATTTTTCTTTTGCGCTTTAACTTAGTTTAAAATGCACCATTCTGTTGCAAGTCCATCTACATACACCTAAACGTAATTCACAATGAAAACTTTTTAATTACACTACCTAATGACTTATTGACTGAGACGTAATCCTGTACCAATTCCACTGTACGGAAGCCAGTACGCACCAGGCGGGTGTTCGGATTGCCCATAGCGTCAGTAAAGAATACGTAAACGCTGTACAGGGTCTGATTTCCGTATCCATTGGGCCACCACGGCTGTATGTTGACGGACTAAAAGCAATGACATGTTTTATATAGAAGAGTGTCTTTTAATGACTCTCACTTATTTCTACCTGGTTGAAGGCAACCTTTCCCTTAAGTATCATTTCCTAGTTCGTACGCGGACAAGCTTCTTACAAGAGACTGTAATGTAACATAACCTTATTAATAAGTTTTCAAGTAAAAAATAACTGTGTAAGTAGTTTTCAGTTAAATAATAATTGGTTAGTTTACTACATCGTGTTGTTTACTTACGCTGCAAAAAGATAACCTAGAGTAGGACAAAGTACGACATGATTAACAATCAAAACAATGAAATATACTATGGCGCACGGTGAAACTAGTATGAACAGAAGCAATGACACACAATTTGACCTGATTCGGACAGTGAATGATTCATACGTCATAACATAGGAGGAAATCCTGGTACGATTTTAAGTTTTTATTGATACTGATATCAGAAAATAATATACGTAGGCGACGCAATTAGCAAAGCAGATGCGGAGTTAACATAAAGTATATATTAGGGCTACTGGGCGAAAGGGAGTAGTGTGGATTTGGACGAGATAGAGAGAGGTACTTATGCTACATTGTTGTCAGATTTTAAAATGTAACTGTCACTAATAAAATTGTAATCGTGGGATGATATTGCGTTCTGCTATGGAGCCCCGATACGTCACAAAGAAAACGCACGCAATACCTAAAGTCCTTCTGTCCAAAGCAGGTCAACCCTTTAAACTGCATTTTTAAACTGAATTAATAATTATTTTTGAAAGTAAACTTGTCTTTAAGGAAAAGGAACCACCTTTGCAAAGTCAGTATAAATATTTTTGCGATTTATAGTTGTAATATATGGTTAAAACAGAGGTATAGACAATATATCTTCTAAATGAAATAATATCGTAAATGTAAAACCACAACAAATAAAGTACATTCTCGTGGTTGCAGAATGATAAAAAAAAATAATAATTAATGAACAGTATAGGAATAATTTACCTTTGGAATGTCTATTTCAAAACGCACTTTGTTGTTCTGTGATGTCATAGTGACGTGTTTTGATTGCGTCACAGGTGTTTCGTCAACTTTTACTTCCATGGTACCACTAGCTGTGCCACTTGATTTGACTTCGCAGAAAACTTCGACAACAAGTCTCCAACTGCCATCTTTGTCTGAATTTAACAAGAATATATTTCTATGTATTGGTTGAGAGCCTTGTAAATATTTACTTATATCTTTCAATACATACATCTAATTCTATATATATGTCCCCCATATGTTACGATGTATTAGAAGTTTTCGACAGAGGAGTAGTAATAACAGCCGTCCAAATATTTCAATTATGATTGTCTTTTATTTGCTTGGCAGCACCTCGTGACTAAAACGCGACGCCAATTGTGTAAGGATTTTTACATACTTTTCATGACATAAGGGCAATTGTATTTCAGATAAATTATAGAAGCAAACTAGTAAATCAAATGTCACTTAGTTTGTTTATGTTAAGCGTAGCTGTTTAACCCAACTTCTGACCTATTTTGAAATGCCATCTCAAAGTCAAGTCTCCGAGTAAAGTTAATGTGTTCATTTCGTCACAAATTAATCGACCTCTCTCTCTCTCTCTCACACACACACACAGACACACACACACACACACAAACACACACACACA
Organism: Sinonovacula constricta; assembly: GCA_007844125.1. NCBI lineage: Eukaryota > Metazoa > Mollusca > Bivalvia > Cardiida > Solecurtidae > Sinonovacula > Sinonovacula constricta. The sequence goes on along the minus strand of CM017572.1, from coordinate 39,710,867 downwards.
CACAGACACACACACACACAAACAAACACACACACACACACACACACACACAAACATACACACACAGACACAGACACACACACTTACTGTCTATAATTAAATTACTCAAAATATATATCATTGAATAATATAGATGCCCTACTTTGTACTGTTTCTGTCGTGACGTCGCGCATAATAGCGGTTGTGTAGCCTTGGATGTAGATATCCCTCCTGTCAAAGGTCAACAAATGGTATTGTTTGAACCGACATGACAATATTTGAAACTTATATTACACTCCCCCCCCCCCCCTCCAACATTTACTTGTAATTTGTTTTAGCAATAAGGAATGTTATTATATAATAACGTCTTAACATTTAAGTCCATTGCTGGATGTTCTAAGTAGAAGTAAGTTTATAAATGCGTGTAATAAATAGCATATTCAGGTTATTCATGCAGGAAAGCATTATGAAACATTGCGTAAAAGACCAACATGTGACCAGCTAAACTAATACAGATTATATCCATTTACATCTTTCGTGTAGTAACTTGTTACCGGTTCAACTTGTGTTGAGTGGATGCTGTAATTGTCACTGTGCAGTCATATTTTCACATGACATCATATGTAGAATGTTCTCAAACTATACTTGTATGTGAACATTACGTCTTACGTAATGTGCAACGTACATTAGGGAAATGCTGTCGACTTTATATTACTCGTGTAAGTGTCATTTATATTATAACCAAAATATAATCATATAATCTAAAAACCACACTCAAGAACATAGGAACATATGAAATATAAATCCTCATAGGCTCTATCCAGAATGTTCAGTTAATCGAAAGGATCAAAATGTATTATTAAAAACATACAATGAAATGGTAAACAACAATAAAATTATATTTATAATCCTGCAAAGTGATAGCATGTATACGTTTATTACTTCAAAAATATATCAAATGCACAAACAAAACAAAATTGTAAAACAGGATATGTTTATAACGTCAAGCAAAAAATAATATCTCGCAAGATTTTTCTTCAAGGCACGTATTAAAGACACACAATTACGTATAATTGGCAAACAGTTAAACATTTTAATTAAAAAGTACAGAATGTAAATTTAAGGATTCTGTTGGTTTATGAACAGAATTGTTTGCACATAACTGTTTATGGTCTAATCAGATCGTCACAGTGTGTGCTTACTGAGCAAGCCTCTGACCAACTTAACTGTCATGGCCCTGCTGTTTTCAACAGCTACTGAGATTCGTCCTCCGTCTGTAGATTTTGATCAAAATGTTCTGTTTTGCAAATGGTGTGCCAAATTTGACAAAAAAACAAACAAAAAAACAATACTTTTTAGATCCCACATCTACTGTTCGCATGCATACAGCTTAGGTAATGACGTAATTAAGGCTTTGGAATAATCTTATTAGTATACTTTGCTTTAGTTGCACACTACCTAATTGTTCGCTATACCCACAATGTAAACAGTAAAGAAAGGTTCAAATTCTCATCAGTAGACAAGACTTGTTTTCAATTTGGCTTTATACAAACTACAACCACAAAGATATACTACCAGATGCCCTGAGCTGGGAAGGACGGCCCCCAGTCCCAGCTGAATGAACACTGAGTCTTCCGGATGAGATTCGCACCACAGTCGCCTTGGTACTCTGGTGGAACGCAAAGTGGTAATACCGGATATGACCGGTTCAAGGCCAACTGAGCCACGTGCTCAGTTGCAGACCGGAAGTCCACTCGAATTGTATTGATACCCTCCTGGAAAGCCATCAAACGGGTTCGAACGAAAATTATCGTCTTCGCGTATTTTATCCTGATTAACAACCATATACACATACTCTTCTGGTAACAATGCATTAACAGTTTGTATATTAGGTGACTATACGTATGTAGGATTTCGGCTCAATATGGGTCGAATGAAACATACATTTGCTTCAATCTAGCAAGCACGAAAGAAAGAAAACAGAAAACCTAGAAGGCCATAGGACAAAGGATATAGGGATTTAGGTCGCTGTATAAGAGAGCTGAAAGTAAAACATCTAAAGCTAATTTTGACAGATATATAGATATGAAAGTGGGATTTACATGATACGGGAGAACTACAGAGTGGAATGGAAGTTGCTTACAAAGCAAACAAGCTCTAGGAATATAATTCAAGTTTTTTATGGTCATAAAAGATGCCACACAGAGTCATTGGAATATGGAATCTACGTGATGCATGCATGTTCATGGTAAGATTAGTAAATTTACGAGTACAGCCAGAGCACTGACAATTTGGTGCACTCTGTTTCTATGCACATTTGTACGCCCTACTTATGAAAATATTTTTTTTCACGTAAATGTGATTAAAGTTGTATTCCTCAAGTTTGAAGAAGTTAATCACCTCACATTCCATATGAAAACAAACGAATACAGTGTGTCTACAAATGCCATTGGAACGCCTCGGATATTGCTGCCATATCAGCGTCTTCGGAAGTGTTACCTAACGCAATGGCAATGTAATAAACACAACAGGCATTTTTCATGGCATTTTATCTGTAGAAATGTTTATATTTTGTTTAAAAAAAACAATAATAACTAAGTTTGAAGTTACATAACTACATAAAACACAGCAAAGTATATATGAAGCTCGCGGGAAGTCTTCGTTAGGAATGGTGAATGCGAGTTTTAATTCGCCATTCTGTTTTGAGAGAAATATCCGCTGAGTTCCAATCGACAACAGAGTAAAACACGTGCAGCAAATGTCGCTTATTAATCAAGATTTAGCCAATACCGATAAATGTATAGACTACCTGCAAATGTTAGAGTATAGAAATACATGCCAGACGGAGTAACATCGTGCCTAAGGACAAACACTGGTACAGACGGTTATAAGTACAGCATGTCATCAAGGGAATAGGTGTGCAATACAGGGTCAAAACTCCTACCAGACACCCTGAGTGGGGAAGGAAGGGCCCCAGTCCCAGGAGAAAGAACACTGAGTCTTCCGAATCATGTTCACGTGATTCTCGCCATGTTGGGTGGGTATTGTAAAGCCAGGAAGCACCAAATAAGGATAGTTTTGGGCCCGAAACCTGGCATACCCCACAGCTGATTGGAATTGGACAGTGATGTTGTTTGTGCCCTTCTGGAAAACCATACCAGTGTTTATTGAGTTATTCTGAGATTCATAGAGTTTTATAATGATTTATTTCCTTTGTTATGTTGACATTTAATTGTTAACATTTTCAAAATCTACAGCGTATTCAAATCATAATATCGATTCTTTACAATATCCACAAAGTTTGCATCTTTTTAGTTAAAAATGTACTCGTATGTACTTGTTTATGTATGTAAATGATTTATTTTCTTCATAACATACTTATGTTTTAGCATTTCAAGTACATATTGCATGAAACTAACCACTACGCACACATCATTACACTCTCATATTGTTAGATATTGCTATTTGTAAAGTTGTGTGCCTTTTGGGATTAAAAGGAAATAACGACCATCACAGAAGGGGCGAAAGAATTTTATATATTGAGAATATACATGTATATGCAATTCAAATATTATGACGGCTTGTAAATTTATGATAAATAATATTGTTCTAGGTACGTGATACTTGATAGAAAATCAGATAGTTACTTAATTGGGTTTAATGGGCTTGTATCACCACCAACAATATGTAAGTTATATCAAGACAGGTTCGTCATAAAGCAGATATACGTGTAGTGATGTTTTTATTGTGAAAAGCATGCCGTTCAAAGCTGACATGATACCAGATCCAATAAAATGTTCTTGACACCCGGCCGACAAAGGGTGGAACTACACGTACCATTTTATTTGCTTGCGCGTTAGCAAGGGAGATTTTTTCTTTACTATATATTTTAAAGAAATAAACGGTGACAAGGGGATTTCTCGTATCAAATTGCTGACTTTCGAAAGTCACTTTCTATTTACGTATAAATGCGAAATAAAATTAAATAGAAGTAAACATGTCTTTGGCAGACGCATCGTCATTTGTATTGACAAATCCAAGTCTATTCCTTTGCGAATACTTACCACCAGAACTGGTTTGATGTCATACACATACCGGACGAACATGTTGTCGGACGTGCCAACTGTTTTGTTATTGATAAACACTGTTGCTATGGTGTCAAGCCCGTCGCAGACAAGCATGATGACGTCAGACTGCATCAACTCAACGCTTACTGGATAAAGAAATAGTACGACACATATCGAACAGGCTGCATTTTAATGATGTAAAAACTATGTATACTTTTAGTAAAAGTTCCATACATGAAACGTTAAATAAAGTTAAATGTATGTTACTAGCTTGAGGTAGCTTATAGTCAATGAATACTTAACCTGAAATTGCCAATAATAGAAGCATTTTCTTTAAAATTTCGACAATGAATGGTAAGTGTTTGTAATTAGTAATATGCTGCTTTATTAAATCAATAGTATAAGAAATGTAATTTCTGTATCACTCACATAGGTTGAAATTAATGTTGACTCTCTGAATATATTATGTAACAATGGTGCAAGTGGTAGGATTTTTAAATTATTTCATATGACTACTAAATGAATTAAAAACTACTCAGTGAATGGTCAAGATAAATCTACCGAGTTTTAGTAAAAGCGCAAAGATAGTCATTACATTATAATCGCATTTCTCTCTTTTGATTTTGGTAAATGGAACATCAGTACAATTTTAAATGTTTTTACTAGGACAATACGCGTTAATAAAAAACCGTAGTTACGAATTCCTTTGGAATCTTATCACGCTCTGTGGCATAGAGAAATACATTTCGCTGAAAACTCAAATATTGATTTGTACCTATGAAGGTCCGAGAATATGTCCAATTCTCTCCAGCCAGATATCGATAGGCCACGTCATTCTTTCGAAAGTAGGGGTCCCCAATCTCACCTGCGGCCATCAGAGCTGTGTACATGCTTCCTGGCACCTGACCAGGAATCTGGCGTCCTGGTTCATATGGACGGACAAATTAAACAGATTTATAGATATTGTCCAGATTTAAAGATATCTGATAGTTAGGATAAAAACGTTTTTTCTCGAATAACTAAATAAGGTATTGTAACCTGAAAATATGTGTCGAAGAAAATGCTTATTGATACCCAGGATCTGTGTAATAAGCGAAGCATGTCATGTCAAAAACTATCGCAAATTACAAAAAGAAGATATATTAAAACTAAAGATATATAAGTAAGCCAGGTTAACACGTAATAGGCATTGAAAATGTAAACAGAGACAATGTATTCTTAATTTTAATATAAAGCTTGTTCACGGAAGGGCTGTAACGATGATATCTATTTTAGTGTGAATCCACCTCATGGTTATTTATACGCTTGGTATTAAATATAAGTTAGAGGGCTCTTTTACTATTTATGGTGTCTTATAATGGTGGTTGTGTTAACTGACTTACAAATATGCGATTAGGAAGACATAAGATTTAAGCCTTCTGTTACAACAAGTAAAAATGTTTTCCTTTAATAAATAGGTATAAAAGCGGTAACTGCAGGTGTTTTTTTGTGTGTTATGTTTCGTCTCTGTGTTTTTGTCACTTTTACATTTACCCTATTTGCCCGTGACTAGAGGTAGTTAAGATTTAAATATCTGTGGTAATTCTTATAGGACATTTTCTTATATACCTATCCAAATACATTGTATGTGTAACAATGATTCGAATTATGTGTCCATGTATTGTAACAAGAGAAAAGAGATCTTTATAGCGCTACGAAAAACTGCACAAACACATGTGCCCATTTGAATTTAAACTACATTTCAACGAAAAAGTACAAAATTTTGGACAGTTTCAAGAGAAAAACTTCAATGAACCATATTATTTCTTTCAAATGGAACAAATGGAAAGCCCGTTACGCTGGATATAAATTCAACGAAAGGCAAGGAAGGATGTGTTTGCAAACAATGACGATGTCAGGTTTAGTAACGTTATGAGTAAGAATAAATGGCAAAGTCATATTAGCACTGCAACATATACCGAAATTCTGAAAGAGCACCGGACAAATGTATTCACACGCAAGCCAAACGCGAAAGCAAGAACAAATCTGTGATATGATGTGTCAATCAATAAAAAGGACAAACCCAACAGCTACAGTCTTGGAACGGTCAGTCGGCAAATGGACCGACTGGTTTGCAATCGAAAAGGAGGACGAAGATAATGATAATTGCAGATACAGGAAAATATCAAGTAATGTTTACTTAATTAACCTTTTTTTAATCTTGATGGAAACATGCGGATATGTATGTATGTAAGGTAAATGCTGCCTAAACTATTAGAAACAACTTAAATCTCAATATTCAAGTACACAGTTCATAGTTGGCCAATGTATTAGAAAGCACTACGTCTTCTTGTGTTAAAAAATCAAATAAACACACAGCTACTACTACTAGTACGACGATTACTACTACTATCTATTACTACTACTACTACTACTACTACTACTACTACTACTACTACTACTACTACTACTACACTACCACCACCACCACTTCTGCTGCTACTACAATTTACAACAACAACTACTACTACTACTACTACTACTACTACTACTACCACCACCACCACCACCACCACCACTTCTGCTGCTACTCTAATTTACTACTACTACTACTACCTCCCTTAAATACGACTACGACTGCTACTACTGCTGTTTCTATTACTGCCACTAACTCTGCAACCTCTATTCATCACATCAACACCTCCACCATCACCATCATCATCATCCATCATCATCATCATCATCATAATCATTATCATCACCACCATCATTATCAGTATCATCACCATTAGACTGAAACCCAATAACAAGGTTAAATTAGACAAAATACATGCCATTTCAAAAACTAAATAACATCATGCTTTTAAAACGATTCATTGTGTAGTAGGACATGGAAATACATTACAGTACGACTTACACTAAACGAGACTTACCTAGACGCTGGCTTGTTACATTCCATTGTCCGTTTAAGTACAGGGTTTGAATCCCAAGAGCTGAGCTTTGGAAACCAAAATAAATCAACAAACACAAAACACGCAACATCTCGAAAACAACGTGTTATTAGTAAACTATGTACTTCCGGGCAATTCTCAATCTTGAAGGAGACACTTTTGTGTACGGAGTCACATAAGAGTCATACATTTTGATTCATATATCCGGCCACTGTTTGTCATGCATTGTTTTATGTCCACATAAATGAAAAGACTAGATATCGTGCCGCCTAATGGAAAGAGGGTGAAGCGATGCATCAACTATTTGTCACCGGCAACGAAAACATTTGACCTATTACATAGTATACTGCTTATTTTTTTGTTTTTGATGCATTTAGTTAAATGTTCATATGTGATCAGAAACGTAAGGTTGACAACTAAGGTTGAAGTCCAGTGTAGAGAAAAATACGCTTTGTCAATCTGATTTAATAGTCAAGGTTTATTCAAACCGATAAGCAAAACTGCATTTGTCTGGCACATACACCTAAGCAAGTAAAATTTCTATATTGCTCATGAATGGTTAAAATATATGCCCATATTTCTTGTACTTTTAAATATTCATTGAGACTGTGACTTTTGTATCAACAATATTTTTGCTGACAGCATTTCACCATCCATGTATGAAAATATATTAGACTGATTGCGACTGCCAGGTGCATTTACAATGCTATAAATTTATATGTTTGACATGACAAAGAAGTAGTTATTTTAGCTAAGTTTCACTGGTAGTTATTAAGTCTGTGCATGCAATTTGTCTTTACTATTAACGTTGATCTAAATAAACGTGCAGCTATTTAACTGTTCTGCTTACGTGTATCAATGGATTAAAACCCCTATATTTTGTCTTCTTGTTGAGGAAAGCTGGTCCAAATAACTCACCATAGTGGATTTAAGCGCCCTCTTATCTTATCTGAGCTCAGAGTGTAGAGTGCATGTAGATGGATTTAGCCTCTGCTAAAATAGTTTTCAAGGTCAAGGTCAGTGTCAAGTGCGCTGGTTGAAGGCTTTCCTCTGTCTTTTTATCTCTTTTTCGTATTGTTGTGTTTAGTATCAAGATTATAAGTCTAATACGTTGTAGAAAAGTTGACTTCAATAACTTAATTATGCTTTTCTTGATGAAAGTGATAAATTACTTTGTTCATTTAGAGAATCAAAGTACGACGCTTGAGGTTTTAATTAGATTTCAACAGCATGAATCAACATAGCTAGATTAATGTTGCAATTAAGCTGAAATTAAGTCTTAATCTCATTGATATACATGTATGTATGTAACATTGTGTTTGGGATTTAGTCCATGTATGACTCTCTGCTTTTCTTTGTTAGTTTTCACTAACTGATTAGTTTAAGTTTATATTATACTCTGTAGAATTTCTAAAAGGCCCTGTCCAAATTTCATTATTTGTTCTACAAAAATGTATGTCAATTGACAAATGTCTTATTTTCTTAATACACATTGTCTCGGATGGGTTTCACAATCTCCATGCGTTTGCTATCTCTTAAACTGCTTTAACAAAAAGAACTATCAGTGTCAATGCTTTTTGACAATTTCTTACTTATTATTTTGTATGCCATAACATCTTAAATATATTTAAATTAGTAATCACATTTGTAATGAGAATGACAAGAAAAGACAGAACACGTTCGTATGTGTTTGCATCAACCTGATAAATTGATCAATTAATTAGAAGTAAAGGACGTCATGGCATTACCATGTGATCCAACTATATGTTAGTTTAAGTACAATCGCACAGTATTAGAAAAAAAGACATGTTGCTTATGGTAGATAATTCGACCAAAGACAAATTGAAAATGTATTCATTTATTCTTGTTTACAACGATTAAAACCGTCACCTCTGGCGGGGTACTCGTTAAGTTATTTGCTTCCTTTTGGACTACGCGGTGATTTATCTAGGGAGAAATTATTTAGCACAGGCACTATGCCGCAGGTAAATTATGCGTCAGACAAATTCTTTTCAAAATACTTCGTATGCTCGGGGTTAACTTCTAAATTAAGCGACATTAGGGCCTGTCCACGTGTGGTATATCACACGTTTTCAGTAACATGGAACTCTTATAAAGCTCGTTGTTTTTGCACGATTTTAAATAATTCTTTGCTTTTCTGGTCGATTTCTAATTCATTTCACACCTTTTTTGGAATATTATTAGCGTATATCGTTTTTGCCGCATGTTCCTACCTTGCGAGTGCGAGTTTATTTGAACGCATAACATGATATTATTTATGGAAAGCCAAATCCATTTTGGTCTTAGTAATCTTGTGCACACAGATAAAACAACGTAAATATGTATGTTTGGCCCTTTAAAAATTTCTGCAAAGATAAGGACGGATACGAGGACAATGTCAATCACAACTTTAGCCAGAACACACATAGACAGGATGACTAGGCGATGGAAATTGAATTTGGTCGCAGTGTTGCTCCTTGTTCAATATTGTGGAGTACAGGGAGAACTGCTGTCCAACCCTGACTTCGAGTCAACCAACTACAACAACAACTGGGTGTTCAGTGGTTGCCATGGGACACCCAGTAATGACGCGCATTCAGGACAACACAGTGTGAAAATAACTGGAAGGTATTTTCAAATAATTTGTAGATATTGCCATCCGTTACTTTCATAGTTAGTGTAACAAATACTTTTATTCGGCGTATATCTTTTGATACTAACAAATGCAGAGCCAAGATCTGCCACGATGAATTTTCGTACATTTCGAACAAACGACACACACACACACAGTGCGTGCAGTAGTTTGTTTTCCAGGTAGCGATGTCGGCGATGTTTGAAAAGTTGATTGGCCTGCGACACGGCCATAAAACAGCCACCCCGCGCTTTAGACTGGAATTTGCCAGTCTCCTGTAGTGTTTCATCTATACATCATCTATCCTGTTCATCATATCTAGGATATGGTCACGTGTAGCGAAATTGTTTTATGCTTGTATGCAGTTCTTAAGTAGAATGAGTATATAAATCTTAAAAACAGTAAAATTTATAGGGAAAATTAACAGCAAAACGATTTTCACTGACGATGTCTTTTTGTAGAATTTATTGTCGTTACAAGTAAAGCTCAAATATCAGCGCCGTAAGTGTACATTACAGGAACGAATCTACGAACACTATAAATATAATATTCTCAAACTAGCTCACATTTAAATATTGATGATTAAAATGTTAATTTGTTTTGAATCAATCATTATGAGTAGGGAAATAGCCACTTCCCCTACAACTTACTCACCTGGTCACCTGAAACACGTGGAAAAATCCGGTTATCAGGTCGACGGAGAGGCTATACTGTCAAAGAGCAAAGAAAAGAAAAACAGTTTGGCTTAAATCACTGTAGGCTATTTTTGTTCCGTTACTGTAGTGCATCAGTATGCTCGATTTTTCCCATTAGTCTACAAACGTATTATGTTTCTTGCCGGCTTAATTAGAATGCATTTTAATAATACAAATCGCTTTGAATATCTGTTTACATGACAAAGCAATATTTTTTCTCAATATGAAAATTCGGGAGTATCTTAAATAAAAAACATATAAATGTATCTTGTAGGACACACCGATGGAACGGTCCCCAACAGAAGGTGGCTGTACAATCTGGGCACTATTACAAGGCCACAGTCTATGTGAAACTTCTCAACACCCTGAACAATGCCCCATACCAAGAGGTGGAACTCATGGTCCATTGTCTAGATCAGAGTGGCAAGTAGATCTCTATTTACCGGTTTCTGAAACCCACATTCAAACGGCTCGTGTAACGTTTAAAGAAGATATAAAACTCCAATGTGGTTTGCGACTTATTAAGTTTTTATTTTATTTTCACTCTTTAATTTGTAGATATAATAAAACGCGAAAAAGGTGCCCATAATACAGTTTGCTGTAAGAGTTTTAGACATAAAATATTTACATTATACCTAATGAGGCTATTGTATATAATAATTAAAATGAACACACACCTTCTCGTCGTTCGCTTCAAATATATGCAATGATACATACTGGGCAGAAGATCGGAAACATTTCAACTAAGCTCTGTTCATACAAAACACTGTTGTTAAATGAATGCCAATGTCGTGTACCTCAGTAGTACAACATCACTGTATATCAAGAAACATGGCTGGCACGTTGCATGACTTTTTAAAATATGCGTATTTGAGACGACATTCACACGTAGACAACATATAAAGTCTTTCTTTTAATGAACGGAAAATAAGTTTTAACGAGTGGTAATATTAGCTTAAGAATAATTTAGTTGGCGAATACCAGTCTAAACATTATATAAATGTTCAGGACAAAACAAGTACAATACGATGGGCAAGACGCCCCACGTCGTGGCCGGAGAGTGGACACAGGTTGGAGGAGTGGCGAAAATAGCCAATGGTAAGCAAGTATGTTCTTTTGTATAATTGTGTACGTTGTTATAAGATATTCTTATGTTCAATATATATAATCTTTACTATGATACATTTATTATTAATAACCAGTTACTAATTTCATTTCACGCATAATTTGGCAGAATAAAAGTTTTATTAAAATTATAAAGTTTTATAGAGAATTATAAAGATGAGCATTCTAAGATAATTTTGCTACATTTATATAAAAAAATCTTGTGCTGAAAAAACAAGGAGCTGCAATTTTGGGAAAGAGTACTTTACAAGAAACTTTATAGTTTTGTTGTTCAACTGACACGTGTCACAAGTCATAATAAGATTTTATTGAGCCAACTGAACAGGATTGATATCATGACACTCCTCCTTTAAACCCAAAAGGTAATTTGATCTTAAAGATGCAACAATCAGTAAACGCAATTTTCCTTTGTAGGCACATGTAATTTAAAGCATAAATCAATATTTTAACGAAATACTGTAAGATACTCTTACAGACCTAAACAAAATGTTTCATTTTGTATTAAAAGCGCTGGTCATTCGACTTATTATAATTGTAGGTTTCCACGATTGCAACATCTACGTACAGACGGACGCACCGACGGACTTCTTGGTCGACACGGCCACAATGGATCTGGTACCTCACGACCCAGCCTGGAAAGACAAGGCAAACACATGGATCAACCAGCACCGGACAGCAGACCTCGAGTTCAGGTACCCTCATTTAGACCTTCCTTAGTGTTCTTTGCTGTTATTTTTATCATCCAGGTCATGTTCCAGATCTTATTTTATTTTATTTTATTATTTTTATGTGTTAAGACAACATTAATCAATTTTTCAAACCTAACAACAAAATTATCCCTGCATTATATTTGCTTCAGTTAAACAAAACAGCAATTGAAAGATTTTTGTTGGGATTCTTATATATAAACCACAATATTTAATATTTACCTGCCTTTGTTATTTCATCTAATCATTTGTCTCGCTTTACATCGCCAGTATAATACATATTGTCTTACTTCAAGGCGGTAACTGATGGTTTTTCTTTTTGTGTGTTATGTCTCGTCTCTGTGTTTTTGTCACATTTATATTTACTATGTTTGCCTTGCTCTAAAGGTAGATTAAATTTAAATATCTGTAAAAATTCTGATAGTACCTTTTCTTATTTATATTATCTTACTTCAATATGCTTTTTTAAAACAATCCTATCACTGCACGTAACTGCATGTTTTCTAAACACGTGATCCCGCTTTAAATTAAAACTTATATATATATGCATCGTAACTATCATACTTGTACCTATTTTCTTTTTCTTACTCTGCCTTTTTTATGCAATCCTATGTTGCTGTTTCGTGTTAACATTGATATATATTCCATCGCCAGTATCAACAACAATGTTTCTACTCTTTACTTGTATCAACACCATCTCTGGGTAGTTAGAGTTCTTTCCAAAATTATAGTAAAAAATAAGAGCTAGAGGTTGACTATAATAAAGAGAACTATACTAGTCATTATACACATCTTTCAATCTAGCCCAATGTTTTACTTCCCACATTTACACCATTTGTCTTATCGCTATCACTATCGACCTTTAACTTGAATTAAAATTATGAAATTGTCCATGAGAATTATGACCGAAATAAAAATCTGAACTGCCATTTGATAAAGAAAACGCAAATGTGCATGCAAGCAGCACGCCCTACCGTACGCATGCACTAACACTCATTTGCACAACTGCACACCCGCACACACACACACGAACACCCACACATCCCCAGAGACCCGCACCCAAACCCCCACCCCACCCCCACACACGCGCGCGTGTATATGTACACATACGTAAATGTTTACGTGACCTGGTGGCGCAATCGGTAGAGCGTCGGCCCCCATGTACGGGAGGCACCTGGTTCGAACCCGGACCGCGACATACCAAAGTCGTAAAAATGGTAGTGGTATAGCTCAACAAATATAAGGGTAGGTCCACGACTGGTTGCCCCGGTGTCAGGATAATGTGCCTGGGTGTGGTATCATGCAAGGTGTTCACGGCATGCTATACACAGTGAAGGCAGCACTATATCTGCTTCAAGTGGACACCGTCTCCAAATAACTCACATACTGTTGGTGGTACGATAAACCCAACAAACAAACAACACAAATGTTTAAGACAAAGTACAGAAATAGAAAACACAATGGCTACCGGTTTGAAACGGTCAGACGGAAAAACACTGCCAAAAACACAAGTTTTGATTGCGGACCACCGCAGCTCCTGAACGTAATCCTAAAAAGAAAAAAAAAGTGAAAATAAATAAAAACCTATCAAAGTGAGATAACTAAAGATAACTTAAAGTTAGACCTTGCATCGACAGAACAAAAACACTATTTAACAGCACAGCACACCAATAACTGCAATGGACTATTAAAAGTATATACAAAATGTACATGCGATAAAATAGCTTTGGCAAGGAGACAGTTTCTAAAGAATAATCAGTCCAATCGACGACGTGTAATAAAATAAGTTATGGTAACTTGAGGGGACGTAACATTTAGGGAAAAGGTGTATAATTAAAGGAAAACACCAAACTTTAGGAAAACATTCAACCCAACGGAACAACATTTAGTATTGTTAAGAGATTATATTGAACCAGAATCCAAACAATAAGATGAAAAGGTCGATGATTTATCTGATCCGAAGATTGTCAATTTTTGTAGTGATTTATAACTATGAAAATGATCATAACAATATAATTATCGTTACTAAACCTTTATTCATAGCCTCTTAGTACTTCTGTTTTTGAAAAATCATCATGTCCACTGCCATCACTTTCAATCTTTTAAATTTCCCATCTTTCGTATCATATTTACATTTTATCTTGTCCAATGTTTCATGATATGATATCATAAAATGGGGTTTTCTTCTTTTTATGTTGTATGTGCATGTTGAGGTCTACGTTTAAGTTTAAAATCTTCTCATGTGTGCAATTTTTGTCATTAAGATAAAGAATAATCAAAAGAAAGTAAGGAAACGTTAAAAGATAATTTTGATGTGTAATCCCATTTTATATGCAGCAGAATGTATTAAACCAGTTTAATTTTGAACAATTATTTTTATTTCAGACTTTCAGGAACAGTGTCTGCATCGACAAATCTTGAGCTTGAGGTAACCAATAAAAGGCATTGCAATACATTTAAGTCTGTTTTCATACTTAAAAATTTTGTTAATGCCTTAGTAATCGACAGTAAATCATATCATTTGTTTTCATTTACAAATATTTTCTCTATGTTTAATGATAGATTTCAAAATATCAAAACCAGTTGGAGGACACATATATAAATTGAATCAAACAGGAAAGAAGCAAAAATAATATGGAACTTATGTTACATATATCTTATATAGATTTCCATAAAGTTCGTATGATGTTGAATTTCAAGCTCGATATTACATAAATGCTTAATTTATATATCTAAACGTAAATCATGTATCCCTCGTCATTTACATCTATCGAGCCCTCGTTGGAGGGTATTCCATAAGTATAAAAGTTACACTCTAACTTTAGAAATAACTTGTTTTATTTTTTTCCTTAAGGTCATCCAGATTAAGCGTGAGTTTATATTTGGCTCAGCGGTTAGCGCCACGGCGATTGTTGACCCAGCCAAAATGGCCTATCAGCAAGCCTTTTATGACAACTTCGAGTTTGCAGTTTTGGAAAACGCTCTCAAGTGGCGCCTTATGGAATGGAGTCGTGTAGGTGCAAATATACTCGTGTTTATATCCTTTTTTCAATATCATTAGTCATAGACAAATGACGCCTTGTCTATGGGCAGTAATATTTATAAATAAACAAACGGTAATCAAATAAAATCATTATTAATATAGCGGTATAAAAGCAACATGTCTGGTACTAAACTTAAAGAAACATCTAAAAATCTACATTGCTTCATATTTAATAGGTAAATAAGAAAAGGTATTATAAAAATTTTCACAGATATTTAAATTTTAATCTACCTCTAGACAAAGGCAAACAGGGTAAATGTAAATGTGACAGAAACACAGAGACGAGACATACCACACAAAAAGAAAAACCATCAGTTACCGCCTGGGAACGGTCAGTCGGCAAAAGGGCCGACTGGGGTGACTTAATCTGGTTTTTGGAGCACCTCAACCTCGCACTTCCTGAAGGTTTTTCTATTAAACAAACAATGTCAATAACATATCCCGTCAAAGTGAAACAACTAACAGTAAGCACCTGCATCGGGAGTTAAAACAGATACAATGAACTTATATACATACATAATACTGTATTTCTTTTCTCTCGGAAAAAAACTATGCTGGTGGTACTATTCTAAACATTGGTCTTACAGGGACAATCAAATTAACATAAACTGGCTTATCGTATCCTTGCATGTGTACAGAAACAGGCCAACGATTGGACGACTTTACATTAAAGAATGCGCACGTTTTTATTTGTAAAACTGGCTATCATCACCTGACCTACACATAAATAGCCAAACTAATAAAAGTAAGATGAAAAGCATACAAATTGCGGTACCATTTATTATTTTACGTGGTGATAAATATAATAAAGCGTCATTAATAACATTAATAACTTTGCTTATGTCTGCGTTTCAGGGCAACATAAACTACGACAGGCCCTTACATGCTATTAATGCTCTTCGATCGCACGGGTAAGATGGTTCCGCTTTCACGTTAGATAAACCTCATAGCATTTCAATCATAAACTTATTTTAAACAATTCATTTGGACATGCCATGACCGACCAATTAAGTCGTTGATGTGTAACCTATTAGCGGTCACTGCATTGGTTCGAGTCCTGTCGGTCGATACTTTTAATGTGATTCATTCGAGATATCTTCCTTGGTTCATTCTCCTCTAATAATATAACCTTAGTGTATTTTTAACATTTGTGTCTATGCCAGGTTTCTAAACCCCAAAACCCGAAAACACAAACTTAAGACTAATAATGATGGGCAATAAATATTGTTGCCATGCCATCGCTTGCCGGTTTCATTTGCTCTGCTACCATCAGACTCTTTAAATGTTATGCCAGTGACATATTTTCTATGACGAATTGTAAAAGAATTCTCCTCTACCTTTTGCTAATCGTTTATTTAAATGTGACATATATCTTGTTTGTTTGGTATACGTGATTTTGCCACTATTTTGTTTATGACATTTAGATACTTCAAATTTTACCAAATTTCGAGTGTTTATTTTAATTCTAGTGTGTGTGTGTATGTTGTTTGCAGTGTAAAGGTGCGGGGTCACTGCACATTTTGGGGTGTACCAGACAATGTCCAGGATTGGGTGAAAGCCCTGTCGGCAAGTGACCTTACCTCGGCCATCCACCAGAGGGTTCAAGGAGTCATTGGTCACACAAAAGGACTGTAAGCTGGACATAAATCAAGATTCTGTTGAAATTCCTTTTTGTCACTTAAATATATGAAAAAATCAAGTCAGAGAAAGAAATTATAAGGTCGTGGTCAAGCATTAATTCAAAATCTTGAGCTTAATTTAATCTTAATATAAGTAAATAAATGGCAAAACGTACACAAACATCAGTTGCATAGCAATGCAGTTTGCGAGTTAAAGGTAATAGTTTTAACAAGTTCATGTTCTACAAAATATTACACGCCCTTATAAATGCAAAAGAATGTGTGTTTTTTTTTATATAGAAATGGTTTAGGGTCAGTCGTTTGCACGATATATATCTTCATTTACTAATAAAAAGCTTGGAGATGTGGGACGTAAACAACGAGAACCTTCATGGAGATTTCTACGAGCGTCACACTGGAAACCCGGACATCACCATGGATATGTTCCGACAAGTGCACGCTGTCGACAGTCACCCGACCCTGTTCCTAAATGACTATCAAGTCATCTCTAATTCCTACATGACTGTCGTAAGTTCACTTGTGTAGCCTATCATCGGAGCGGGGTATTTTTAGAAAATATGTATGTCAATTAATTTGAGTTGCTTTATGAACGACCAGACGATCATTTCAATATGACTGTTACGAATGGACATTTTTTCCTGGCGCTCTGCAATAGAAAAGTTTGTTGAAATTGACCGATGTCATTTAATGCTTCGCGTAATATCGTCTCCTAATATTGTCGATAAACGTGTGTATATTTCTTAACTACGCATATTTCCTAACGTCTACCAATTCGTATTCGTATTCGAAAGACTATCGCATTTGCTTTGTTAACGACACTGTAACAATCATTTACTTTGTGCGATTTATTATCTACCACATTTAGCGCTTTTGATAAAATATCGGATTTAATGGATTATACTGGTAAAGTGTCAAATGCTTAATTTTTAGTAGAAACTCCTTAGATTTAGTTAACAGTGTAGATCACGATAACAACGAATAATAACAGTTGCATAAAAAACGCAATCAATGTTTTTTAAGGTATTTTGATATAAAAACGGATATTTTTTATGATTAACAAATATCTCTATATGGTTAAACTGAATAGGATATACATGCTTATTATCCCTCTGAGATTTTTAACTTTATAGTCCTTACATTATCATAATAGCGAGTATTGAACAGACAGCACAAACTCACAGCCAGTCATACTGTCACAGGAAAATAAGAAATGTTCCTATAAGAATTACCACATATATTTCAATCATAACACGAACCAAAACAATTATGAAACTACCTTTGTTATTTAACCGTTGCAATAGAGCTAAATATCTAAATATCGAATAATAAGTCTTAAAATTAACATCGTTTTATAATTCTGCTTAAACCTATCCAGATTATAATTTATTTATTACATTCATTACAATTCATTTTAAGTTTATACTAGTATATTACTTTGTATAATGCTGTTCATTTCGACGGTTGTATATATCCGATTAAGTTTATTATAAACATATACCTATATACCTATAATATTAAATATATTATATTTTTTAAAAGACGTGATATCAATGTAACAGTATTTTATTTCTTAGTAACAACTAATTGAAGAATTAACATTGCTAGTATATAATTTTTCGGCTACAGGCTCTGAAAGAGCAAGCCCTCCGTTTTAAGCGTCACAACGTGCCTATTGGAGGCGTGGGAGCCCAGGGTCACATGCATAATTACGACATTGAGGCTATAAAGGTACTGTGGGTATACATATTTTAATTTCGTTTCTTTTTGTGTTTATTTCGATAAATTGACTGCCACAAGGCATAATCAACAATTAAACCTACAGGTTTAAATGTTAAGGCTGTTGCAGGAAGTATGCAAATTGTTGAACTGCCAAGATAGAATTAATGTTTTCAAAGTAGACGATATCTAAAAACAAACTAACTTCTAAAGTAGTACAACCCTAGTGCAAAGATGCATTTTAAATATTTGGGCGAATTGCTCACGAACTCTAAATGCTTGCATTCGTCATCTAATGATATCCTGACAACAACACTAACATATTTATTCATTTAGACTATAATTGTGCTATTGGTTAAAAAATGCAATTTGTATTGCAGGTATGTTATGATATACAATTATTAATTTTTATACTGTTTTAATTTAAGGCAAGACTTGACATTCTCGCGGAAGCTGGTCTGCCTATTCTTATAACAGGTGAGGGCTTTCTGTATCTATGATGATTAACAACAATCAATGTACAACCAGATGCTCCGGGTACGGAAGGCCCCGGGTTCGATCCCGGGCCGCGACATACCAAAGTCGTTAAAATGGTAGTGGTATAGCTCCCTTGCTAACGCTCAAGCAAATATAAGGATAGTTCCACGACTGGTTGGCCCGGTGTCAGGATAATGTGACTGGGTGTGGTATCATGTCTGGTGTTCATGGCATGCTATACACAGTGAAGGCAGCACTATATCTGACACCGTCTCCAGATAACTGAAATACTGTTAGTGGGACTATAAACCCAATAAACAAACAACCAGATGCCTATTTGCAGGATCTGCTAGCTAAACTTAGTCTTAGACTTAACAGAAAAAAAAACCCTCTCCAACATCAGCCGAAATAAAATCAACCAGACTAAATGGCTTCAAAAAGTTTTATTAGTCTGAGGTATTTGAAGTCATAGACTTGTTTTTAACATTTTTTAAACTTTTTTTTTCAAGGCAAATTTGTGCAGTAACATGATTTTTTACCTAGTTTTTTTCCTTATATATATCAGATAGGGTTTATTCTTATATAGCCTTATAATATAACAGGATACAACAAATGATTTGAATAAACTCGGTTCGAATATCCCAGTCGGTATTTTACTGATAGACACATCGTAAACTGTGTTTCTTCCCTTGTGAAATGCTTAGTCTTGTTACACTTACTTACGATTCTCTGTCAAGCATGAATTTGCATATATAATGGAAGTATGACTTTGTCGTTCTTCTGATTTATCTGCATCTTCAGTAAAAATGACGTTATCATACATCTTGTCATTTTCTGAAAATGGTTTTTAATGTAATGGTTTGTCCCATTATCATTTCTTCAGAGCTTGGTGTAAATGATGCCACAGACGAATATCATACATCTTGTCATTTTTGAAAATTGATGTATTAGTTTGTCCCCTTAGAATGTCTATAGTGTTGGGCGTGAATGATGCCACAGACCATGTACGTTATCATAAATCTGGTCATTGTATGAAAAATGTACTTTAATGTAATGGTTTGTCCCATTTTAACCTCTTCAGAGTTGGGCGTGAATGATGCCACAGACGCTGTACGTGCTCAGCACGTAAGTGATCTACTAACCTTATTCTTCAGTCATCCAGCTGTAGAGGGCGTCCTGTTCTGGGGATTCTGGGATGGACAAATCTGGGAGAAGAACGCTGCACTCTTCACTGGACCTAATGCCACGGTAAGAACAAACATATATTGCTAAATAGAGGAAAATACACCAAGTGCAAATTAATACAAATGATTATTAAACGAGTTCAGATTGGCAAAATGTATTTTACGGCAAAACAAAATTTATCTTCAAAGAAAAGAAAAACAACCGTTTTGAATATTAAATGTTAATGTTTTAATATATCGTTTAAACTTGAACTGTGTATATTTTGTACATTTACAACTATTAAATATAATAACATCTTCATGTAATGACAAGAATTCAAACAACACGTGACCTCATACATCAAAATGGAGCATAAAATCAACTGCTCGAAAGCTATATAAAATTGTGGGTTTTAGTATATGTTATCTTATTTAATCAGTAATATACGTACACTAATTAAAGCATACATGCTGCGCAAAATGTCTTTTTGGACGACAATAGCCCAACGCTGCCGGTCAAGCGTATCAGGATCTCGTCAAACGGCAGTGGAATACTTACAAGGTGCTTAGTATCCATGGCAACCAGCCAGTCCACCTAAGGGGATTTAAAGGCGAGTACAAGCTGAACGTGAAACATAACGGCCACACCATACACACAGAAACGTTCTCGTTATCCGACGGCGGGAAGACCGTGAACATTCATCTGGGACCGGAGTCAGGTAATATATAATATACACGAAAGGATTGAGGTTAAACAATCGCTTGTTGGTTATTGTAAATTATATTCTAGAATTATTTTTAAAAAGTTTACGTTTCCACGAGACTTGAAAATAAAGAACATTTTAAAAATGTATTTCATAATAGATTGTTTTAGTGAAAGCTAGTTATGTTCATTAATACTTTTGCTTCGGCTTAAATTTATAATGGCCCTATTTTTACCAAAGACACTTTTTAATGAAAATAGATTAAACGTGATATGTGCTTTTATTTCATTTCCATTTTTTTTGCAGGCGGCCATCCGACAGTTGCAAATGTTGTCGTAGGATAATGTGTATGGTGTAATCCCAAAGATAAAAAATAACTCTTTTCCTGAAAACATCCCACAATGTACAATGGATAGACAATACTCTATATGTCGTCGGATAATGAGAATATTTGTAAAACAAACTTAATTTAATACAAATACAATTGTGCTGGCTGTATCTTCTATTATATTCCATGTTTATGTCATAAATAGCCCATTTACTGTATACAGTCTTAGTAGTAGAGAAATATTACTAATTTGGTCGATAAATCGAAAATTTGTGAAACAAACCATTTTACTTAAGACGGGAAATATTACTAATTTGGTCGATAAATCGAAAATTTGTGAAACAAACCATTTTACTTAAGACGGGAAATATTACTAATTTGGTCGATAAATCGAATATTTGTGAAACAAGCCATTTTACTTAATACACATGCAGTTGCAAGGGCAATATCTTATTGTAAATTCCAGAGTCATGACATAAATATCCAACTTTCTAATGTTGTGAATGTAATTTTAAAACAACACCGACGTCTAAGATGCTTTTTCCTCAATTGACTCCATAACTTTACTAGTGACTAAACCAATAAATGTGATCCTACAATTTAATAATGCTTAGCGAATGGTTTAACTCTGTCGAACTGTCTGGATGTGTTACAGGGATTGGCTATATACACTTATAGCTGTTGAAATCTCGTTTTATCAATGTGTATGCCTCTGTGTATTTGGGTAAAGCGTCCTCACAGCCAGGTGCTCGGTCGTAATAGGCGTGATGGCGTGTGCTGGGTATGGTTGCTTACAATATCCTAGGCTGGTATTTACCAATCATTCTTAAGCTCAAGTTATTTTAAAATAACAATATTAAGCCGTTCGGTGCACTTAATAAGTAGTTGTTACCTTCGAGTGACAAAGTTTTGGTGTAATACAAAGTTTCAGATTGTGACAGCCTGGTGCATGATATGTCAATATAATGTCTTCTGAAATCCATGTACTTAAAATGATTAGTGAATATAAACTCTTATCTCTCGTATATATACATAAACGTTTTGCATGCGTGTATCTGTCAGATCCTAAAGTAGAAGGTGCTGCTACGAATACGTTATCTCCCTAGAAAAATTATTAATTGTAACACAAATATTGAAACTAACATTTATACTTATCTGATCCCGCATCATTCACATGTATAATAAATAAGGGATATAATTCTCAAATGTCATCACACATATTCTAACAGTGCCTAACAATTCATAATACACACACACACACACACACACACACACACACACACACACACACACACACACACACACACACACACGCACACACATATATATATATAAGATATATATATATGTGTGTGTGTGTGTGTGTGTGTGTGTGTGTGTGTGTGTGTGTGTGTGTGTGTGTGTGTGTGTGTGTGTGTGTGTGTGTGTGTGTGTGTGTGTGTGTGTTACAGCCAATCTGTGAAATCAGCCGTTTCATAAAATGGCTAAAAGTTACAGCTTTTTCGTGAAATGACTAATTCACTCAGCCGTTTCATGCAACTTCAAGTCTGCCAAGTGAGATTCTGGAACGACTACAATCTAAAGATGATCTCCTAGCTTTCTGTGGCCAACAGAATACATCTACTAGTACCGACGAGCCTCAACCTACACCTGCTATATATATATATATATATATATATATATATATATATATAGCCTTAAATTAATTGATTTTTATCGAACACAAAGTTCATTAGTGTTCTTTAAATAGCCAGATTTATCCATCTGCGTTAGCATCTTAAATAAACACAAACTTTAAAGAAATTATACACCTAATTGTCAAATTTTAAGGGTTAAAGGATTTATGAGTGACTCTGAACATAAACTGGTGAATCCTGACTAACAGTAAATTTAAAATAATAAACAGTCCGGAATAAAAGTGTGTGCGGCGGATGCGCCCCAAATAAATCGCTTTGGATATTACTTCCCACCAACAAATCATTCAGTTTTCCAATGATGCTGACCGTAAGACAGTGCTCAAAGTTTAAAGCATTGAAAGATAAATATGAAAAGGTCCTATCAAATTATCCACAGATATTCAAATCTAACCTGCCTTTAGACTTAGGCAAATAGTGTAAATGTAAATGTGACAAAAACACAGAGACGAGACATAACACACAAAAAGAAAAAGAGTTGCCTTTATTTAATTTTATTGGATATGAAACTGTTTTAAATTTAATGCGGTCGCATTAATTTTAATTGGCCTATTAAATTTGTTTATTAATTTAAACAATGTCTGACTCTGTCAATTGACCTACCGAGCGAATTGTCTATAACATTGAAACGTTGTCAGTTCCACCTTATAATTTGGTGAATATGTTTAAGACAACAATACATCAAAATCTGTGAAATGCAGATTGGTACGTTTATCCCAACCAAAGAATTATACATGTATCCAATATTTAAATGTTTACATACTTTTGCCGTACTTTTATTACTGGATCATTCCATCGATTTGACGCCCTCTAAATCCATATGATAGTTCAACAGTTACTTATTTGGTAACCATGCCAGTTCGTAGCGGAGCTGTATGAGTTGTTTGGTCGTGTAACAAACAGATGTCGATCGTGTGCACAGAAGGCAGTCATATCGGTCCCTCTATGGTCAATGTATCCGTTAGCCACCTGTGATTGTATGATGTTGTTAAGTGTAATGTCACTGTCAATGCTGAACAAGGTCTCGACCTTAATCAGCCCAAACATACGTTCACCTTAATTTTTTTAAAAATCTTGCTTTATTGTCGTTGAGAATCTAGCTGAATGACGGCCCCTTCAATTGAAGACGAGTATAGCTTAAACTTTATAGATATAAAAACTTGTGAAACAGGCGCATTTTTCATAACGTTAGATGACACAGGTAACTTGAGTAGACTTGTTCAAAATGAAGAGACATTTTGGATGTCACAGTTCTTATGCGGTACAAAAAATATTTCCTGACCCCCGCCCCCTACTCCTGCCACCAAAGAAGAACTCTCATTAAACACGCCGATTTTTTTGCATAAAGACTGAGTCATGCTTTTTCTCAAATCTCTTATTCACCTCGTCTGCTTGATATAACGAGTGTTGACTTAATGACCAAATATGTCAGGCTCGCGGTTATCTTTAATGGTAATGCATTGCTCAGGATTTGTGGGCAGCCGTTTATTGGCCTGTGTTTGTGCAGACAAATGAAACAACTCAAATACACATGTTTGACCCTTTAAATATACTGCAAAGATAAGAACCGACATAAAGACATGTCAACACCGACCAGAACACATACCGAAATGGTGGCTAAAAAATGGTATTTGGCCACTGTGTTGCTCCTTGTTCTCTGTGAAATACAAGGGGAATTGCTGTCAAACCATGACTTTGAGTCGACCAATTACAACAACAATTGCGTTTTCCGTGGTTGCCATGGGCCAACCAGCAATGACGCGAAAACTGGCCAACACATTGTCAAGAAACTGGAAGGTCATCAAGAATTGTTTCCTTTAAATGCATTGCCTTTGATTTGATAGTTATATGTGCGTTACATATAATATTATTCGGCGTAGCTGTCCAGGCTCCGGATGAGAATTTGGCAATTTCCGATATCCTCATATGCTCATTGAAATAAGTCACACATCACTAACCAAATGATACAAACACACATCTGTGCAGAGTTCGGATTTTCATGGGCTAGGACCACTTAAGATCATTTTTGCCCATAAGTCTGCTGGTATAGTAGCAAAAATCAAGGATTGAGTCAACGCCTACTGCCAGGATGGTAAGATAAGTTATGATGACCAGAGCAAAGTCGGTTCGAAAACTTGAATATAGGGAGGTCTTCCAGCTGGTCTGTTGCGTTGCAACGACATTTTATTCAGACTTGTATCTCAGACCTCATTTGTATGTTGAAAAAGACTATACAAATCTGAATTATTGAGATGCTTTTTATTTACGTTTTACAGCTTAGAGATGTGGTACGTAAACAACGAGAACCTTCACGGAGATTTCTTCGAGCGTCTCACTGGTAACCGAGACATCACTATGGATATGTTCCGACAGGTGAACGCTGTCGTCAGTCACCCAAAAGTTTTCCTCAATGACTACTACGTCATCTCGGCTTCTTACATTACCGTCGTGAGTTTGTTAATTTGCGCGTCTTATCATTGAAAACGATATTTTCTTAAATAGTTTATGCTCAATGTTTTGTTTGTAAGTAAGTTTGAATAGCCAGAAGGTCAGTTTAATATGACTGTTGTCGGTGAACGCTTCCGTTTACCGAAGCCTTTGTTATGATAATAATTTGATAAAATTTACCGATGTTTTGGCGCTTTTTTTTTTTGATATCGTGGTCTTATGAATTTTCTTTTGACACCCATGTATTTTCTGACGACTACCAGTTTATCTCCGCCCCCTGCACACTTGTTTGTTGCATTAGCGACACTGCAACAAGTTATTCTGCCTATTGTTTATTTTTGCATATGGCGTTTGCGCTTTTGAGTAAGGCCGGCTTTTAATTTTAGTCCATTGATACTTGTACACTAGTTCTTGTTGACTCCTTCATAACTGGCATGCGTATATATTGTTTAAAGTGGTAATAACATTTTACACTGACCGGACCTGGTAGCGCAATCGACAGATCGTAGGCTCGGGGAGGCCCCGGGTTCGATCTCGAGCCGCGACATATCAAAAGTCGTTAAGAATGGTAGTGGTATGGCTCCCTTGCTAACGCTCAAGCAAATATAAGGGTAGTTCTACGACTGATTGACTAAGATAATGTGACTGGATGTGGTATCATGCCAGGTGTTCAGGGTATGCTATACAATGTGAAGGCAGCGCTATATCTGCTCCAGGTGGACACCGTCTCTAGATAACTGAAATACTCGTGGTGGGACGAACCCACCAAAAAACAGTTAACACATTTTATACCATTGGCTTTATTTATTATTATATGTCATAGCCTGTCTCAATGTTTTAATCGTCATAACATTCATGTTTGCATATGCTAAACAGAATATTATATGGCGAACTTCTAATAGGAGCTTGTCATATATTATTAACAGTGCAGATTATTGACTTATAGTCAAAGCGGTCATGGCAGCCTAAATACACTATCAAAGTTCTGATTGGTATTTTGTTATTACAACGTGTAGTTCCGTTTGGTTAACAACAGACTCAAAATGGTTGAAGGCAATGTGTCATTAATGAAAAAATGAGTTACACCTCCGAGATTTGAAGCAGATATTGTGCTAACTTTTTATTTCTAGCGTGCCGTGAACACCCAACATATAATCACATTGTCATAAAACAGGTAAAACCAGTTATGGAACTACCTTCATAGTTGGTCGTTAGCAGGGGAGTCTAACCACTACCCCTTTTAAAAATTGGTGTGGTGTCCCATGCTTTGGGCATACGCTTAACTACTCTAACTTACAGATGTTTGTATCATTCATTACTCTTTAAATGACGGTACTCAATAAAAAACAAGGTGATGCCGTTCTACGGTGTGTTTTTACCATAGACTATTAAACAAAAAGCCCTCCGATAAAAGCGTCATAACGTGCCTTTTGGGGGGGATAATAGCCCAGGGACACATAAATAACTACGACATTGAGGCTATAAAGGTACTGTAGTATACATTATGTAATTACATTTTAATTTAATTTGTCAATTGCAAAGAATCATTTAAGCAGATAGTTTTAACAATTTAAGGCTGCTACAAGAGATGGGTAATTGAAGCTCTGTTTATCATTGTGGGAAAATGTATTATCTATAACAACAAAACACCTTCCCAAGTCGTTGAAGTGTCCCTTTAAAATGACCAACGTTTCAGGCGCAGTGCTTATGACTTATTAATTCCTTATTCGCCACTTAATGTTAAATGGCATTTACATTGTTCCAATTAGATTATAATCGATTATTTATGTAATTAATGTATTTGTATTCTATGTGTTCACAACCGCATCAGCTAGGATGCAGCTGCACTATATGTGCTCACTGGGAAAATGCTCAAACTTTTGATTATCAGACTGTAGTTTTAAGTTTATAATTGTTTGTTACGGTATAAATTATTTATTTTGGTATTATTTACTGAAGGCAAGACTTGATATTCTGGCGGAAGCTGGTTTGCCTGTTATTATTATAGGTGAGAATGTACTATATCTATTATTATTTACAAGAAATAATTTACATTCATGGGTCTCATTGCATCGACTGGAAACTGAACTGAGTCTTACAAATCAACTTAACCAGATTTGTAATAATCCTTTGACTTATCTAAATGATATAGTTTGATTTGTTTTAGGCATTTCTTGACACTTTCATCACTTTTGGATATTTTCCAGACATGTTGGCTTCTTTTTCCAGGTCGTTGATTGAAATGTTAAGTATTTCCTATTATTTGCATACTTATTTTACACATTGTTATGTAATATATTTAATTAAACATAAAAATTGATAGACATTTTCCGATTGGCAATTTCACCGAGCTATTATCTACTCTTTTTGTGTAATTTTAGTCTTCTCACGCATAACTTGCGTTTGTGATTCTGCATTGTACATCCTTGTCATTATTTAATTAAAATGTATTGAAATGTAACGCTTTGTTCCTTTATAATTTCTCCAGAGCTGGGTGTCAATGATGCAACAGACGCAGCACGTGCTCAGCACATGAGTGATCTACTGACCTTATTCTTCAGTCATCCAGCTGTAGAGGGCGTCCTGTTCTGGGGATTCTGGGACGGACTTATCTTTGAGAAAGACTCGCCACTCTTCAATGGACCTAACGTTACGGTAATAACATCTACATTTTTGTGCTACATATTATTCGGGTTATGCGAAATCTTAAGGCAGGGAAAACACAAAATTTGTTATTAAAACACACGTGCTTTTTAACGTAGACGTAACGTAGACTTTATATATTCTAACTATGCGTTTACCTGTGATCTCATACAACATAATCTTAGCATGACATTATTATTTGTTTGTTGTTGTTTTTCTAAATACATCACAGCGACGAATTATGATCAGTATAGCGACGTCCAGCTATTTGCAGGAGGAAGGCCTATCACTAATGTCTAAGTAGAACCACCGGCGCATCGCAAGTCAACAGGAAGATCTTCCTACATTAAGTCTTTCGCGCTGACCGTACCCGAACACACGCGTTGAAAGGCTAAGCAGTCAAAGCACTTACACATCGGCGACTCTACCATTACGCCACGGTTGCCCCTACAGCATGACATTAATTACTCCAAAACTCGATTTTATGGTTTGCACCTTTGACTTTATTTAATCAAACATGGCCAAACGTAGTATACATACACAGGTGAAAATATTTGATGAAAGATTTATTTTTAAAGACACCTCGTCTTTTTTTTGGACGACAATAGCCCAACGCTGCCGGTCGAGCGTATCAGGATCTCGTCAAACGGCAGTGGAATACTTACAATGTGTTTAGAATTCATGGCAACCATCCAGTCCACCTAAGGGGATTTAAGGGCGAATACAAGCTGAACGTGAAACATAACGGCCACACCATACACACAGAAACGTTCTCGTTATCCGACGGTAGAAAACCCGTGAACATTCATCTAGGACCGGAGTCCGGAAAGTTGTGTGAAGGCAGACTATTAACGCTGAATCAGGTAAGTTAGGTATGACAAAGATGGACTAACACGGAGGAGGTTATTTTCATTTTAATCAGTTTTATCACGCAATAAGCAGATGATGTTTATCAAACGTGTGATGGTCTTTGGAAAATATGTTTACGCAATTTGAAATAGAATATAGAATAAATATATACCAGACTGGATTTTCTAGATAGTTGCCAGATAAGATTGCTCATCAAGGCTTTGCTACCGCCTTAAATGAGTAATGCTTCTATTCTTACCAAAAGAAACGTTTAATTCAAAGAGATCAAATGTGAAAGATGCTCTTATATAAGGTCCGAGTTTGTTCTTAATTACTTTTCTTCTTTTTCCAGGCGGCCATCCGACCATTGCAAATGTAGTCGTTGGTTAAAGTAATCCCAACAAAGAGAAACAACTCTCTTACTTAAACAGCTCATGTACAATGGAAAGATATAGTCGTTCGATTAATTGAATATGTGTAAAGCAAACAATTAAGTAAATGCACATAGAATTGTGTTGTCTGTATCTTTCTGCAATTTCCTTTGTCATGTCATAAATATCCAACTTTCTAGATAATGTTCATGTAATTTTAAGCGGCACCGACGTCTCAAAGGATTCTACTGTATTGACCAATGTCCGAAGTCGTTTCTTTAAGGACGTATCAACATTCTGAGACACTTTTTAGATAATAGATGTAGCGGCCAAGCTCGCCTACTGGCTGATAAGCCCCGCGCGGCTAAGCCCGCCCATTGGCTGATAAGCCCCGCCTCTCTAATCCTATAAGATTATTGTATGCATGTATTGAAGGGTAGTTGTTGTCAGAGAATGTATGTGTGAGCATCTGAATAAAATGTAAACCATTCTACGGGTCATGTATTACCATCCCTTAAGGGTCTGTATATAAATAACAGCAACATTACATTGGCGACGAGGATACATGAACTAACATAATTACGGACTAAAGTCATCTTTCGGAATACCTGTGGAAAATGACTAGATTGACGCCGTTCCCAAAATTCGACGTGTTTCGGGAAGAAACGTCCGTAGGTACGCGGTGGAATAAATACGTGTAAAAACTAGAAAACCTATTCTTTGGATTAAACATTGAGTCAAAGAAACGAAGAAAAGCACTGCTTCTCCGCAATGCCGGAGATGAAGTGTTCGAGATATATCAAACTTTGAACTTGAGTGACAGCGACACAAAAGACGGACTCGCACAGTATTTCCAAATGAATAGAGACACAGAATTCGTAAAGCATGAATTATGAAACATGCGACAGTCGCCAGCAGAAACGATGGATCAGTTTGCGACAAGGCTGCGTCAGAAAGCGGAAAATTGTGACTTTCAAGACTAGAACTGCGAAATCAAAAGCCAGATTATTCAAGGTTGCACATCAAAAAGGTTGCGGCTGAAATGTCTCGAGGACGACAAACCCCTGGGTGACATCCTCACAATGGCGAGGACAATTGGAATCGCAGACAAACAAGCAAAGCCTAAGGACTCGCAAAGCAGTGAAGTTAATAAAATCCACCACCGTCGCGTCGTAAAAACAAGAATACCAAAGACAAGTCGTCATCGGTCATACCTTCACCAAAACAAATATGAAGAAACTGTGAGGGAAATTTCCCGCACCACGGACAATGTCCGGCACTTGGTGCGATACGTCATTACTGCCATAAAAGAAACCATTTTATCGCAGTCTGCAGAAAGAGAAACAACAGTAGAAAACACGCGCATGAAAGTAGAAAGCATGTGCATGAAATCGGAAAGGTGACAGTCAAAGTGACATTATGTCATCAGTTTTAATTTTCATTACTAAACAGACATTTGATTCATATATATTTTACAACTAATCTGTAACTAAGGAATTGTTTAAATTACGACAAAGCTCATTTGTCACACTGCACCTATTGATGACTGAGAAGATCAAACTGTACCATGTCGCTCGTTCAAATGATTTTATATCAAATTATTCCTGAATTACTTCCAAACATATTTCCGCTAATGGTGTTAACAGAGATTATATTGCTGAAATGACTGCTTAACACACTCACTATTTGCCACAGTACAAGCCAGCTAAGGGACCTTTTATAGAGGGTGTTGACACGGTACTTGGTAAAAGCAAACAGTGTGCGCCTAAATTGGCTGGTTATGAATGGTTTGTACGTGCGAGACCATGTCACTGACTGAAAGTAATTCATGCACACAATGGGCGCCCAGCTCAGTCTCATGTTAAGTGTATGGTAGTGCAGAACGCGGAGATTTGGCACCAGGTTTGTTTGTTGTCAGGGGAATGGTAGTGCGAAACGAGTTGCCATACTGTATCTAGTTCATACAGAGATTGGTCACCAGCATCGTTTGTTGTCAGGGGAATGGTACTGCGAAACGAGTTTCCAGATTCTTTGTACTTCACGCAGAGATTGATCACCAACTTAGTTTGTTGTCAATGGTATGGTAGTGCGAGACGAGTTGTTGGTACAGACATTTAGAAACCAGCTACCCTTAATGTCAATGGTACTTGAGTGCGAAGTGAGTTTGCAGATTATATCTTGTTCTATCAGACAAACAACAGACGCTCACCTCAGTCTATCCAACCCAAGACGACACCAATTCCGACATATCACAGTTCGAATCTTATATGGAATCTGAAAGGTAGAATAGTGCATGCGAGCATGGCACGCTCTTTTTGACCACTAAGAGGATACATCTGTTACATTGATATTTTTTGTGGTGATCCGGTTTATATTGCATTTTGAACACGAAACACCTAATTTTAGTGCTTATGTCCTTGTATTCATAGCTCACCTCATGCTGATTGTATTTAGTTTGACCTATTGAGTGTCGGTGTGCCGGAAAACTTAAAACAATATTAAATATTTCCGTCAAAAGAAGCCATAGTCTCTCTAGATCAATTACTTTACATTGTTGTGTGTTAAATGTTTGCGAACAAAAATAAATCATAAACCTTGTGTGTTATTTTGTAAACATTTTATCTTTTTCGTAAGAGACATTTAAGAGGAATAAAAGGGATAACATGATTAAACGTCATCATTCACAAACCCTTTTGTACACTAAAACGAAAACGGTTTTTGTATCGCTTAATACAATTTCCTTTTCTTTAACACTAGTTTTATTCTGGTTGCTGCAGTTGAAGCTGTGATTTACGTCCACAATATCTGTTAATAAGCACATTAATAATATGGTAAAAGCTCGATGAACACATACTCAAGAACTATGATCAAATCTGGATTGGAACAAAATTTTATTCACATAATGTCAATGTACATAAAAATAACAGGCGGATTGTTCGTTTTGTTAAAAATAATCATTAAAGCAAAACGCATTCTAATATTCACAGTCTTCATCTGTCTGTTCGACCACTGTTCAAACCGTCACATAATTTTAAATAAGAAAAAAATATGTTCTGCATAAATCAATATTTCTCAAGAAAAGGAAACAGTGTATTTATTCTCTCAATCGCACAAACATTTTTTATTGAATTGGTACAAACACCCAAGTTATATGTTACAGCGACAAATATATATATACATATATATTATTATTATTATTATTATTATTATTATTATTATTATTATTATTATTATTATTATTATTATTATTGTACATGATGATGCAATTGAACTTCTAAGGGTTTTTTTCCCTATTTAATTATTTAATTAACCATACCCTAATCTGACTGCTGGGGGATGGCCCTATTTGAAATAGCAGTACGATGATAAGCCCCTCCCCAATGGGATCCCTAAACAATTATAAGTAGATAGTTTTTTTACAGAGAAGCTTTGCGAGGTTGGAGTGCTCCACGAAACCAGTTTAAAGTACCACAGTGGGTCCTTTTGCCGACTGACCGTTCCAAGTCGGTAATTGCTGTTTATTCTTTTAGTGTATTATGTCTCGACTCTGTGTTTTTGTCCCTTTTACAATTACCCTGCTTGCCTTTGTCTATAGGTAGTTCAAATGTCTGTGGTAATTCTTATAGGATTTTTTTAACTTTCCTTTCACATCAAGATCAAACTTATCAATAAATTTAACATCATTCTCTTTAAGACAGTCTTCATATAATTATGTTTAATAGACAAAGATGCTTTTAACGTTTTGTTTCTTGTTGTTGCTTTTTTATTTGTGTTTCTCGTAAATCAGAAAATGTAAATAAACCAAAATAAGTTATGCTAAAATAATGATCGCCATATCTTGATGGAGCATTATGTTAGAAAACGTTTCAACACAAACTTAGTTTACTTTTTAATGGGCAAGACACGACGGAAGTCAGTTTAATTACAAACACTCTTTATTATAAAGCCATAAACCAGTACAAGCCACAGCAATAACAACATGAACATTAAAAACCAATAGGTCACCAAAAAGGTTCGTTTTTATGAAGACATACCATAATATATATTTAAAGAGTAATAAAACGACAATTGTCTATATATATATAAACGATGTATTAACGATACATTTACATTACAACACTTTCCCAGGAAATAGAAATTAGGATTATGTGACCTAACCACCTATAATGCACGGTTTCGATTGCAGAGGCATATCAATTTAATTACAGGGGTCGAACGGTATAATCTTCCCAAAAACGTAAGAAAAAAAGAAAGGGGTAGTGCACTCTACTAGTAACGTAAATATTATTTATTTATGCCCAAAATATATGTTAATCTTATTTCCAGATCTTATTTATTCGTATCCTTGTAATAACATAAAACCATTATGTTAACACCAACAAACTTATAGTATACACCCTAAACATCAAAATAGATCATGTCTGCATTAATTCCTCGAACTTCCGCATGCAGGTTAGATTTTAACAAGTAATGACTTATATTCTCAATGGTTCCAGACACGAATTGTTCACAGATTCCTTGGTACATATTCTCAATGGTTCCAGACACGAATTGTTCACAGATTCCTTGGTACATATTCTCAATGGTTCCAGACACGAATTGTTCACAGATGCCTTGGTACATATTCTCTGATGTCAAAAATGTAATTCGTTGATAGCCCTGAATGCTCTCTTTGTAATAAAGAGATATTATTTGACTTACTTTATAGAAGTACAAGATGTACTCTAACAAATAAAAGAGACGCTCAACACAACTAAATTTCATGCTCTAACAAATAAAAAATATTTTAAGCAAAACTTAATTTCTTGCTCTAATATGTTGAACAAAATTTACTTTGATGCTCTAACAAATACAAGAGATGTTAAACAAAATATTATGTCATGCTCTAACAAATAAAACAGATGTTAAACATAACTTAATTTCAAAGTGATTTAGACAGTTGTACATTCTTACTTGGATTTAATGGAAAGAACTCTCCGCTAGATAGTTTAATACTTGAATACAATAAATGCATATTTAGATGCAAACGACATAAAGCTTTTCCAAGTGTGGCAGGATTTAACACGACTCTTAAATCCCACACTGTTGTCTATAAAATGTACAATTTTGTCAATTCTTTTCGTCTATATTTACTTCTTACATACACTGATATAGTGCAACTGTATGTACGTTGTGGAAGAGGGTGGCCTCGATGCAGACAATTAGAAATCAACCAACAGTTTCACACAACTCTCTCAACAACATGTATTCACATTATTTTCGAATTGGTGCTATGATGCCATGAAGCAAAGGTAGGCATACGTGAAGAGTTTTACAGTTGTTACTCTTACCAAGGTTTGATAAGTCTTTGCAAACCATCCTCTGTGCGTATTCTATCGAACCTATCGAAATATGTTGTCTGTGTGTAATCTATCGAACGCATCGAACCATGTTGTGTGTATGTGTGTTATTTATAGAACCCATCGAACCACGTTGTGTGTATGTGTGTAATTATAGTACTCATCGAACCATGTTGTGTGTATGTGTGTAATTAATAGAACCCATATAACCATGGTGTGTGTATGTGTGTAATTATAGTACTCATCGAACCATGTTGTGTGTATGTGTGTAATTAATAGAACCCATATAACCATGTTGTGTGTATGTGTGTAATTATAGTACTCATCGAACCATGTTGTGTGTATGTGTGTAATTAATAGAACCCATATAACCATGTTGTGTGTATGTGTGTAATTTATAGAACCCATATAACCATGGTGTGTGTATGTGTGTAATTATAGTACTCATCGAACCATTTTGTGTGTATGTGTGTAATTAATAGAACCCATATAACCATGGTGTGTGTATGTGTGTAATTTATAGAACCCATATAACCATGGTGTGTGTATGTGTGTAATTTATAGAACCCATATAACCATGGTGTGTGTATGTGTGTAATTAATAGAACCCATATAACCATGTTGTGTGTATGTGTGTAATTTATAGAACCCAGGCGCGTATCTGGGCCGTGTTTGAAGTTACGCGCAATAACAAGAGACATAACCTTTGCAGTAATACTTTTGAATATATCCAGTTCTTTTCAAATGAATAACAGGTAAAATGCCGACATGCGGGGAATTTAACACAAAATATGAGCGACTAAAATTCTGACGTGTATAAGTTTAATCATTTTAAACCTTTTCAACTTGATTGGTGTGGTAAAAAGATTTTATAACATAGAAACTACGCAAATAAAATATATTATTCCTAACCCGGGTTAGGCATCGACTTTCAAAGTGTTTTTGGTACTTTTAGATTTTCGATTTTTCGAACGGAGGTTACGCACGTGCGTAAATTGCGTAATGGCAGAAACGCGCCTGATAGAACCCATCGAACCATGTTGTGTGTATGTGTGTAATTTATAGAACCCATCGAACCATGTTGTGTGTATGTGTGTAATTTATAGAACCCATCGAACCATGTTGTGTGTATGTGTGTAATTTATAGAACCCATCGAACCATGTTGTGTGTATGTGTGTAATTTATAGAACCCATCGAACAATGTTGTGTGTATAATCTATCGAACCCATATAACCATGTTGTGTGTATGTGTGTAATTTATAGAACCCATATAACCATGGTGTGTGTATGTGTGTAATTTATAGAACCCATCGAACCATGTTGTGTGTATGTGTGTCATTTATAGAACCCATCGAACCATGTTGTGTGTATGTGTGTCATTTATAGAACCCATCGAACCATGTTGTGCGTGAGCAATCTATTGAATCTATAAATAACTACCTGGATTGAACCAGTTTGTTTTTAACTACCGTTTTGGAATAGTATTTTGTTTGGCGAGGAATATCGGTAAATTTTATGCAACAGAAACGCGATGGTGCAACTACGATATATAAAAATGTGTTGTTGTTGTTGTTGTTTTTAATGCTGCAATTGCAAAGAAAAACCTTTTGTGTTGTGGCGAATGTTTTAAACACACATATTAGGACGAGGAAAACAAAAGGAAACCTCTTCTTCTTTTTTTCTCTCTCTTTCTTTCTTTCTTTCTTTCTTTTTTTTTTTTTTTTTTTTTTTTTTGGTAGATGATGACAAGAAATATTGTAAGAATAATACTAATATACTAATCAGTATTATAATAAATAACGTTAATGTACATCGCAACGACACACACATACAATAAATAAATCTTTTGCCTGGTATAACTGTTAATAACCCAGTTTATACTATCCCAAGTATTTGTATGCTATCCCAAGTATTTACATACTATCTC
The DNA here is from genome assembly GCA_007844125.1 of Sinonovacula constricta. Taxonomy (NCBI): domain Eukaryota; kingdom Metazoa; phylum Mollusca; class Bivalvia; order Cardiida; family Solecurtidae; genus Sinonovacula; species Sinonovacula constricta. Next base: position 39,674,389 of record CM017572.1, on the reverse strand, counting down.
AGAATTTACATACTATCCCTAGTATTCGCATACTTATCCAAGTATTTGCATACTATCCCAAGTATTTTCATACTATCCCAAGTGTACAGCATATTATCCTGCTTAGACAGTTCCCTGTGGAACTACAAGACCTGCCTCAGATTACCTTAGATTGATCTTTTATTGCTTAAAAGACATAGAATTATTACATTTAGCTTATAGGTATGTACAAAATTATTACACCAAGCGAAAATATATATGTACACAATTATTACACATAGCGAAATAGTATGCATTAAATTATTAAATTTATCGTAATATGTATGTACACAAGTATAAAACTTAACGAAATAGGTACTACACAATTATTACACTTTGGAAAATATGTATGTACAAGATTATTACATTTGTAGGTATATACAAAATCATTACACTTAGTCTGCACATGTAGGTATGTACACCATTATTACACATAGCGAAATAGGTATGTACAAAATTAATAAAATTGACGTTATCTTCCAGTTCCTTAACTTGAATCCTACGCTTTTTCCATTGAAATTTCGGCCATGTGGACGGAGAATATTTTTTTTATTTATATTCAAAACAGCTTGTTTAAAAGTAACTACGTTCATAATTTTTTATATAAGGTGTATATAAAGTCTTATGATTTAATATGTCAAAATATAACATTTTAAACAAACTAAGTTTTTCCGTCGTTAATTCATAACTCAGGCTCAGACTTATATTTCTGTATTACGTGTACGCATGCGTCAAGTCTTCTATTCCGATATCCATCTCCACGTCTGGGTTCAATACCCAAGTCTGTACGTAGTGTCTGCTCTCTCGATACCTTTTACGAATGTAATGAATCAGTTTGTGAAATACCACGTAGAAGCGGGTGCTGTCTAGAAGCACGACCAATCCTAAACTGAGTCCGAAAAGGATGGATCCTAGGGTCCCAACCACCTTGGATGAACCCCGCTCATCCGAAGCGCTGGTCTTAGATCGTCTGTAAGAAAAGACTTGATTACTAGCGCAACGATACAATTTTGATCAGTTTGGCGAGGAACTTCAATATATGTCTACTGAATAAATATCTGGACAAATTGTTTGCATAGAACCATCAGCGTATATCATGTATAATAACAGACCGGATAGCGCAATCGGTTAAGTGTCGACTCCAGGTACGGGAGGCTCCGAGTTCGATCCCTAGGCTCGACATACCAAGGTGGATAAAATGGTATTTGCTAATGCACAAGCATATATAAGTGTAGTTCCAAGATTGGTTGGTCTGGAATCAGGATAATGTATGTTGGAATGCCACTTTATTCAAACAAAATTGCGCGCTGACTCACCTGTAGGCGGATGTTGTGACTGGAGGCACGGTTAGGTTTGCTACAATTTCTTTTGTTATCTGCTGTACTGTTTTGTTCAGAAGAGACCCAGTGCTACACCCGCATGCCCGAAGATAAACTGAAGTAAAAATAATAAATAAACTGAAGTAAAGCACAAAAAATATTTTAATTCAAATATTGGCTCTGGGCGATGCCTTTACGGAATACAATTATTTAGGAACGACAGTGTAGTTGGCAAACCCAAGAAATCGCAACTGTACTATGAGAACTTTTTCAGAGAAAAGATTTGAATTTTTCGGGGTTTTTTAACCTTAAAGCTTGGAACGATGAAGTGTAGCTTGCAATTATAAAAAAGTAGCTGGCATACATAGGAATTTGCAGCTATTGGGCGAAGTATTGTTTAATAAAAGAAACCGAGTATACCGATGTTAGTAATGCATCTTGTAAATACAGATGTAGCAGAGAACAAGGAAACCAAACAAAGTAGCAAATGCTCTTCTTCCCATCAGAGTTATGGTCCGTTATTGTCAAATGTTTATAATTAATCGAAAGTGTAAAAGTGTTTAGTTCCCAGGGTAGTCATCTTCTTGTTTAAAGCGCATGCTCTCTACGGCGCCTTGGATGTCTCACAAACTAGCTCTTTATTGTTATTTGTGGAACGTGCCTAAATGTACCAGTTTGACATTGCATTTAAAAATAATAATTAATATAAGATCTATTCAAACTTTATTTGATTTTTTTTAATTTATGAAAATGTGTAAGATAGGGAACTTACTAGGTTTTGCTTGCGGACAAGTTCTTGGGTAACGTCTGAGCGGAAGTGACAGGTCTGTTGCCATAGTCATGTCTAGAAAAAAAAACTTAATGAATAATAATTGTAGTTGTTGCTGTTGTTGTTTTTGTTGTTGCTGTGGTGATTAACCCTGGATATTTTGACCATTGTGTAAATAAATGAAAGCTAATGTAGGAAAAAGGGAATCTACAAAAAATGTACTTACTATCTAGGCAGTACATGTACATAAACATGTAGTCCAAGGTGTCTTCACTTTGTGCGTAACAATCACAATCGTGATATTCACACGTTTTTTCTTTCCATGTGACAGCTATACATCCGGGCATGTCGAGACATTTTTGCATGCATAACCATGGATACAACACGAAGTGTTCAGTCGCTGTGACGTTGCACTTTCCGTAGGCTCCAGGGATTGTGTACAATTCATAAAGTGGACATTCTGCAAAAAAAAAAGAAAATCGATATGGTTGAACTAAATCATGTATGATTTTACTTCAGAAAAAGATTTTGATCTTATATTTTCATTGTTTAAATATTTCAACACGTGCTAAGGTATTTAACAGTTCATGAAACTCGTTTTGCATAAAAGGAAAATTATAAAAAGTATTTTTCACGTAAAACAAATAGCACATATTTAATTCATTTTTGTATTCAATTGTAATTGAGCAAAGAAAAATAAACACAACTAACCTGCTTTGCACGTCTTTCTATGGAAAACCGATCTCAGTTTTAATTCTACCTCATTACACTGAAAGAAATCGCAACCCTCGGAGAGCGAACCGTCTGGCTCGAATCCTTTGCAAGTGTGTTGATTTTGATCACATGTGGAGTTACATCTATTCGATGTGACGTTAATGAGGTAAGGACTTTGACATTCGGGTCCAGGTTTGCAGTTGATACATGTTTGAGTCGTCGACGCTGTGCATTCTGGGAATGAAATTCACAGCAAATTCTTGTTTATAACAATATTTGAATAAATATATTTTAGCAAGACAGTCCTAAAATGGGCACTGACACAAGACCTGAACACAATAACGGACACTCCGCTTATCCGGCATAAGGACCTGTTCTACTAGAACATAGTGTGTGTTTCATGTAAATACTGACCTCAATTGCGTCCATTTTGACCGGAACAACAAGTCACCCATGGTTTGATTTGCAAACGCTTATTGGCAAAATAATGCCCTCCAGCGTGTTTTTCACCTGGACATTGGACTTTGGTTTTACAATTCCATCTTCATTTACATTTCTCTGGTCATATTTTTTTTCTTGATTCAAAATATTAATTTCAATTGCAATCAACAATTTTGGGTAGTTCATCTTATAGAAGTAATACCATAGACATATAATAACGGGACCGCTGACTCGTGACGTCACGCTATATACTCTATATAAATAGGTTGAATCCGTCGCAGCGCCATCACCGGGAGTCATAGAAAACTTCCGGTGTAAACTAAAACAATAGATGGAAAGCTAAAAGCTGTGTTTACATTAATGAAAAAAACGCGTAAATATCGTGTTAATGGGGGTACTAGGATGTGAAATTATATCTTCCAAAGGGTTTTACCAAACAAGAGTGGTGGAGACACTATTTCTTGTTTATAGTCGTTCAGATTTTACTGTTAATCCAGACACGACGCACATCTGCCCCGCCCACCTCGAACCTTCGGTCATGGTATGTTATTTCTTTGTTCGTTTGTTGTTGTTATTAATCTAAATAATAAGTTTTATCGTTATATAATATAAGTCATTTTACGTTTATTTTCCTGCTAAGTAGAAAATCAGCACGTCAATAGCAGCTGTCAGAAAACCTTGTTCTACTTTCGGTTTCCATTGTGATAAATAGTAACTATTCAGTTTAAAATTCTGGATGAGATTATCCTTAACAACAAATCATGTCTGAAACTTATAGAAGTGTATTTATTTGAACATATATGCCTTATTTTCTATGGAAAAAAATATTTTGCTTTATTTATTTTTTACTTTGCAGCCTGTAGTGGGCAGAAGGGGATGGGGTCTAATCTATTAATTTCTATCATTTATGAAATAGAACCATTTATAGAATCAAACCTACCACTTCCGTTACTCTTGTTTTCAATGAATAATTTGAAACAAATATAGTGCTGCCTTTTCTGTGGTTTCCTGCCATGAACACCTGACATATCAATTAAACCCAATAATTTTATTCTGAGACTAGTGTTGTATAACCTTTAGTTTGAGTGTTGTCATGAAATTAAACTTCCAGATGCATGTACCACTGTTTAAGGTCACATCTTAGGATCAAGCTTTTAACTTTGAGCGCCCTGTTTCTGGGGTGGATGAGCTAGACAAAAATATAGCAATACTTTCCTTGACTTACTCACAAAAATTTCAGGTTGTCATTGTAGTATATATGTGCCTCTTTTATGTGATTTTTTTTTATATAATATGCAATTTTATTTACAGTGCCTGCAAAATGAATTCCTTCCACACTTGAACACATGGTTAGAGGGTGTCAAGCCACACAAGGCATTTGCAAGGTGATTCAGAATCTATACCTTAAATAATTTACCTCATTAAAATTTATTTTGAGACAGCTTATCTGTATTTTACTGAACCCTGTGCATATTTTTTATGATTTTTCTTGATGTTTGTTGCATTGCACTGACATAAGTATGGTTAGATTGGTGATGTCCAGCTTATTATTGGTGAAGGAAACCCCTAGATTTATGTTTAGGCAGAACCACCAGCACACTGCAGGTTAGCTGGAAAACCTTCCCACCTAAAAGTTCTTGTCCTGACCAAGACCCGAACCCATGCATTAAAGTGCTATTAAAGGTAATATGGTTACTTAAAACACTACAGTGTACATGTATTTTGATGTCATGTGTTGTGCCTCTATCAAATTTGTCTTTCTAATATCTGACATCAAATATAAGCATTATTTTTCAATCTTGGCATGTAAAAAACTTTAAAAAGAGAAAGTGTATAAAATAATGTTATGAATGCATATTTTTATCATAGTTGAAGCCTTCACAGTCTTCTGTCTCCCTCCTCTACTTTCAGACCTTTTGCCAAATCATGTGAAAGAGCTTTTCGGTCCACATAAAGGCATTTTGTTTTGACAGATTAAAGCTACCAAGAGGTCCAGGTAATGCAAAGAATCATCTGAATGTAAAAATCTGATACATATTAAACATTAACACACCTATTGGGAATTTCTTAGTATAATAAATGCCATTTCACTAAAAAAAGTATGAATATACTGTCAGGAGTTAATACAGTCTGTACTGTCAGATTATACAATTATACTTGTATTCAAAGTTAGTCAATAGTTAATAAAATTTTGGTACCACTTTGCTATTGAATGGCACAGAATAACTTTTTTTACAATCGACTTTCGAGATTTCTATTATATTATATTTATATATATTATATTAATAAAAATATCAGATGTTTATATATAAAAGGTGGTATCCAACTTTGTCTAAATAAAATACATATATCTCAACCACTGTTTTGGGAATTTTGGCACAACTTTTTGCATAAACTCATTATTTAGTCCAAGTAAGGACAATTTTTGAAACTGCCTAAATTATTAGTAAATGCAGTCTCTCGGGTAGAAAATGCATGTTTGTAATGATGAGTGGGGTGTTGTCCTTCACTTTTCAACATCATGGATATTTTGAGTATATAATAATTTATCTGGTTGTTTGAGAAAACAATTAGTCTAAACTTTTGGATACCACCATTAATTGTATTGTCAAAAAGGTTTAAATAACAATAAACTATGATAATAATTATAGGTAGGATTTACCCTGCAAAGATTTTTTTGTGTGACAACTGTCACATAAATCTAGGATATAAATAGATTTTTATATTTTTGTTCTAATTTTGTATGTTTTGTTTTATATTATTATTGGTGAATGAATGATAAATGTATTTGTCCAGACTAGGAATGGAACCAAAGAGGTTAGGCGGGTTACTGCATCTTTTCTTTTAAAGCTGAAACCTGTATAGCATACTTTTATTTTTTCAGTTACCATGACATGAACCATTTCTTCAGAGATGGTTAACCTTTAAGTTCAACACCAAGGGCCAGCCAACAGAAGCACGGCTGTCAGGAAGGCAGAGAGGAAATATCAGTTGTTTGCAGTCCTTTGAAAAAGATTAAATATTATTATTAAAAGATTTTGAATTTTCAGTCTGTTTCAGTATTGCTATCTTAGGGGTAGACCATTTCTTAAATTTTACTTTTCATAAAACACATCACAAGGCAGGATTATGTTAAATATTGTTTATTTCTCCATATAATCTACAAAATAATTTGACAGTTAACAAACATCAGCATAGCAGAAGAATCTAATTTACTTACCATATCACATGTTTAAAACTTTAAAAGAAAAACTTAATTGCACATTTATCGAGTGCTTGCACATAGTCAGTTAATATCAAATGGTAAAGGGAGAATGAAATATGTGCTATTATTATACATATAATTATTAAGATTTCATGAGAAACAACTTTAATAAATTATTTGACTTTTATTTCTGTTAAAAAGACAATGGTGTTGCATAAACATTGTCTGCATATTTAAATTTATATGTATTTTTCTGTCATAAATGCAATTTTCATTCCACATTAAAATATTTTCTACACATTATATATAAAGCTGTGTTCTTGCTTAAACACCTTAACATGAATGAAATGGAAAAAGAATAAAATGATTAGTAATACATACTTATTCTTGTTTCTTCTGACAACATTAATTAAAAAGTATGCTAAAAGCCAGTGCAAGTAAGAGTGTCATCTCTGGATGCAAGATTTAATAGTTTTAAACCCTTGAGCCATGTTGAAAGTTTTCACACTGTAAGAAGAAATGTTATAATATATATAAAGTTGGGACTTAAGCAGGTTGTAAATTAATACAGACACTTTGTTAGTTTTAAATCATGGACCCAATTATTTCTTATATTTGGTATGGGATAGTGTTTGGGTTAGGCCTTAGTTCTATATTTTTATTTATACAATGGCTCTTAACTGATTCAGTTTAGTTGATGAATAACCCTACTGCAACTCAAACATATCATTTGTTAAATTGGCATGTTTGTTATATTAGATAATTTTTGGCTAATTGCTTTATGTTTTAAAAATGCACACTAAACCAGAAAAACAAATAAAGCTTATTCCCAGTCTATAACTCTTAAACTATATATTTTTATTTGTTAATAATTAAAACATACATATATTGTTCTGACTTGTTTAACTCTGAACTTTGGCATGTTTATATCGTCAAAACAACATATAACGATAGAGAAATGTTCTGTCAATAAAAATTAACTTAAATTACTGCATCAAACATACATAACCAATTCAGATAATGGAGTTTCTACATTTACTCAATTTATAATTAGTGTACTAAAATATGTAAACCAGGGTTCCTTTGATATGACATGTTAAAACTATATGTCAGCAGTAGGTAATAAGCTCTGTCAATAATGTAGGATATATATCAAAATTAAACACACACCAAGAAGACCACACCTTCAATGTTGTTAGTTGTTTTGTGTGATATTTATTTTCAAAATGTTCTTTTATAATAAAAAAAATGTTGCCATCTAACAACTCAATAGTAATTTTAATATTGTCTGGAAGAATTCTGGCTCCAAGATGTGTTTAAGTTCCCTTGTACTGGTTGAACGTCTCAGAGCAACAGGCACAGGCCAGGAAGAGACGTCTCTGGGTCAAGGGATTCATCACTGTTGTCTTATTCCTAAAATCAGTATAAAAGACAATTAAGTGAATACTCTATAGGAAACAGTATAATCTTATTATACTTGTGTTCAAATATTAATAGTTGATCGTGGTTCTTTTTTCTTTCTAACTTGAGATCCCTTAAACACTTAAACTTTTCCACCATCATTCTTTGCGCAGTCTTCCTCCTGTGTCTCCAAGCAACGACTTATTTATTTTAATTAAATATTATGTCTTTCTCCGTGCATTTTTGGAAAATACAAGCCATAATAAATACCACCAGTTACACAGTATTAGCTATGGAAGTATTTATGGAAAAAAAGGCAGCAAAAATTGGGCCTAAATGGGACGTTGTCTAGGATTCATTCAGAATTCGGGTTCTTTGTTTACACGTGGTTACGATATGTTTACTACCGATTCATGGAAAACTAAAAGCAGGCAATGAATACACATACAAAGAAGATATTTACCTTCAATCCACTTTCAAGTTGATTCATTTTCCGTGGCCGTTTTTCTTCAAATCTCTGTTTTATTTGTCAGCTTTATGCTACTGTTTTGCATGGGAAACCCCGACCGGATGTCTTTTCTATGAATTCCGGTGGTGGCGCTGCGAAATTGGGAGATATTCGCGCACCTTGCGAAGTCGGCGGTCCCGTTATTATATGTCTATGGTAATACCTTCTCTCTTCCAAATACTGGACGTATTTTTTCAATGACGTCACTATTTTCGTCATAACATATAAAAGAAAACGTCAGCGCTTGAACATTTCTTCTTTAAATAGATCTGTTTTTGTTCATTGCTTGTTATAGAGAAGTGCGGGGTTAGAGCTCTGTAAAAGCATCCCAGTCAGACATTGCAGTGCTCATAGGACTTATTCTTATTCTTATTCAACTTACAATCTATGAAAGTGGATCTCACGAAGTCACGATCTTAGTCAAATAGGCGCTAATTAGATGCTAGAATAAATGTGAAAGTTATACCAATTTTGAGTTTTAAGGTTGCATATCTAGAACACAAGTGATTATGTCAGTAAGTGTCAATAAAATGAAATTAGAAAGTCAAAGATGTTCGGATTTTCATCCATTTTCTTGATTAACTCTTGGCTTTTATTTAGTGAAAATATTATGTACAGTAAAATCTCCAATTTGAAACAAATGCACATCATCAGGCTTATTCTTGCTTCTGCAAAAACATTCCTCCGTCATTTAATGATTATCATAAGAAATTTTCATTGAGTCAATGATTTATATGAGGTACAATATTTTCATTGAATAAGGGACATAGTATAATTCTGTTAAAAACGTTAAAGTGTGTTTTAGTGTGTTTTATGGCCCTTTTCAACAGTCACAGACGTATGAGGCGGACACTTTGATGCATAAACAATGGCTCATTCAAACTCACTATTAAGACCAACTCACTATTAAGACCACTTCAGAACGGAAGGTGGTCTGTACAGTGGGAATTTACTTTAATATTTTTTTTATGTTTTAATGTCAATATTTTTATTTGACGATATCGCTAGAGGGAAATGTCTGCATTTTGGTAAGTTTACTATTTCTGGATAAATGTTCGGTATGCTTGGTATTCTTCTACGTTTGAATACCAGAACAGCAGACGAGAATTTTGGAATATGCCATTGAGTTGATTTACATGCACCTCACACCAGCTATATGACGCCTTGCTACAGTAACCACTGTTGTCTCAAAAATTGACATTATAATGCCTATGTATAGTCTTCATCAAAATCGGTGTCAATATGAATGTTGTTCCTAATCTTTTTCAAATGTAATAACATCAAATTATTGTATTCATATTTGAACACTCCTTATAGTCTGTCGTGTTCATGAACATACAATAACACGAACACTTAAAATTTATCGACAATAACAAACATATTGTTTTTAATTACGTTTAAATTTTGATAGGTTTCATTTTTAATTGTCTTTTGGTATGCGGCGTCAGGGTCACTGTTTTGTGAAAAGCGCGGGACATTCAGGATCACTTACGTATCAAGCTCCTAAAACCGGTGTTATAGTACAAACTCATGTCATGTGACCATCAAGATAAGGGAGAGCAAGCTTGTGTAAATCGTGTCGATGTCAATACAAGAATGTTTAATACATTTTAATGCAATACAATCAACAGATTTGAGAGGCACATAACCTCTGATGTGGAGAGATTACTTACGTACATACCCGTTAGCTGCAGGTCTTTTCTGCAGAGAACCGTCAATCCGAAAATTTTAAAAAGCTACCAGTAAAGGTCTTTTATTCTGTCACTATCAAACACACCTCTTTTGCTTTAAGTAAAAGATGTAGAAATCATTCCATTCACTCTTAACGTTAATCGTGATTTGTTCCAGGTAAATATGCCATCCCATTAGCACGATGACATGCTAGTATCCATTTAAATAAAGGCTTCAGATAAAATAAAGTATATTTTTTTGTGATTACTCGATTTTGCTGTAGGAACTGATTAGATTTGGTGCACCGAAGTACAATCAAACGTATACTACGTTGAAACAAGTACTCCTAAAATCAGTTACGTATCTATTGCCCTTTGTCATATGGTACATTATTCAGTCCATTATACATTGCGCTGGGAAGCCACCAGGATGGTCAGACAAACCTTACAGATAACCACCAGGATGGATATGAACAATTTTAAGTTATTGTTGTATTTAGGAGCACTGAGATCCGAACATTGGATCTAGTCAACAGAACAATTATGGTTTACAAGTCCACTATCCCATACGTACCTTTATTTATAATTAAATAAAATTAAACGTTAAATGTGACTGAGCATGTTTCATTGTTTTAATAGTTTCAGATACTTCCATGGCCGAAGATCAAAGTGTTTCAGGAAGTGTGTGATCCACTTGTGGCATGCCGCACAAAAATGGATCATTGGTGTTTGGCTAAATTGCCCCACAGTAAAATGATAGGGTTATTAGTTTCACTCTAGAGCCCAAGGGAGATAAGCAGAGACTACCGACTAAAATAAAGTTTACAGACGAAACAAGCATGATATAAAAAGAATGTATGTCGATTTTAGTACTTGATCGTAGTTTATTTCACTCGTGATCACAGAAACATGGTATGTTATTATCACTCGTGAAATACAATAAGATCATACACCGAAATCTTAATATATAACATGCTTCGTATGGCAAACATTTTTGGCTGCTGAAACTACCAAGTAGACCACAGAGGAAAAGAGAACTGGCGAGCCGACTATGATTTCAACTACATGAATATTACCTTGACCTTTTTAAATGATTAACCATTTGTAACTTACCTTCAGCACATCGCCTGGAGAACATGACCGTTGCCATAGACGGTATAAAACCCAATAACGTTTCAGAGGGCATTTTGTCTGAATATTCATCGCACTCGTAAAGCGTGCAGTAGTGGTCAGTGATCGTCACGGATCGGCAGCCTGTGACGTCAAGACACTGACGTAAGCAGTAGTAGACGTCAGTTATGCCATCAATCACAAGAAGTGACGTATTACACATCGAATAGACGTTCGTGTGCTTGAAAAGTTCGTAGCGCAAGCAGTCTGTAAGGTTAAATACTGGACATATTTTATTGTGAATATTTAGATGTTTAAACCACATAACGAACTGACTTCTTTGTCTCTTACCGCCCTACTGCATTAATATTAACGTTGAAAGCATGGTACAAATCGCCAAGTCTTTGTTCCAAATTGTTTCATAAAAAGTTGCATTGTTTGCAGCAACACTATTCTTTTATTGAAACTTCGTCATTGCTTTTATATTAACATATAGCAGGAGGTGGACATGGCACAACATCCGAAAAAAAGTTAAGCGAGAACAATCTAGCATTGGGATAAAATGGCGGCTTAATATTTTTCAAGATAAGTGCCTTTATACAATCTTAAATTTAACGTCCACTTGTGCATTCTGCGACCAGATGCCTACGGTACCGTCGACACTTTGATTCAGGAACGCAGTTTTTGTAACAGAAAGGTTGAAGGTTATATACAGTTTTGGTAATGTAAACACGCCAAAAATATGGTACTGTTGATCTTTAGAAAACTGGGCACAACCATGTTTGGTTTTAGCATTTTATCAAGTCAAAATAACATATTCTTTTGTCTACTTGGCTCTTCCCCAATTAGCAACCCAGACGCTCGAAAGAAAACAGGACATGCCATCATCTGGCATTCGAGGATTGAGACATTCCCTTTTTGGCATTACCTGGATAAATTTACTGAACGGCTGTTTCATAAAGCACATGCATACATGTATTCACAGCTTTAAATACAGGGTTAGCTTATTGTTTATGTTACTGATACAATAATCATCTGAATATTAGCAAATTAAGTTGGAATACCATTTAGGATGTATAAGGTATAATTAAATATCTGATATAGGTTTTCCTTTTAGCAATGTTTAAAAAAGAAGTTGATTGAACAGTAAGTACACTTACGATATAAATGTATTGAAAGGCTTACCAGGATCTGGAGATTTTCTTGTCAGTGTGGTACCCGGACCTTGAAACCATGGGCTGTCACATTGGTAGTAGGAACATGAGTCAGATTGTGTGTCATAATATGTAACGTCACACTCGCTGCATGACTCATTACAATTATGGGATATAAACACATCGGGTTGATTAGAGACCGGGAGATGGCAATCCAAGTTTTGACAGTTAATACAGGTCTGTGTGTAACTCTTGGTCGGATCTAAAACAAATTGATATTAATCAACTACAAGGTAAATAATATATCCAGCAAGGCAGAGTCACAAGTGAAGGATTGTTAATGGGAAGATTAATCACAATTAGCTGATAAAGTGTAAAGTGACTACTGTCATAGATATCAATTCTAAAGTACACACAACAATGTCAAGGTAATGGATTACATAGAACTGAAGTTGTGAAAAAATATCATGATCTGAAGAATTATCGCATTTTTAAACGTATGATGATATAAATAGATCATTGGACAAAGGTCCAATAGGATCCAGAAACAATCCAAAATCGATGCATACCATTGTCGGAACCAACGTCCACTCATACCGTTCTGCTTTATACTGAATTTGGGATATTAGGCTAGTGAAAGATGGTGTTCATAAATATTCATAGCAACCAGTAGTCCAATGAAATTTCGCGTTACATCGACGCTACACTTCAACAAAAGTAAAGGAAAACTGTTTGTAAATTTCAAGATGCCCGCGGTATATGTATGTTATGATAGCGGAATATTTACCGCGGGTTCCGACGATGGATTCATACTAGCGCCCAAAATGTTAGCATAAAAATAAACAAAACGGTCATTGAAGCGCTTACAGGACTCTTCGACGCAGACTCTCTTTACAAAAGTGTAACGATTCAATTCCGTACGAGTTTCTGACTCTGTGCAGTCATGGTAACGACACTGTAATGACACTTCGTCGTATGTCACAGATCTACATCCGGCCATGTCCAGGCAACGTTCCACGCAGTAGTCTAACGAGATGCCACCATCGTCGAAGTCCAATTCGGAGCAGTTGTAGGCTTGGGAGGACGGCAACGTGTAAATATAGTAAATTGGACAGTCTGAAAGACAAAAAAGACGTAAATTGAACTTAATGATGTTTATCTTAACAGAATTTATAACGTCGACCTCTGTTTGCTTTCTGATAAAAAGGTTTACAAGGAAATACATTTATCAATTAATGGCAACATAATTTATTGTATGAAAAAAACAACAACACTGTTTTACAGGTTCTGTAATGTTTACAATCTCAAAACCTACATGTATAAAACAAACAAAATATACAGAACGAGAACCAATCCTAAAACCCGCTGCTTTTAGGTGAAAATTAAACCGACTTAAGCCATGTGATTTAAAGTTGCCTAAAACAATGCGTAATATACATGGTGTGAAATTGCTGTAGTAAGGAGTCTGATACATACAATCAAAACACCGACGATTTCACAAAAAATTGTTCATGCATTCCATAAAGGTAGCCTCCATGTATTCGCCGATAACGTTCTAAGTAAAAAGTTACTACGTTATTTTAAGGCGTTAAATTTTCAGAATATAATCCTAACTGTATGAAAGGAAAGAAATTGTAAAATGAAAACAACTTATATATCCACAAGGGAGACGCTCGCAAGTGAATGTAACTAAATGTGGCTAGAAATAAATGAACGAGCATTTTTTTCTGGAATTGCATATAGCGTGTAATGGAAAAAAATAGGTCACATAATTTCCCACATTTAAACCTTCTGAGCAGTGCCTATTAAGGGCAGTGGAGATTGATCATGTTGATTAACCAATAAAAACACTACTTTGGTGATTAAGTATCGAAAACCCGCCAAACAAATCTGTCAACTTTTATCGAATCTGCCTTGTTCTACTTAATACTGTCTAGGCAAACTTGTCTGTAATAAATGTAATACAGTACATTAATTTTACCGTGCATGTCTCATTATAATTGGCTTATAATAAGTATAAGAATTTTAGTATTTTACTTTGACTTTGACAGCTGGGTCCATTGTTACCTATAAAAACTAAACATGTTATTTTATGATTCAACACTACATTGACCTCTATCAAATAAAATACACAGTTGACTGACGACAATGTATAAGTACACATAGTTAATATGTTCTAATTTACTCTTACTTGAAGCTGATGGTTTACACAGTAAAAGTAGACCTTGATACGGCCATTTACATTGCACACACGACCATCTATAGTACTCTGCCACAACCATTTACCCTAAACACACGACCATCTGTAGACCTCTGTCACTACCACTTACCTTAAACACACGACCATCTGTACACCTCTGTCACTACCACTTACCTTAAACACACGACCATCTGTAGACCTCTGTCACTACCACTTACCCTTAATACACGACCATCTGTAGACCTCTGTCACTACTATTTACCTTAAACACACGACCATCTGTAGACCTCTGTCACTACCACTTACCTTAAACACACGACCACCTGTAGTACCCTGTCTTACCACTTACCCTGAACACACGACCACCTGTAGACCTCTGTCACTACGACTTACCGTGAACACACGACCATCTGTAGACCTCTGTCACTACCACTTACCTTAAACACACGACCATCTGTAGACCTCTGTCACTACCACTTACCTTAAACACACGACCACCTGTAGTACCCTGTCTTACCACTTACCCTGAACACACGACCACCTGTAGACCTCTGTCACTACGACTTACCCTGAACACACGACCACCTGTAGACCTCTGTCACTACGACTTACACTGAACACACGACCATCTGTAGACCTCTGTCACTACCATTTACCTTAAACACACGACCATCTGTAGACCTCTGTCACTACCATTTACCTTAAACACACGACCACCTGTAGACCTCTGTCACTACGACTTACCCTGAACACACGACCATCTGTAGACCTCTGTCACTACGACTTACCCTGAACACACGACCATCTGTAGACCTCTGTCAATACCACTTACCCAAAACAAACGACCATGTGTAGACCTCTGTCACTACCACTTACCCTAAACACACGACCATCTGTAGACCTCTGTCACTACCACTTACCTTAAACACACGACCATCTGTAGACCTCTGTCACTACCACTTACCCTAAACACACGACCATCTGTAGACCTCTGTCACTACCACTTACCCTGAACACACGACCATCTGTAGACCTCTGTCACTACCACTTACCCTAAACACACGACCATCTGTAGACCTATGTCACTACAACTTACCCTGAACACACGACCATCTGTAGAGCTCTGTCACTACCACTTACCATAAACACACGACCATGTGTAGACCTCTGTCACTACCACTTACCCTAAACACACGACCATCTGTAGACCTCTGTCACTACCATTTACCCTAAACACACGACCATCTGTAGACCTCTGTCACTACCACTTACCCTTAACACACGACCACCTGTAGACCTCTGTCACTACGACTTACACTGAACACACGACCATCTGTAGACCTCTGTCACTACCACTTACCTTAAAACACAATCATGTGTAGACCTCTGTCACTACCACTTACCCTAAACACACGACCATCTGAAGACCTCTGTCACTACCACTTACCTTGAAAACACGACCATCTGTAGACCTCTGTCATTACCACTTACCATAAACACACGACCATGTATGACCTCTGTCACTACCACTTACCCTAAACACACGACCATCTGTAGACCTCTGTCACTACCATTTACCCTAAACACACGACCATCTGTAGACCTCTGTCACTACCACTTACCATAAACACACGACCACCTGTAGACCTCTGTCACTACCATTTACACTAAACACACGACCATCTGTAGACCTCTGTCACTACCATTTACCCTAAACACACGACAATCTGTAGACCTCTGTAACTACCACTTACCCTGAACACACGACCATCTGTAGACCTCTGTCACTACCACTTACCCTGAACACACGACCATCTGTAGACCTCAGTCACTACCATTTACCCTGAACACACGACCATCTGTAGACCTCTGTCACTACGACTTACTCTAAACACACGACCATCTGTAGACCTCTGTCACTACCATTTACCCTAAACACACGACCATCTGTAGACCTCTGTCACTACCATTTACCTTAAACACACGACCATCTGTAGACCTCTGTCACTACCACTTACCTTAAACACACGACCACCTGTAGTACCCTGTCTTACCACTTACCCTGAACACACGACCATCTGTAGACCTCTGTCACTACGACTTACCCTGAACACACGACCATCTGTAGACCTCTGTCACTACCACTTACCTTAAACACACGACCATCTGTAGACCTCTGTCACTACCACTTACCTCAAACACACGACCACCTGCAGTACCCTGTCTTACCACTTACCCTGAACACACGACCACCTGTAGACCTCTGTCACTACGACTTACCCTGAACACACGACCACCTGTAGACCTCTGTCACTACGACTTACACTGAACACACGACCATCTGTAGACCTCTGTTACTGCCATTTACCTTAAACACACGACCATCTGTAGACCTCTGTCACTACCACTTACCTTAAACACACGACCACCTGTAGTACCCTGTCTTACCACTTACCCTGAACACACGACCATCTGTAGACCTCTGTCACTACAACTTACCCTAAACAACCGACCATCTGTAGACCTCTGTCACTAGCACTTACCCTAAACACACGACCATCTGTAGACCTCTGTCACTACCATTTACCCTAAACACACGACCATCTGTAGACCTCTGTCACTACCACTTACCTTAAACACACGATCATGTGTAGACCTCTGTCACTACCACTTACCCTAAACACACAACCATCTGTAGACCTCTGTCACTACCACTTACCATAAACACACGACCATGTGTAGACCTCTGTCACTACCACTTACCATAAACACACGACCACCTGTAGACCTCTGTCACTACCATTTAGTCTAAACACACGACCATCTGTAGACCTCTGTCACTACCATTTACCCTAAACACACGACCATCTGTAGACCTCTGTCACTACCACTTACCCTAAACACACGACCATCTGTAGACCTCTGTCACTACCACTTACCCTAAACACACGACCATCTGTAGACCTCAGTCACTACCATTTACCCTGAACACACGACCATCTGTAGACCTCTGTCACTACTACTTACCCTAAATACACGACCATCTGTAGACCTCTGTCACTACAATTTACCCTAAACACACGACCATCTGTAGAAGTCTGTCACTACCACTTACCTTAAACACACGACCACCTGTAGTACCCTGTCTTACCACTTACCCTGAACACACGACCACCTGTAGACCTCTGTCACTACGACTTACCGTGAACACACGACCATCTGTAGACCTCTGTCACTAGCACCTACCTTAAACACACGACCACCTGTAGTACCCTGTCTTACCACTTACCCTGAACACACGACAATCTGTAGACCTCTGTCACTAACACTTACCCTAAACAACCGACCATCTGTAGACCTCTGTCACTGCGACTTACCCTGAACACACGACCATCTGTAGACCTCTGTCACTACCACTTACAATAAACAAACGACCATCTGTAGACCTCTGTCACTGCGACTTACCCTGAACACACGACCATCTGTAGACCTCTGTCACTACCACTTACCTTAAACACACGACCATGTGTAGACCTCTGTCACTACCACTTACCCTAAACACACGACCATCTGTAGACCTCTGTCACTACCACTTACCCTGAACACACGACCATCTGTAGACCTCTGTCACTACCACTTACCCTAAACACTCGACCATCTGTAGACCTCTGTCACTACCACTTACCCTGAACACACGACCATCTGTAGACCTCTGTCACTACCCCTTACCATAAACACACGACCATGTGTAGACCTCTGTCACTACCACTTACCCTAAACACACGACCATCTGTAGACCTCTGTCACTACCATTTACCCTAAACACACGACCATCTGTAGACCTCTGTCACTACCACTTACTTTAAACACACGATCATGTGTAGTCCTCTGTCACTACCATTTACCTTAAACACACGACCATCTGTAGACCTCTGTCACTACCACTTACCCTTAACACACGACCACCTGTAGACCTCTGTCACTACGACTTACACTGAACACACGACCATCTGTAGACCTCTGTCACTACCACTTACCTTAAAACACAATCATGTGTAGACCTCTGTCACTACCACTTACCTTAAACACACGACAATCTGAAGACCTCTGTCACTACCACTTACCTTGAAAACACGACCATCTGTAGACCTCTGTCACTACCACTTACCCTAAACACACGACCATCTGTAGACCTCTGTCACTACCATTTACCCTAAACACACGACCATCTGTAGACCTCTGTCACTACCACTTACCATAAACACACGACCACCTGTAGACCTCTGTCACTACCATTTACACTAAACACACGACCATCTGTAGACCTCTGTCACTACCATTTACCCGAAACACACGACCATCTGTAGACCTCTGTCACTACCACTTACCCTGAACACACGACCATCTGTAGACCTCAGTCACTACCATTTACCCTGAACACACGACCATCTGTAGACCTATTTCACTACGACTTACCCTAAACACACGACCATCTGTAGACCTCTGTCACTACCATTTACCCTAAACACACGACCATCTGTAGACCTCTGTCACTACCATTTACCTTAAACACACGACCATCTGTAGACCTCTGTCACTACCACTTACCTTAAACACACGACCACCTGTAGTACCCTGTCTTACCACTTACCCTGAACACACGACCACCTGTAGACCTCTGTCACTACGACTTACCCTGAACACACGACCATCTGTAGACTTCTGTTACTACCACTTACCTTAAACACACGACCATCTGTAGACCTCTGTCACTACCACTTACCTCAAACACACGACCACCTGTAGTACCCTGTCTTACCACTTACCCTGAACACACGACCACCTGTAGACCTCTGTCACTACGACTTACCCTGAACACACGACCACCTGTAGACCTCTGTCACTACGACTTACACTGAACACACAACCATCTGTAGACCTCTGTTACTGCCATTTACCTTAAACACACGACCATCTGTAGACCTCTGTCACTACCACTTACCTTAAACACACGACCACCTGTAGTACCCTGTCTTACCACTTACCCTGAACACACGACCATCTGTAGACCTCTGTCACTACCACTTACCCTAAACAACCGACCATCTGTAGACCTCTGTCACTAGCACTTACCCTAAACACACGACCATCTGTATACCTCTGTCACTGCGACTTACCCTGAACACACGACCATCTGTAGACCTCTGTCACTACCACTTACCATAAACAAACGACCATCTGTAGACCTCTCTCACTGCGACTTACCCTGAACACACGATCATCTGTAGACCTCTGTCACTACCACTTACCTTAAACACACGACCATGTGTAGACCTCTGTCACTACCACTTACACTAAACACACGACCATCTGTAGACCTCTGTCACTACCACTTACCCTGAACACACGACCATCTGTAGACCTCTGTCACTACCACTTACCCTAAACACTCGACCATCTGTAGACCTCTGTCACTACCACTTACCCTGAACACACGACCATCTGTAGACCTCTGTCACTACCCCTTAACATAAACACACGACCATTTGTAGACCTCTGTCAATACCACTTACCCTAAACACACGACCATCTGTAGACCTCTGTCACTACCATTTACCCTAAACACACGACCATCTGTAGACCTCTGTCACTACCACTTACCTTAAACACACGATCATGTATAGACCTCTGTCACTACCACTTACCCTAAACACACGACCATCTGTAGACCTCTGTCACTACCACTTACCATAAACACACGACCATGTGTAGACCTCTGTCACTACCACTTACCATAAACACACGACCACCTGTAGACCTCTGTCACTACCACTTACTCTAAACACACGACCATCTGTAGACCTCTGTTACTACCATTTACCCTAAACATACGACCATCTGTAGATCTCTGTCACTACCACTTACCCTGAACAGACGACCATCTGTAGACCTCTGTCACTACCACTTACCCTAAACACACGACCATCTGTAGACCTCAGTCACTACCATTTACCCTGAACACACGACCATCTGTAGACCTCTGTCACTACGACTTACCCTAAACACACGACCATCTGTAGACCTCTGTCACTACCACTTACCTTAAACACACGACCACCTGTCGTACCCTGTCTTACCACTTACCCTGAACACACGACCACCTGTAGACCTCTGTCACTACGACTTACCCTGAACACACGACCATCTGTAGACCTCTGTCACTACCACTTAACTTAAACACACGACCATCTGTAGACCTCTGTCACTACAACTTACCTTAAACACACGACCACCTGTAGTACCCTGTCTTACCACTTACCCTG
The DNA here is from genome assembly GCA_007844125.1 of Sinonovacula constricta. Classification (NCBI taxonomy): domain Eukaryota; kingdom Metazoa; phylum Mollusca; class Bivalvia; order Cardiida; family Solecurtidae; genus Sinonovacula; species Sinonovacula constricta. Next base: position 39,653,557 of record CM017572.1, on the reverse strand, counting down.
AACACACGACCACCTGTAGACATCTGTCACTACGACTTACCCTGAACACACGACCACCTGTAGACATCTGTCACTACGACTTACACTGAACACACGACCATCTGTAGACCTCTGTTCCTACCATTTACCTTAAACACACGACCATCTGTAGACCTCTGTCACTACCACTTACCTTAAACACACGATCACCTGTAGTACCCTGTCTTACCACTTACCCTGAACACACGACCACCTGTAGACCTCTGTCACTGCGACTTACCCTGAACACACGACCATCTGTAGACCTCTGTCACTACCACTTACCCTAAACAAACGACCATCTGTAGACCTCTGTCACTGCGACTTACCCTGAACACAAGACCATCTGTAGACCTCTGTCACTACCACTTACCCTGAACACACGACCATCTGTAGACCTCTGTCACTACCACTTTCCATAAACAAACGACCATCTGTAGACCTCTGTCACTGCGACTTACCCTGAACACACGACCATCTGTAGACCTCTGTCACTTCCACTTACCTTAAACACACGACCATGTGTCGACCTCTGTCACTACCACTTACCCTAAACACACGACTATCTGTAGACCTCTGTCACTACCACTTACCCTGAACACACGACCATCTGTAGACCTCTGTCACTACCACTTACCCTAAACACACGACCATCTGTAGACCTCTGTCACTACCACTTACCCTGAACACACGACCATCTGTAGACCTCTGTCACTACCACTTACCATAAACACACGACCATGTGTAGACCTCTGTCACTACCACTTACCCTAAACACACGACCATCTGTACACCTCTGTCACTACCATTTACCCTAAACACACGACCATCTGTAGACCTCTGTCACTACCACTTACCCTAAACACACGACCATCTGTAGACCTCTGTCACTACCACTTACCCTTAACAGACGACCATCTGTAGACCTCTGTCACTACCATTTACCCTAAACACACGACCATCTGTAGACCTATGTCACTACCACTTACCTTAAACACACGATCATGTGTAGACCTCTGTCACTACCACTTACCCTAAACACACGACCATCTGTAGACCTCTGTCACTACCACTTACCCTGAACACACGACCATCTGTAGACCTCTGTCACTACCACTTACCATAAACACACGACCATGTATGACCTCTGTCACTGCCACGTACCCTAAACACACGACCATCTGTAGACCTCTGTCACTACCATTTACCCTAAACACACGACCATCTGTAGACCTCTGTCACTACCACTTACCATAAACACAAGACCACCTGTAGAACTTTGTCACTACCATTTACCCTAAACACACGACCATCTGTAGACCTCTGTCACTACGACTTACCCTAAACACACGACCATCTGTAGACCTCTGTCACTACCATTTACCCTAAACACACGACCATCTGTAGACCTCTGTCACTATAACTTGCCATAAACACACGAACATCTGTACACCTCTGTCATTACCACTTACCCTAAACACACGACCATCTGTAGACCTCTGTCACTACCACTTACACTGAACACACGACCACCTGTCGACCTCTGTCACTACCACTTACACTGAACACACGACCATCTGTAGACCTCTGTCACTACTACGTATTTTGAACACACGACCATTTGTAGACCTCTGTCATTACCACTTTCCCTGAACACACGACTATCTGTAGACCTCTGTCACTTCCACTTACCCTGAACACACAACCACCTGTAGACCTCTGTCACTACCACTTACCCTGAACACACGACCATCTGTAGACCTCTGTCACTACCACTTAGCATAAACACACGACCATCTGTAGACCTCTGTCATTAGCACTTACCCTGAACACACGACTACCTGTAGACCTCTGTCATTACCACTTACCCTACACACAACCATTTGTAGACCTCTGTCACTACCACTTACCCTGAACACACGACCACCTGTAGACCTCTGTCACTACCACTTACCCTGAACACACGACCACCTGTAGACCTCTGTCACTACCACTTACACTGAACACACGACCACCTGTAGACCTCTGTCACTACCACTTACCCTAAACACACGACCATCTGTAGACCTCTGTCACTACCACTTACCCTAAACACACGACCATCTGTAGACCTTTGTCACTACCATTTACCCTAAACACACGACCATCTGTCGACCTCTGTCACTACCACTTACCCTTAACACACGACCATCTGTAGACCTCTGTCACTACCATTTACCCTAAACACACGACCATCTGTAGACCTCTGTCACTACCACTTACCTTAAACACACGATCATGTGTAGACCTCTGTCACTACCACTTACCCTAAACACACGACCATCTGTAGACCTCTGTCACTACCACTTACCCTGAACACACGATCATCTGTAGACCTCTGTCACTACCACTTACCATAAACACACAACCATGTATGACCTCTGTCATTACCACTTACCCTAAATACACGACCATCTGTAGACCTCTGTCACTACCATTTACCCTAAACACACGACCATCTGTAGACCTCTGTCACTACCACTTACCCTAAACACACGACCACCTGTAGACCTCTGTCACAACCACTTACCCTGAACACACGACCATCTGTAGACCTCTGTCACTACCACTTACCCTAAACACACGACCATCTGTAGACCTCAGTCACTACCATTTACCCTGAACACACGACCATCTGTAGACCTCTGTCACTACGACTTACCTTAAACACACGACCATCTGTAGACCTCTGTCACTACCACTTACCTTAAACACACGACCACCTGTAGTACCCTCTCTTACCACTTACCCTGAACACACGACCACCTGCAGACCTCTGTCACTACGACTTACCCTGAACACACGACCACCTATAGACCTCTGTCACTACGACTTACCCTGAACACACGACCACCTGTAGACCTCTGTCACTACGACTTACACTGAACACACGACCATCTGTAGACCTCTGTCACTGCCATTTACCTTAAACACACGACCATCTGTAGACCTCTGTCACTACCACTTACCTTAAACACACGACCACCTGTAGTACCCTCTCTTACCACTTACCCTGAACACACGACCACCTGCAGACCTCTGTCACTACGACTTACCCTGAACAGACGACCATCTGTAGACCTCTGTCACTACGACTTACCCTGAACACACGACCATCTGTAGACCTCTGTCACTACCACTTACGCTAAACAAACGACCATCTGTAGACCTCTGTCACTACCACTTACCCTAAACACACGGCCATCTGTAGACCTCTGTCACTACCACTTACCTTAAACACACGACCATGTGTAGACCTCTGTCACTACCACTTACCCTAAACACACGACCATCTGTAGACCTCTGTCACTACCACTTACCCTGAACACACGACCATCTGTAGACCTCTGTCACTACCACTTACCCTAAACACACGACCATCTGTAGACCTCTGTCACTACCACTTACCCTGAACACACGACCATCTGTAGACCTCTGTCACTAATACTTACCATAAACACACGACCATGTGTAGACCTCTGTCACTACCACTTACCCTAAAAACACGACCATCTGTAGACCTCTGTCACTACCATATACCCTAAACACACGACCATCTGTAGACCTCTGTCACTACCACTTACCCTTAACACACGACCATCTGTAGACCTCTGTCACTACCATTTACCCTAAACACACGACCATCTGTAGACATCTGTCACTACCACTTACCTTAAACACACGATCATGTGTAGACCTCTGTCACTACCACTTACCCTAAACACACGACCATCTGTAGACCTCTGTCACTACCACTTACCCTGAACACACGACAATCTGTAGACCTCTGTCACTACCACTTACCATAAACACACGACCATGTATGACCTCTGTCACTTCCACTTACCCTAAACACACGACCATCTGTAGACCTCTGTCACTACCATTTACCCTAAACACACGACCATCTGTAGTCCTCTGTCACTACCACTTACCATAAACACCCGACCACCTGTAGACCTCTGTTACTACCATTTACCCTAAACACACGACCATCTGTAGACTTCTGTCACTACCACTTACCCTGAACACACGACCATCTGTAGACCTCTGTCACTATCACTTACCCTAAACACACGACCATCTGTAGACCTCAGTCACTACCATTTACCCTGAACACACGACCATCTGTAGACCTCTGTCACTACGACTTACCCTAAACACACGACCATCTGTAGACCTCTGTCACTACCATTTACCCTAAACACACGACCATCTGTAGACCTCTGTCACTATGACTTATCATAAACACACGAACATCTGTACACCTCTGTCATTACCACTTACCCTAAACACACGACCATCTGTAGACCTCTGTCACTACCACTTACACTGAACACACGACCACCTGTCGACCTCTGTCACTACCACTTACACTGAACACACGACCATCTGTAGACCTCTGTCACTACTCCGTATTTTGAACACACGACCATTTGTAGACCTCTGTCATTGCCACTTACCCTGAACACACGACTACCTGTAGACCTCTGTCATTACCACTTACCCTACACACACAACAATTTGTAGACCTCTGTCACTACCACTTACCTTGAACACACGACCAGCTGTCGACCTCTGTCACTACTACATACCTTAAACACACGACCATCTGTAGGCCTCTGTCACTACCACTTACCCTGAACACACGACCACCTGTAGACCTCTGTCACTATGACTTACCTTGAACACACGACCACCTGTCGACCTCTGTCACTACCACTTACACTGAACACACGACCACCTGTAGACCTCTGTCACTATGACTTACCTTGAACACACGACCACCTGTCGACCTCTGTCACTACCACTTACACTGAACTCACGACCATCTGTAGACCTCTGTGACTACCACTTACACTGAACACACGACCATCTGTAGACCTCTGTCACTACCACTTACACTGAACACACGACCACCTGTAGACCTCTGTCACTATGACTTACCTTGAACACACGACCACCTGTCGACCTCTGTCACTACTACTTACCTTGAACACGCGACCATCTGTAGGCCTCTGTCACTACCACTTACCTTAAACACACGACCACCTGTAGTACCCTGTCTTACCACTTACCCTAAACACACGACCATCTGTAGACCTCTGTCACTACCATTTACCCTAAACACACGACCATCTGTAGACCTCTGTCACTACCACTTACCCTGAACACACGACCACCTGTAGACCTCTGTCACTACCACTTACCTTAAACACTTGACCATCTGTAGACCTCTGTCACTACCACTTACCTTGAACACGCGACCATCTGTAGACCTCTGTCACTACGACTTACCCTTAACACACGACCACCTTTAGACCTCTGTCACTACGACTTACCTTGAACACACGATTACCTGTCGACCTCTGTCTCTATGACTTACCCTGAACACACGACCATCTGTAGACCTCTGTAAACATCTCCTGCTCCACCTGGGAACAGTTAACTCTACCACAAGCCCCGGTCCTCGAGTCGTACACCAACATGTCCGGTCCACCGAGTGTATCAAGGCCCAAAGCATCGTGACACGCCTCCCTAGTCGCCAAGGATAATGTCACGTATTCAAGCTGACAACCTGTGCTGGGTCGACAGTCCAGGCAGTGTTGTTTGTACTCTTGGACGCATTCTTCATTAAAAAACATGCACCAACAAAATATGTCAGATATTCGGATGTCAGATATTCGGAAATAAACCTATGACTGCAAAAACTGATTCATGTCGCGACAAATAAATTTGAAGGAAAATAAATAAAACCCGATAAGAAAGGTATATTGGTTTTGATAAGTCGTATTAACATTTTTTTCTTGAAAACATATAGTAAATGGACGATAAAGCAGTGGTAAATTTATACAATTGAAGATTGCGCTTGACGAACAGAGAGAGGCATATACATTATATAATGTATTTGTTGTATTGATAAATACATTAATGATATTTGTGTAAACACATGCAGCGGACAAGGTTTTATAAATGTTGAATAATACCAAGAACGGGGTATTTAATACATGTAGCTTTTACATAGCGAAAGTAGACGAGGCGTTTGAATTCATAAAGGAACGTTCGTCAGAATAACATAAAGATAGTTCTATGATGGTCTCTAGGCGGACTTGACAGATCTTGGTTACATTATAATTCTACTTATCAGTATTTTAATCAGTTTGAATTCCAGTTTATTTTTAATGTATTTAAATGGATATTGTGCATTTTAAATCGCCTTGTGTATTAGATTTAATCAAACTGTACAGTCGAGTACATAAATTATTTCATTCGTCTGACCAAACAGTTTGGCCTGAACAAAAATATACTAAACTTCTAATGTGAAGTAGTCTGATTCTCCAGATTTTCAGAACAAGATTTCTTTTTTAAGTATTGAGCTTTTACACAGCTGCTGATGTTAAGCACTATTATTGCTTTTATTCAGATTTAGCCTTGAAAATCATCATATGACAACACTACCAATTTAGAAGCAGACAAACAAACAAACAAAATCTTTCTAAACATTTTTGGACAAGTTAAATAGATTTCGGTCAATTACGCGATCCAACCAGTAGAAATATGAAATTATCTTTAAACATACTTTGTATAAAAAAACGTCTCAAGTACCGTTTTCTATGCACCGCAGTTTCATGAACATATCCTTTGAGTTCAAGTTATAGTTCTGTGCAGAGGGTGTGTAATTGGCGCACGTGTGGTAATTGCACCGTCGCGTTCCGTCATTGTGGTGGTTGCCTAGGTATGACATTGCTTTACACTCAGGCATGTCAAGACATGTCTCAACGCAGGAGTCAAACGTTAGTTCGGTAGAACCTTCATCATGATCTTGAACATCACATGTTCCGCTGACTCCGGGTACAAGGAACATTTCGTACATTCGACAGTCTGTAGAAATAAAAGTAACATAAAAATATATAATCGAAAGCACTGCCTTTTTATCCGTTCATGCAAAACAAAAAAAATAACCCCACTTAATATATTGTAATGAAATATGTTTTGTATATTTTATATAAAGTTGACCAGATTCCTAGTGGCATCGATATGTGTATGGAGTTGCAATAGGAGGTTCACACAGAGGCAGACTTTTCTAAAGAAATCAGGAAATAGTAATGCCAGAAGATGAGTGATTTTAATGACAAATCTAATCGATCAGTAGAAAAGGCAACAGCGATAAGTTTTGACATTCGTAACTGTCGCAATTTGTTTTGTTTATATAATCTCCCACACGTCAGTTTTGGGGAATTAAATTGTTTATTTAGAGAAATTATTGCTAGATGATTGAAATGTGGATGGATGATTGCATGGAACGTTCCAGCAAAATCTTTCAATAAAAGAATATCTTTGAAATCGCTATGAACAGTGGTATTTGTCCTATCTCTACGATTTCATTGTGTTAGGAATCCTGGCTCAAGAAGGAGGAGGCTTTTTTTAGGTAAGATGCAATCTGCTTTAGTCAATTTTCTATCGGTAGGAGAATTATTAATTCGAATTTTGTTAGCTTCGTGATAGGCTATAAAGAATATTTCCGTTTTTAAAGACAACTTCAGGTAAGCTCTGATTCTCGACATTCTTCTTATTTATCAGGATAAAAGTGTTATTAGTTTTATATTTCATGTGAACGTTGCCTTTTTATCGAAATTTTTTGTGCCATGTATTTGATCCGGTTTGTTTATTTTTTTCTGTAAATAAATAAAGCAAAAATTGTCAGCTAATTTATTTGCTTAAACGTTTTTTCCACTTGCGTAATATGAACAATGTCTACATGGTTATTAAATGTAAAACAAGGCGAATCATTTGAAAAAATGATTTTCATTTTATATTTAAGTCATTCAGAATCAACATTTAAGAATTTAGGAAATTGATTTGGATGAATACGATAAATTCGTAGTCGAGTTGTGCATTAAATCATTATTGTAAGTTTATGTCATTTCTGGTTTGTGTTTTTTTCTTTGTTTGTGTTAGTATGATTTGTATTTACACATTTCAACACAATTATATTGAATTTTATTATAACTGGCATCCGTAAATTCAAACTGTATACAGCTATAGAGTTTGTCGTACAAATACAAGATTAATGAAAGATTACATATGTTCTGTCTGCTAGACTACCATTGATAATGCAGTGAACCATAATTAACCAGTGTTTGGTAAATTTAAAGATAATTTGTTTTTATATCAAGATGCCACTACATCTATTCTAGTAGGAACAACCCGAACTTAGATGGCAAGCAAGGTATAATATTCATTTTTAAAGACGCTATTGTCCACTCACCTTGTCTGTGCGACCGTCTGTATGCGACATCCCCCAGCGACATTTCCACCTGTGAACACTGGTAGGCTCGACACACACTTCTCTCCCGGCTGTACATCACACTTTCACTTCTAGGATCTGTCCGTTTTGTAAAATATATTGCATTCATCTTTGTGAAAAAGTATGGTCTTCAAAAAAGTAGCCCTCAAAAGAAATAGTTTTTTTTCTTTGAAAGCCAAATTTTGATTATCTAAAGTAGTTTATTCGAACAGTTCTTGCGGTTACCGGTATAAGTTTTGTTTTATTTTTATCGGGTCTGGAAGCGTTCGCAGACATTATATTCCACGTTATACCGGGGAATGTCCACCGATGATGCATACTTTTCACACGCTGGCGAATTTCCTTTTATAATACGTGTATTTGCGAACAGCATAATTCTACTATAGTACGTTCGTATCCATGTTATTCATACTTTAGGACTTTGTCATATATTCTTTTTCTGTTATATTTTTTGACAATCTTGTAATTTATTTATATGTATAATGTATGTTTTTGTACACCCCCATCTATAATCATAGACTTGGCAAATCATGTAGCCATTTGTCGCTTGTGTCAATAAACGCTTTGACTTGACTAGAATTATATATGTCTAACTGTTTGTTTTTATTTGTTGGTTATTTGTTTGCTTGTATGCTTGCTTGTTTGTTTGTTGTTAGTTAGTTAATTAGTCTGTTTGGGTGTTCGTTTGTTTGAATTGGCAAATAATATATTTTGTCTGATTGTTTTGTGCTTAAAAAACAGAACATCGATAGATTTATGGTCATTATACGGAAGAAGTCGTTGGGAAAAGGCAAAGTAAACAAAATACCAGCATAGAACAACCGACACACCACATGACAACTAAAATCCCGCGAGAAGGTTTCCGATCCCCAAGGGTTTGTGGGGAAAGGGGAGTTAATTACTCAAAAACTCTTACCGCGCGTACTCACAGAAAACTTTAGTATGCTGGTAAGAATAACCGTAGAACAAAGTATACCCACCGTCCTGTAGGATATTGAAGCAGGTTTCCGGGAAGTATTGTGTATTCGTATTGTAAACAAAGTCCTGGTTACAAGGAGGATCCAGCTGGCTTGTGTTAGTGTAATTCTGCGGACAATGGTCACCAATCAGGTCAGAGTTCCAGATGAAGTTGTTAGAACATTTGGGAATTATCTTGCAATTCCGGCAAGTCTGTGTGATGTTTCTTACTGGTCCTAGATATGTTAAAACGATAATTTCAATAAAATTAGGATTTCTGTTCAATATTTATTCAAGTTTGATTTTTTATCTGCTTAACTGTAACCATGAAACATTTCAACGATATAACTGCAAATCGATTAATTTATTTGACATGTTCATGTGATATGGAAGAAAATCCCGTCTTTTTTTTTACTAAATAATACCATCTTTAATATCAACAACTGCATTATTATCACAATCTATCAACATTCAAGAAGTTGCATGCGGTGTTTTTATCTTTCTAATGCTCAGTCGTATTAAACTGTCTAAAGATTTACCAATCATTGTAGGAAACACTACAAATGGTTAGTTATTGCACAGGCTCTTCACTTTATATAATCAGGGTTTGGTTGACTTGAGCGAACAATAAAATCAATTAAACATACATTTATCTCATGACAGACATATAAGCATGACAGACAAGTAAGGATGACAGACATGTAATGGTCTTGTTCCACTTGTTAAACCAGGATTTTTATGGGTTTTCATGAAATCATAACACCTATATAATCAAGTGTCAGTATGATGATATCTGACTCGAATTTGGACGGAAGGCGGGATAACATCAGTGTAGAACCATCGACACACTGCATGTCAATTGTGAGGTTACATCAAAACTTTGCGCCAAAGTGCGTGCGAGGGAGACCGTACTACGCGACGTTACCCGCGATTAATACATGTTGTGTGTTACGTTACTAACGTTCTATGCATTTTCGCCAGATGAATGTCTCTGTAGATGAGCCGATATATTCGTAGGAATCAGAGGAATGAAGAAGGCACCTGCAATTAGAAAAGTTAAATAGAAAAGTGACTTTTTGAATTCTGTTCATATAAAGAAGCATGCAGCATTACTTGACAATGCCGTAATATCTCGGGTAAAATAATGTAATTCTTAAAAAAAAAGTTCAAAAATAGTTCAAAAAAACCTATGACGAAGAAGACCAAAACAAAAGCGCTTGAACTCACAAAGGGCACCGCATAAATCCTAATGAAATGATAACCGCGGGTTATAAAATAACTATCATAACCGCAACACAGTTGATGTTGAAAATAACATGTTGACATATCCCAGGTTAAAAACCTTCAATAAAAATATTAAAGCAATGATGTACCAGGAATAATCGCTGGGTAGGCACTTGACTGCCATGCCAGAGGTGCCAGGTTCGAATTCTGTAAAACAAGGCATTTTATATTTTGGCTTTATAACTGTTTTTGTTTTGACTTCCCTTTCACATTAACATCAACCGAATTTTATCAATTGTTATAGCATTGTATTGTAAGCACATACCAACGTTAATATGCAAAGGTAAAATGTGTTTGCCAGAGGTATCTAACAACAATCGAACGGTACATGTTTTCACCATGTACATCGAGTAAGATTGCGACTCATTTAATGGCCTGAGACTTTACAGGCATTGGAACGTAAAATGTGGCCTTGTCTGGCTTCATACTGTGATCACAGTGGGACGTTAATGCATGGGGGTAGGAAGTGGGGGGTGGGATGGATCTAGCCGGCTGGACACAACCTCCGGCTGCAGTGGTATTGGAAAATGGGTCGGGATTTGGGCGTTACAAGGCAATGGCAGTGCTGTAAGCTCATGTGCATTGAGTGTAACTAATTACCTCTTCCCCTATGACACCCCTATGACACCCCTATGACACCTCTATGACACCTCTATGACACCTCTATGACACCCTATGACACCCCTATGACACCCCTATGACATCTCTATGACACCTCTATGACACCCCTATGACACCCCTATGACACCCCTATGACACCCCTACGACACCCCTACGACACCTCTATGACACCCCTATGACACCCCTATGACACCCCTATGACACCCCTATGACACCACTATGACACCTCTATGACACCCCTATGACACCCCTATGACACTCCTATGACACCCCTATGACATCTCTATGACACCCCTATGACACCCCTATGACACCTACGACACCCCTACGACACCCCTACGACACCCCAATGACACCCCTATGACACATCTATGACACCCCTATGACACCCCTATGATACCCCTATGACACCCCTATGACACCTCTATGACACCCCTATGACACCCCTATGACACATCTATGACACCCCTATGACACCCTATGACACCCCTATGACACATCTATGACACATCTATGACACCCCTATGACACCCCTATGACACCCCTATGACACCCCTATGACACCCCTATGACAGCTTTATGACACCTTTATGACACCCCTATGACACCCCTATGACACCTCCATGACACCCCTATGACACCCCTATGACACCCCTATGACACCCCTATGACACCCCTATGACACTTCTCTGTATATAATTAACTAACCAATTCCAGCTGTGCTCTCACAGCATGGTGTTATCTTTGGAGCTACTATAAAGATGCCCATTTTCCATAGCCTTTAAGAGGTCGGGGGTTATGTCGCTAAGAAACAGGGCAGAGTATATCTATAATACAGAGCTTGCCATACGTGATAGAACATCTATTAGCATCATCAGGACATTAGTTTAACCAACCCTGGATTATCCCACAGAAGGAGAGAGATTACAGTTTCATTTGTACCAATGATTTTGGTATGTTTGGGTCAATTTATGTATGTTAAAGAGTAAACCGTCTTTAGGGATAACACACACTAATGAGAATCTATAATACATTCATGGCAAGACTAATTCCGACATATAACAGAATCGTCCGACACATTGAGTGAACAATATAAATTACAGAATGATTTAAACACTGAAGAATGGCACAGAGGTACACATTAGTCGCTTGATGGGACTACTACAGTTAACAGTCATATGTGAATTAACACCTTAAATGTAACTGGAATGACTGACTTACTAGTATGTCAAATATGTGATATGGGTATCTAGATCTACAATATGATTCGATGTTTACTGCAGGGCCGGGCTTGGCTGACATACTCACACTATAACTAGTTTGAAAGTTAATAGCAATTAATGACTCTATAACATAGGTTATACGGTTTTTGGTATTTCAGTGTAGATAGTTCTTGTTATTACATTAAGTAAGGGTAGTGCACTTATAATAGTATCAAATAATACTTTTACATGTACTTGATTGAATAAATAGAGTAAATTTGTCCTTAGTAGAGAACAACCTTTTATCTGGACATGCGTCGAAAAGATCGCAAAGGCTTCTATGAGATCTATGCAGATTCTTCGGTTATATGTTGTTGCATAGGGAGCAAGATGCAATCTTCTTTAGACGTTCTCAGTGTTGATGATCAGACATGTGCTCCGATGAATTGGAGATGGAGGCAAAACAGAAGCCACATTACCGTTATTTTGAGAACTGTGTCAACCATTCCTAAACGCCCAGGTGACAACTTAACTGAAGTAATCCTCTTACGTACACTTTAGTGCTGCCTATTGCACAGTCATGCATTTGTTGTTAAATTAGGTCAGAAGCTGAGTGATTTGAGAATATGGTGTAACATAAGCATGATGGCTGTCAGTCGAAATCTGTAAAACTTACTTCAGTACGTATTTTCTGTCCAAAGACTTCGTTACAGTCACGCCTTTACAGCCGGTCATGTCGAGACATTTCTCAATACAATACTCTTGGTGAACCCCGCCATCTAAGGTTATGATGACGTCACTTGTTCCTTTATGTCTTAAGAGCTCAAACAGTTTGTATACTGTACAATCTTAAAAAGAAAAAAAAAATATCAAATACATTCTAGAGAAATATAAGATCGGGGAAAGAAAACTGGGAGAATCAATTAAAACATATAAATCTGCACACTGGTATATAAATGTACCTGATGGCAGTGTCTACATTTGCAGAATTGTTTTTATAATGAGATAATTTGCTGTTCTAAAACACATGCGTTGCTTGTCACAGCGGAACATTTTTATCTTTTGTAAAATTCTAACCACGTCTTATACTGGTATGGAGGCATCAGTCTAGTTTAAATACGACTGGGTTTTTTAAATGAAAACAATCTGTACTTGTCATTAACATTAAATAAGTTTAAATAACTAATTGGATGATCATATTGATCTGAAAGTAGGATAATATTCAGGTTTTATGGAATGTAATTTGGAGAGAGACTTTTTTTTAAATTTAGTATTATTTTCATTATGTTGATCAACGATCAGCTCAATTCCTTTTATAATATAATTGTTGTCACTTCAAACTGGATTTTTAAAATATCGTTATTTATTAGTGTGGCTTATCATTTCCAGTATCGTCCTAATAAAATATGGATTCACATGTTGGAGAAACAACATTTGTCTGCCTGCTGATCCTTGTGATCATGTCTTTAATAAGGCCTGTTTTGCATTTAGGCCCACTTAAGTATTTTTTTCCGCCGGCCTAGACCTAGATGGTATGTTTCTATTTTATATACTACGCGCGCAAAACGACACTAGGTACATAAAAGATAAATAGAGCAAATCTTGATCAGTTAGGTCCCAGTTCATTCTGGCTGGTCCCGATATATTCTGTACGCTTATACCTGTTCTATGTATTAACTTAACAGTTTTTTAAGTTAACCTTCAGTGCAGGATCCTCTGTAGACAATTCGGCCAGATGATGGTACAACTCTCCGGCATTGCTGCGTGTTATCTTTATTTTCTTGATAGGAATACCTTCAATAGATATAAATACACCTGACGGCTGTTTCAAAAAAGTAAAAAACATACTTTTCTTCAACACTATCTGTTTTAGGCGACAGGGCAAAGTAAACTATGAAAGGCTGGCACAGTATTTTTGCTGACAAGCAAATACGTAGCATGCAATGTAAAACGAAATTGCGAAAAGGCTTCTAAGACACCCTTTGGATGGTCCCTTGACAAAAACGGACTCATATTGTGTCAGATTGTGATACAAAATATGATTTGTAATCACAGACCGGTCGCAATAGCTCAATTAGTAGAGCATCGGCTTGCGGATCAGGAGGTCGCGGGTTTCAAACCCCGGCCGGGTCAAACCAAAGACTTTGAAGTTGGTAGTAGTGGCTTTCCTCCTAACGCTCGGAGCTAAGGGGACAGCATTACGCCTGACTCGTCGGTGTCAGTATAATGGACCGGCCGGGTTCAGTCCCTGGGCACCTCATAAGCGCCCCTGTGCATAATGATGGAAATGTCGCTGCACAGTATCGGCAAAAATGCTGGATAATCCCATCCCATCCTAGTAATCACACGTATCCTACTATGAAGGCAGGATATTGAGGTCCTGCAAAAGTGATTCGTTTAAAAGGTTCATTGGAATAATATTAAACTAACCTCTTGTCATTGGCATCAATTTAACGCCAAAATTGTACGAATACAGGTGTCATTATATACATTAATCATCATTTAGCAACCGATATAAATCATCTGCCTTTTGCTGCGTAAGTTATAGCCACAGCCGTATAAATAACTTAATTTAACTTTTTTCCAGCTGACCAATTTAGCTACATGTAAGCAAATGAGTGGCAATATCGCGCCTTCTGTGGTTCAAGAAGGTCTTTTTATTATTTACATCTTTTGCATTTGCATACGTATTCGTAAACACCATGGACATACTCAAGATATCAATTAAACAAAAACACATCTCTGTGAAAGGTGGATGAAGTTAGAAACCATGGATATGAATAGGTAAATAAAAGAAGGTCCTATCAAAATTTTCACAGATATTTAAATTTTATCTACCAGTAGACAAAGTCAAACACGAGTTTGGTTAACGATCAATAATTGGGAGGAAGATTGTATTTGCAAACAATGCCAGTTTGTTTTAACTGTGATAATTACTGCGACAGATTAATAGATATAAAACAAATGCAAAGCAAAAAGTGATAGATGATGCATCCAGTATCACTCTCCGATATGGCAAACAGCTATTGGTAAGTCACGGACTATGATTGAACCCAGGGCCTTCCGATAATAGAGCCGGAAAGTCTATTATGCTACTGGTTCAGTGATACTACAGTAGATTGATACGTACGCTATTGACCAAGTGTCATTTGGATTGGTTATTAAGGGTTCGGTGTTGATATCCAAAGGGAAGTAGTTATTGTTAGTGACATTAAATGGTCCTGGACATGACGCAGGATCCGCTTTACAGTTTAGGCAGATCTGGACAAGTGTTGGTGTGCAGGTTTCGTCTGAAAAGATGACAACAAGGTTGAGAGTTGTGTTATATTCTCCTCCCAATCATGTGTTTTATAATAACCAGCATTCTTATTGGGCCACAGCTTACACAACAATGCGGTTATTAAAAATAATCACCTTCCAACCTTAAAGACAATGTGTGTATATGTAGTTTAGTTACACCTGGCATTCATAGTTCAATGCGTCTTGAAAAACAAATGACAAGAAGAGTAAAGTTACCAAAAATAAGCAAATAATAAAGCAATACTTTCATATCAGTATTTTAAAAATTAAAATAGCGAATATAATGTTAACAGTTGTAACAAACTTAGTGATCTTTTTATTAGTTTTTTGTAAACAAAGATATGATTCACAAAAGATTGTGGTCAATAAAAACGACAAAGCCAACAGTAGATTATATCACATTATCAGTTTAAGCAAGATCCTGCAATTAAAATGTTAGATTTCTCCTTTGATAAGAATCATTGTGCCAAAATTGTCATATTCCACCAATAGATTGCATATTTCTTTATCCACAAGAATCCATAGTCTCCTATGGTTAACGTATACAAACGGTTCTTACTTAGGCATATTCTCTTATAGAAAGTAGCGTCAGTAGCGGGGTCAACATCCGTACAACTGTTGTGAAGCCTGCACTGATTATTTCTGAAGGAAGCAGCTGAAAACAATCAAATAAAAAAATGTGGGAAAATGTGTTTGTCTAGACTATTAAAATGCACTGACACAAGAGATGCCATCATTGGGACTTCAGTCTTATATTGCCAGAGGGAGGTCAAAGATGACTTTGCATAATGGCGAAAAGCAAATTTGGTCAGTCGGTCTGTGGAAGGCTTGAAGACCAGTGAGATATTAAGGACATTGTATATTCCGAGGTCAGATGGAACAATCCATAAAGTTATATTTTGCCCAAAATTTCATCCAGTGTTTGTTATATCATACCGGATCTGTAATATATATTTCTAAGCTAAAACTTTCAAAATTCATTACAGAAATGGTGAGGAAGAAGCAAACAATGACTTTTTAAAGTCTGAAGTATATCATAATCTGGCACAAAAAGGTAATTCTAGTAATTAATAGCTAGATCGGTCAATTAATACTGACTAAAAAGTAATGTAACAAGGAACAATAACAGTAATATCTTTATTGCTATATCATTTAAGAATAAGAATATATGACAATGACCTATGAGCATTGCAACAGATACCAACATTTGAAAAGGCACAGGACGAAGGTATTCACATGTAAGCCAAATGTAAAAGATAGAATAAATCTTTGCTGGGTCATTTAACAAAAAAAGCAAACCCGACAGCTACCGCCTTGGCACGGTCAGTCGGCAATGTAAAACACGGGTAAAACAATACATCGGCTTTAAGGGTTTCAAAATGCTGAACAGTGTACCAACAAATCGATTAACATCAGATATATATTGATAAAATAACAATTTTCATTCTAACAACTGTGACTTGGTAAGTTAATAAAAACCGATGATCGTTAGGGAGCAAACTTTGTTTAGATCAACAACAAAGTATAGACAATAAAATGAAATGTTTTTGTTACACGGTTTAGTTCAAGCAAGTTGCAAATAAAGGAATGATACAAAAAGAAACTATATTAAGCTTACAATTACGAGTAAATGAAAAGTTCAAAGAAATGTTATCAGCCGGTTAATATATTCTGATAAAGAGAATCTGATACTAGTTATTTCACAATGTGCAATTTTTAAACGTGTTCAAATTTTAAACGTGATAAGGAAAGATATTAAATCCATGTTCCTTTGGCGATCATACTTACTTTCTCCGGGGCATGTTTTATAAATATATTATTAACAGCGAGAGTCATGTTAATAAATGTAGAAGATTGGGCGCTGTATTTACAAGATACATGTAGTTAAATACTCAGTTTTTGACGAAGATTGTGTAGAGGCTGTTATATCAACCATTCGTACATTCATACGCTTGATTAATTACCAATGAGCTTTGTATCGTAACAATATTGTATATTTATAAGCTTTTATGATTTTAAGTATTTTATCTATTTTCATTGTTAGCAATTGTGATTTTGAATATATAAGGCTTTTCCCTCTCGATTCGGGGCTTCCTATCGATTTCCTGGCTGTAGAAATAATGCGCGTGCTGTGCAAACACGTGTTCAAATTCTATACAAGTTTACCGAAAGTTTTCACGGAGGAATGTAAGAGTGGAAAAATGTGAAAAAACAGGTATTTACAGCTAATTATTATAACATCCGGGCGAAACTACTAAAAAAGATTCAACAAACCTGTACAAAAAATTAAAACTCCCCAATTCCAACCAATATTTAATCATTTTGCTCATTATTTATACCCTGGCGACTTCCAGCAGCCATATTGTTTTGTCGTTCGACCGGTAAAAATCGTTTTTTTTTTGCCTACGTTCGACGACACACAAATTCGAAAAGTTGCATAGTTTTATATTCCTTATATAGTTAACTTCTGGAAATTTATATTTAAAAAAAAATAACAGTGATGACAGAACACACGTGTTTTAAATTAAACAAATCACTAGAATTGGAAATAACAATCATTACCATGAAGAGGGTAATCTCATTAGTGTTGTAGTATAAATAAGAGACCTGGAAATTATGTGTTACTAAAAATAGATTAGCCAGTCAGAGCCACGAAATCGATAGGAAAGCTTCTGACTGATTCTGACGTTGAAGGTCAACAGAAATAAAGTAAGTTATTTTTTAGCCATTCGTGTAATTTATTTGGTTTGTTGAGTGAATGTTTAGTGTTGATGGCATTCTGCATTTTGAACCCCAAAACATATTTAGAAACATGCCCTATTGTGCGTATGTGCGCTGTTCCAAGGTAAGAGCCACGAAATTATGGGAGTTATATTCGATATATAAACACACACTTTAATAAACAAAAATAGCATCAAATATGTAAAATTCTTTAACAGCCTATGGCCAACGCCATTTAAGAAGAAAATAAACTTACTGATACTATTTGTGCTACAGCTGATTCGAAAATCTTATATCTCGTACAAGTATTATATAGCCAGTGTTTAAATGCAGCAGTTTGTGAAATATGGCCTTACACTGTCTTTGACAGACGTTATTATTCTGTGGGTTAAACGGAATTTAGTACTAATATCAATGAATTAAACGAGTTAAATCATGAATAAGAATAGCATTAATTAAAAATAAATGCATTATATTAATATATTTATTAGATGGTCCCGTTGGTTCTATCTATACATTAGTGCAACTGGAAACTTGTTTAGTTGAAGATATTTTTCTTTTACTTTTTTGTATACTGTTGCAATATTTCCTGATCATATACATTTGCACATTTACAACAGTATCGAACATTTTACGCATAACAATGATCTTCACGCAACATGCGTTTGAGTTATTAAATAAAGCTTGGTAACGTCAACCAGCGTTAAATCAATGAAAAACATATCATGTTTTACAAAATATGCAAGGTTAAGTTAGAAATATATTATCAAAGGCAACCAGGTAAGACTCACAAAAATATTAGCCAGGAGTGCTAACAAAAATCGCAAATAGTCCGGCAGCTAGATATCGCTAACGCGCACCTAACACTATTAGACTCTTTGTGTGTGTGTGGGGGGGGGGGGGGGGTCAAGGATACTAAAATTTTCGTTATAGTGTATAGACCTAAAGCGCTTAAAAAAGAAATAACTCAGTTACGCTAATTTAAAACGTATGATTTCTATGGCAGCCGTTGTTAAATTTTGATATGAGAGTAAGTTTAGATAAATGATTATTTCTTTTCCAAAAATGGTGATTAGAGCATTAAACTGACACTCGGTTAAAGGTTACAGATGGGCTATTATAATAATGTGCGAATAACCACTTATGAATATTTTTAACTTCAAAGAGAATCTAAAATGTGCTTAATTTGGGAAGGTTAGTATATATTTTATTTCTTTATAACCATTTCTACAACGAACGAGAAATTTAAAAGTTAAATACGTATTCCTAGTATTTCATCATATGTTGATTCGCATTTAATATGAATTGATCCGGAGTTTCTTTGTTGTTGTGTGTTTTTTCTTTGTTTTGTTTTTATTTAGTTTTGTCTAAATTATTATAAATCTGATTATTACTAAAAATAACATAGAACAATATTTTTTAAACTGCCATTTGGTGACGTTATCACATATTTTTTCAATTAATAATCGTGCATATAAATATTCGTGAATTTTAATGTGAATCAAAACATAGGCACGCAGGCAGACCGCCATTAAGAGAGGCAGGAAGGAAGGCAGCTAAGCAGACAGGCAGAACGATAATGGCATAGAACATAGAAATATGTATCGACCTACCCAGACATCCGTCCGCATCCAGGCACTTCTCTAAACAGTGGTCCCCGTCATCAATCTCAGAGAAGTTCTGGAAAGATGGGCAGTTCCCCTCTTGTGAAACGTAGGTAAATACTTCGTATTCTGGACAAACTGTGGAGGGAAATGACATTTTAACAAAAATTATATTTTTATAAAAAAAATATTGCTTAGATTTGTAGGCCAAAAGCATATTTTCGATTTTGACAATAAAACATCTAAAAAAGTTCGCTAGGCTTGAAAACATATATTGTCGATTATGTTTCAAAATGTCGTAGGATAATATCCAAAATAATATACATGTATATTCATATACATAAATATATAATTATTGATGATAATTATTATTATTATTATTATTTTTATTATTATTTTTATTATTATTATTATTATTGTTATTACTATTATTATTATTATTATTATTATTATTATTATTATTATTATTATTATTATTACTATTATTATTATTATTATTATTATTATTATTATTATTATTATTCTTATTATTATTTATTATTATTATTATTATTATTATTATTATTACTATTATTATTATTACTATTATTATTATTATTATTATTATTATTATTATTATTATTATTATTATTATTATTATTACTATTATTATTATTATTATTATTATTATTATTATTATTATTATTATTATTATTATTATTATTATTATAGGAAAGTACACGTATTATCGGCGAATCTGTACGGTTAGTCCTGCTGCATTTGGCAACTGTATATTTATTTTCCCATGAACTGACAGGTGTTGTTTCAACTTTCTCTGTCAATATGTAAATGGAGAGTCAAGGGATGGTTCATTAGTTTATGTGAAGCTTCTCGCCACTGTTGATAATTTGAGAGTTTTATACAAAGAACATAAACTTTATATAGTTTATAGTTTATATAGTTTCATAGTTCTTTATTATTATTATTATTATTATTATCATTATTATTATTATTATTATTATTGTTATTGTTATTATTATTATTATTATTATTATTATTATTATTATTATTATTATTATTATTATTATTATTATTATTATTAATGCTATCAACAATTAGCTCTCCAGTCTAACATCCATTTTCTAACAGAAAAGAGATATTGTTAACATTATCGAATTCTACGCTCAAACTAATCGACGAGATGCTTCCAAAATAACAAAAAATCTCGAAACCCGGCCTGTCCGAAAATGCATATTCACATGGATTTATGATTATTTGGCAGCATCGATTAATGGATAAATGGAAATAATGCGCTGCAGATCAGTCGGCGTTTATCACTGGCTTGTCGGTGTATAGACAAACTTTGTTGATCTGACATATGGTCAACAAATGACTGACCACTAATAATATACATCAGCTGCCAAGACTTTAAAGTGTTGTCGTCTATACACAAATTTGTGATGGCCAGTAAGGAGTCACTAATCGTTCGTCATCGTCATCGTTGCCGACTTTCCAACTTTCTTAGACTATTTTGTACATATGCATCTGCGAATGTTTTTACATATAAAAATGCACGAGAACTAAAATATAAACAAAACCATGAGAAATCGAAAAATACTTTTAAAAGGTGACGTTGGTTAACACAATCAATTTATTTTAAGATAGATGTAATATTTTGCAAAATGTTTTAGACACTAATTTACTGGCTTGATGGTGATGAAAAAGCTTCAACGCAATCATTGTTAAGGCAATCCGAATGCTATTGTTTTCTATACTAGCGGAAACAGTATCCTACATTGGTAGCTGCATGCAAAGGACTTACGTAAAGTGGTGTGTTTCTTGTTTATATGAGTATATTGATGGGCTAGGCAATTTTTAATCTACACGCCAGTGATCACGTGTCTTTTAGATCAGTTACATCTGCTACCACGAAAAAGGAAACATTGTTTTGAAGGCGAGAATAATATTTTTGTGTTCATAAAATGTTCATACAATAATAGGTTTATTGCGACAACAAATTCTGGGGGATGTATAAGTTAAATTAATATCTTTAATTTCATTTAAATTTTGTGGAACATTTACTATAACATTGTTGTCGGTGGACACAAACATGATCCGTCGTGAGATGGCAGTTGTTGCTGTAGCATAGCAAAACGTAAGGTGTGAGGACATTACTAACAAGACCGCTTTGATATTTAACTGAGTTGATCTTGCGTTAGCATTTTTATGGTGGTTGAAAAGTTTGTTATACAGCTTTTACCGAAATACATATAATACCATAATTTTACGTACACACTTGTGATGGTTGACGTAATTTAAATAAGAAAGTGGTTGTGAGTTTTGTTTTAAAGATGACTTACATCTGCTGTTGGACATCCGATATACTTTCTTGTCCATGTCCTGGATAACACGGTGGCAGGTGTTGGCCACGCAATCCTCCCAACGCGGATAAAACATGACGGCCTTGCATTCTCCAGTTGTTGGGCAGGAGAGTTGAGAACATCTGTTGTCAATCTGGGTCCACATGCTCTTGTAAGACTGTGGACAGTAAGGGCTCAAGTCGCAGTTGTGGCATATCTGGGTAATGTTGCGAAGAGGCTCTGGTGTGATAATAAATATCAAAATCAATATATTTAAACAAGACAAAACATGGCGATATTCAGAAAAGATCAAGCCAATATTGGAGATAAAATCCAAGTCAGGTCAGATTCGGATCAGATTTTAATGCTATTCATGCAAGTATCATACCAATAAATATCGCGTTTAGTAAAATGATAGTAAGAGAACAAGTTCGTGATATTCGTTAATAAGATATGTTCAAAATAAGATTCGGAGGATAAGTTTCTAATAGTATAAACTAAAGTATAATGGTATACAGTATAAACATAGTATAAACTATTCAGGTTAATTCCATTTAGTAACTTGTAAGGGTTTATATTTGCCTAACGCGGGACTTAAGCGGGAAAACAATGCACCGGCTTTTTTTTAATTTAATTTTCCGAATCTAACATCAGCGGACCAGAGCTGTCGACTTATGAAAGTTATGAAAATAATCTTACAAAAAAGGAAAGCACGTTCACACCTCGGTTTACACCTGGATTGCTATCGACCAGCGACCAACAATGACATTCTTTTGCCTTCACTCGTACTGAAGCTCATTTCCGTTGCAAGCGTGTCTCGATCACCCTCTGTCTGTCGCACATTACCGTTGCAAGCGTGTCTCGATCACCCTCTATCTGTCTTACATTATCGTTGCAAGCGTATCTCGATCACCCTCTATCTGTCTCACATTACCGTTGCAAGCGTGTCTCGATCACCCTCTATCTGTCTCACATTATCGTTGCAAGCGTGTCTCGATCATCCTCTATCTGTCTAACATTACCGTTGCAAGCGTATCTCGATCAACTTCTATCTGTCTCACATTACCATTGCAAGCGTGTCTCGATCATCCTCTATCTGTCTCACATTACCGTTGCAAGCGTGTCTCGATCACCCTCTATCTGTCTCACATTACAGTTGCAAGCGTGTCTCGATCACCCTTTATCTGTCTCACATTACCGTTGCAAGCGTATCTCGATCACCCTCTATCTGTCTTACATTACCGCTGCAAGCGTGTCTCGATAACCCTCTATCTGTCTTACATTACCGTTGCAAGCGTATCTCGATCGCCCTCTATCTGTCTCACATTACCGTTGCAAGCGTTTCTCGATCACCATCTCTATCTGTCTCACATTACCGTTGCAAGCATGTCTCGATCATCTTCTATCTGTCTCACATTACCGTTGCAAGCGTGTCTCGATCACCCTCTATCTGTATCACATTACCGCTGCAAGCGTGTCTCGATCACCATTTATCTGTCTCACATTACCGTTGCAAGCGTGTCTCGATCACCTTCTATCTGTCTTACATTACCGTTCCAAGCGTGTCTCGATCACCATCTCTATCTGTCTCACATTACCGTTGCAAGCGTGTCTCGATTACCTTCTATCTGTCTCACATTACCGTTGCAAGCGTGTCTCGATCACCCTCTATCTGTCTCACATTACCGTTGCAAGCATGTCTAGATCACCTTCTATCTTTCTCACATTATCGTTGCAAGCGTGTCTCGATCACCCTCTATCTGTCTCACATTACCGTTGCAAGCGTGTCTCGATCACCCTCTATCTGTCTTACATTACCGTTGCAAGCGTATCTCGATAACCCTCTATCTGTCTCACATTACCATTGCAAGCGTGTCTCGATCACCCTCTATCTGTCTCACATTACCGTTGCAAGCGTGTCTCGATCACCTTCTATCTGTCTCACATTACCGCTGCAAGCGTGTCTCGATCACCCTCTATCTGTCTCACATTACCGTTGCAAGCGTGTCTCGATCACCTTCTATCTGTCTCACATTACCGTTGCAAGCGTGTCTCGATCACCCTCTATCTGTCTCACATTACCGTTGCAAGCGTGTCTCGATAACCCTCTATCTGTCTCACATTATCGTTGCAAGCGTGTCTCGATAACCCTCTATCTGTCTTACATTACCGTTGCAAGCGTATCTCGATCACCTTCTATCTGTCTCACATTATCGTTGCAAGCGTGTCTCGATCACCCTCTATCTGTCTCACATTATCGTTGCAAGCGTGTCTCGATAACCCTCTATCTGTCCTACATTACCGTTGCAAGCGTATCTCGATAACCCTCTATCTGTCTCACATTATCGTTGCAAGCGTGTCTCGATAACCCTCTATCTGTCTCACATTATCGTTGCAAGCGTGTCTCGATAAACCTCTATCTGTCTTACATTACCGTTGCAAGCGTGTCTCGATAACCCTCTATCTGTCTTACATTACCGTTGCAAGCGTATCTCGATCACCCTCTATCTGTCTCACATAACCGTTGCAAGCGTGTCTCGATCACCATCTCTATCTGCCTCACATTACCGTTGCAAGCGTGTCTCGATCCCCCTTTATCTGTCTCACATTATCGTTGCAAGCGTCTCTCGATAACCCTCTATCTGTCTCACATAACCGTTGCAAGCGTGTCTCGATCACCCCCTGTCTGTCTCACATTACCGTTGCAAGCGTGTCTCGATCACCTTCTATCTGTCTCACATTACCATTGCAAGCGTGTCTCGATCACCCTCTATCTGTCTCACATTATCGTTGCATGCGTGTCTCGATAACCCTCTATCTGTCTCACATTATCGTTGCAAGCGTATCTCGATCACCTTCTATCTGTCTCACATAACCGTTGCAAGCGTGTCTCGATCACCTTCTATCTGTCTCACATTACCGTTGCAAGCGTGTCTCGATCACCTTCTATCTGTCTCACATTACCATTGCAAGCGTGTCTCAATCACCCTCTATCTGTCTCACATTACCGTTGCAAGCGTGTCTCGATCACCCTCTATCTGTCTCACATTACCGTTGCAAGCGTCTCTCGATAACCCTCTATCTGTCTTACATTACCGTTGCAAGCCTATCTCGATCACCATCTCTATCTGTCTTACATAACCGTTGCAAGCGTGTCTCGATCACCATCTCTATCTGTCTCACATAACCGTTGCAAGCGTATCTCGATCACCTTCTGTTTGTCTCACATTACCGTTGCAAGCGTGTCTCGATCACCCTCTATCTGTCTCACATTACCATTGCAAGCGTGTCTCGATCACCATCTCTATCTGTCTCACATAACCGTTGCAAGCGTATCTCGATCACCTTCTGTTTGTCTCACATTACCGTTGCAAGCGTATCTCGATCACCATCTCTATCTGTCTCACATAACCGTTGCAAGCGTATCTCGATCACCTTCTGTTTGTCTCACATTACCGTTGCAAGCGTATCTCGATCACCTTCTGTTTGTCTCACATTACCGTTGCAAGCGTATCTCGATCACCCTCTATCTGTCTCACATTACCGTTGCAAGCGTATCTCGATCACCTTCTGTTTGTCTCACATTACCGTTGCAAGCGTGTCTCGATCACCCTCTATCTGTCTCACATTACCGTTGCAAGCGTGTCTCGATCACCCTCTATCTGTCTCACATTACCGTTGCAAGCGTCTCTCGATAACCCTCTATCTGTCTTACATTACCGTTGCAAGCGTATCTCGATCACCATCTCTATCTGTCTCACATTATCGTTGCAAGCGTATCTCGATCACCATCTCTATCTGTCTCACATAACCGTTGCAAGCGTATCTCGATCACCATCTCAATCTGTCTCACATAACCGTTGCAAGCGTGTCTCGATCACCATCTCTATCTGTCTTACATTACCGTTGCAAGCGTGTCTCGATCACCTTCTATCTGTCTCACATAACCGTTGCAAGCGTATCTCGATCACCATCTCTATCTGTCTTATATTATCGTTGCAAGCGTGTCTCGATCACCATCTCTATCTGTCTCACATTACCGTTGCAAGCGTGTCTCGATCACCATCTCTATCTGTCTCACATTACCGTTGCAAGCGTGTCTCGATCACCTTCTATCTGTCTCACATAATCGTTGCAAGCGTATCTCGATCACCATCTCTATCTGTCTTATATTATCGTTGCAAGCGTGTCTCGATCACCATCTCTATCTGTCTCACATTACCGTTGCAAGCGTGTCTCGATCACCATCTCTATCTGTCTCACATAACCGTTGCAAGCGTGTCTCGATCACCATCTCTATCTGACTCACATTACCGTTGCAAGCGTGTCTCGATCACCATCTCTATCTGTCTCACATTACCGTTGCAAGCGTGTCTCGATCATCATCTCTATCTGTCTCACATTATCGTTGCAAGCGTGTCTCGATCACCATCTCTATTTGTCTCGTAGATGAATGCGAGTGTGTTGAATAATTCAAACCACTCGCAAAAAGCTTTGCGACTGGTGAAAACGAAATTGGAGCTTATAATTGGTGGAAATATAGCACATACTTTTCAACTCCCTTTTAAACAGTTCCATAAGTAGTTATTATGTCGCAAGTGGTTCGAAATACGTTTGAATATTCGGTCGCATAGGTACTGTCAGGAAATTAGAAAAATGGCTATTTAACATGCTGAAGACCCAATTGACGACGTCAAGGTGATGTGATTTTATAAATAAACATATATTTCTATTTCATTTTACCTTATATGTTATTGATCTTTCCAAAGGCATTGTATATATTTAACTTGTGGAATATGGGTTTAAAATCGATAGAGCTGAGATCTCGAAAACGGTCAATTATAATTATAATCGGTTACATCACAGCTTTCATAAAAAACTTTCGTTAAGTCAAAACAAGATCGCAATTGGGAAATAAGAAACAATACTGGACATTGAACCTTCTGAAGATCACAATAATTATGACATAGATGACTTCAATTTTTACAAACTCAAATATCGGTTGTTTATTTATCTTGATATATTTCAACTATACATTTTTAAATCAACACGTTTATACTAATAATCTTGAAAAATTAGTTGAAAGTTTTCAATAAAGGTGATATATCACAACAGACCATTAGTCAATTTAGTTTTAATTCATCCTATAAGGATTGTTATGTGTATTTCCTTTGATGGGCATTGGACTTTGGTTCCTCAATTCCATCTTTACATTAACATGATGCTTCCACCATTTACACGTCTCTTTTCTTGAGTCAAAAAATTAAATTGACAATTTAATGTAGTTCTTACAGAAATAATACTTTTTGCCGACTGACCGTTCCAAGGTGGTAACTGTTGGGTTTGCTCTTTTTATTAATTTGACTCATCACATATTTGTTCTTACTTTTACATTTGGCTTGCATGGGAATACCTTTGTCCTGTGCCTTTTCAGGGTCTGGTATATGTTGCAAAGCTCACAGGACTTTTTCATATATTTTTGTTATAAATAAAAAAACAACTCGCTTAGTAATCGGACGATTATAAAGACATTTATCCTTTAAAGTTTTAAACAACGAAGAAATATGATCGCTTTGATGCGTTTAACTTTAACAATAAAACAGCTTTTAATAATCTTTTCAAATTTTGGTATATGTTGCAGTGCTGTTTTTTATAATTCCTTATATATTTTGCAATTCTTTCTCCATTATAATAGACATAAAATGACCTTCCGACATCGTTCGCTGTTAAGGCCATTAGGCTTAAACGACCCGGAAGATGATAGCGCCCCAAATGTTCCTCATTAAAAAACAAACATGTCCTTCTGTTACTGATAAGAAGATGAGATTTTACTTTCTAGAGTCTTTTACCAGTTTTTCTTGTTTAATAATGCGTTAAACACATTAAGCAGACTATGAAGACTATCAGGCACGCTTTAAGGGGATTACACATTTTGCAGAAGGAACTATATAAAGTCCTAAAACATTGCAACGTATACCAAAATTCGAAAAGGCACAAAGCAGAGTTATTTTCGTGCAAGCCAAATGGAAAAGTAGCAGAAATCTGTGATGAGTCATTAAACAAAAGAGCAAACACAAACTGACCTTGGAACAGTCAGTCGGCGAAATGGACCGCAAGTGTGCTTAACCGGTTTTACAGAGCTTTAACCTCGCATTTCTTGAGATGTTTTTAAAGGCAAGCAACGAAAAGAAAGACGATCTATGTGAAACAAAACTGTCCAAGCGACGACATATTCTTAAATAAGTTACGACGTCATTAAAAGAAAGTAGTGATTACAAAATATGCACATGGTATTTAGAGATAGAGAAAGAAGTATTATTTCTAATTTGTTGGTTTCGTGATGTTCATGCTATGATGTGAGAACGGATTTCTGTAACTTATAAGGCCTAATTACTGGGTGTTAGTAATTTATAAACATGGTCCTTTTAATTTTTGTAATGTGTAAGTCGTAACAACTTTATGTCGGACACATTTATACGCTCTATTTTATGCCAATTAAACGGACAAAATAACTTCGTTTTCACAAATTAAACAGCCTTCATACGTCATTTCTTATAACTTCTTGATGACAATTTAAACACAGGCTTTCAGGCATTTGACATTTTAAGCCAATATGCCATCGGAGAACATGCATAATGTAGGATTTGGATGTAAAGTCTTGATATTTAGGGACCTAGATGGGTGTCCAAGTTGCCTTGTGTCTCATGACATCGGAGAACATACATAATGTAGGATTTGGATGTAAAATCTTGATATTTAGGGACCTAGATGTGTGTCGAAGTTGCCTTGTGTCTCATGACATCGGAGAACATACATAATGTAGGATTTGGATGTAAAGTCTTGATATTTAGGGACCTAGATGTGTGTCCAAGTTGCCTTGTGTCTCATGACATCGGAGAACATACATAATGTAGGATTTGGATGTAAAGTCTTGATATTTAGGGACCTAGACGTGTGTCCAAGTTGCCTTGTGTCTCATGACATCGGAGAACATACATAATGTAGGATTTGGATGTAAAGTCTTGATATTTAGGGACCTAGATGTGTGTCCAAGTTGCCTTGTGTCTCATGACATCGGAGAACATACATAATGTAGGATTTGGATGTAAAGTCTTGATATTTAGGGACCTAGATGTGTGTCCAAGTTGCCTTGTGTCTCATGACATCGGAGAACATACATAATGTAGGATTTGGATGTAAAGTCTTGATATTTAGGGACCTAGATGTGTGTCCAAGTTGCCTTGTGTCTCATGACATCGGAGAACATACATAATGTAGGATTTGGATGTAAAATCTTGATATTTAGGGACCTAGATGTGTGTCCAAGTTGCCTTGTGTCTCATGACATCGGAGAACATACATAATGTAGGATTTGGATGTAAAATCTTGATATTTAGGGACCTAGATGTGTGTCCAAGTTGCCTTGTGTCTCATGACATCGGAGAACATACATAATGTAGGATTTGGATGTAAAGTCTTGATATTTAGGGACCTAGACGTGTGTCCAAGTTGCCTTGTGTCTCATGACATCGGAGAACATACATAATGTAGGATTTGGATGTAAAGTCTTGATATTTAGGGACCTAGATGTCTGTCGAAGTTGCCTTGTGTCTCCACAAACACAATTTCAATGGGGTGGATTCTTTCTCTGCTTTCGCACAATCGTTAACTTGTTTAAGGTTCAGAAGCCACCGAGAGTTTCGAACCGCTTGGCCACATTGATAAAGTATATTTTGATCTTTCTATTACTAATCAGAATTGAATAAAAACATTTCGGTCGCAACATTCAGTCATTTAAAAATATAATTTATTTTATGTCGACTTCAAAGTTTGTATGTAGATAAAACTTTAGAAAATGATGAATGTTTTTTTTTCTTTTTGAAATTCATCGCAGTGGCTCATTTTTGTCATTAAAGTGACGTCTTTTACAACCCGTTTTGAAACAATAACCCGTTTTAAAACAAAAACCCATTTTGAAACAAAAGCATGTCGGAAAACAGATACATATGACCAACAAGAAATGCATCAAACGTGATTTTAGCAATTTGAAAAAATATATGTTCAAACGGGTAATTTCAAACGTGGTTGGGTCTTACAGCCCGTTTTTAAACAAACAAGAAGACATTTTGAAGCAATGGGGTTTTGTTTCGAAACTGATTGTAACAAATGTCCTGCTATTTTTGTGGAGGACGACCCACGAAAGATGTCTTGATAGAACCACCGGCTTCTAGGTCAGATGGAAGGCCTTCCCACATAACGAACTTCACCCCAGACGGGCTCAAACCTACACAGTGAGAGACAAAGCAGTCAGAGAATTACAAGTCAGCGACTTTACCGTTACTTCACGGCGTCCTGAAATGATGTTTGCTCGGTAGTTCATTTGAGAATTTTATTTTCTATCACCCTTTTGATGTTGTGATAAAAGTCGCCTAAGGTAAAGGCAACACCATTTCTATGGTCAGATATATTTTTCATGCATTTTATGACATAAATACCCAACTGAACACATGCGACATATTTTGTAAAATTCTCCATGTCATAAATTGATGTTATATATGCCTAACAGCACAACAAAACAGTAGCAAGGCGTATTAGCAAATTACCTTCCACAACGCATTCCCTACTGACGAACGTTTTCGTTGATCCATCCGCGATGCTTTCCACACTGTCGTAAAGGGAACAATAACA
Organism: Sinonovacula constricta; assembly: GCA_007844125.1. NCBI lineage: Eukaryota > Metazoa > Mollusca > Bivalvia > Cardiida > Solecurtidae > Sinonovacula > Sinonovacula constricta. The sequence goes on along the minus strand of CM017572.1, from coordinate 39,622,476 downwards.
ATAATTTTTATTGTCATCCCATTCATATTCAACGCCTCGACAGTTCAAATATTCCAGACAACTTTTAATACAGTAACTAGGCTTTATACAGGTTGACGAAGATAGATTGGTACCTGAGCCCGCATAACCAGTTCTTCTGTATAGAGTGAACCACGTACAGCTGTCTGCAATATAATGACAACGAAAAATAAATAATATGTTGCGACAATTATAATTTGATGTGTAAATCGTGTGATATAAATTTGTGCCAAAACGTTTGGCTGAGACACCCTAGATGGCGATCTGGGTAGAACCAAAGAAAGAACACAGCTGGCAGCTTAAAATGTATAAGACAACTTAGAACCGAAACACACGACGTAGAAATCAGACGATTTTACAAATGTACAACTGTTGTAGTATTATTTCCATTGCTCCTGATGTTTGTTGTCAAATTCGTAGACGCATTCTCTTTCTTTTACAATTATTATTGGAAAATCGATATTTTTACGCAACAACAGGTGTAATCAAATTTAGAATGTCTAATATTATTATTATTAAAATAACTATAATAGGTATCTATTATTATTATTATTGTTATTATTATTATTATTATTATTATTATTATTATTATTATTATTATTATTATTATTATCATTATTATTATTATTATTATTATTATTATTATTTTCATCTTTATCTTCATTGTCATCTTCATCATCATCATCATCATCATCATCATCATCATCATCAAAATCATCATCATCATCATCATCATCATCATCATCATCATCATTATCACTATTATTATCAGTTTTTTCAATCGTCATAAGGTACCCTAGAACAGAGGTTCTGAATTATTTGATGGGAACCATGTCAATAATGCTGTTACTATAAAATGTTTCTTTTTTTCAAAAGTATTTCTTTTAAGTTTAAGGTATGGTTATATTGTTTTAGTAGATATGTTATCTGAATATGAAATAAACATCTTTGGACTAATTAGGACACCTTTTTCAGGTTTTTCATTTGTATTTAGATGTAAAAACTTACTCCTTAATAAACCAAATGTAACCATTAAACTAAACGATTTAAATATTTAAAAAGAAATGCATCGCAGTTTGTCTTTTGACTGGAAAAAATATAGGCTAAAGTTAGCTTATTGCAAGCTTTATTAAAATTGCGAAAAATAAGAATACAATAACAGACAATAAAAACTTGTTTTGTATGATACAGAATAATTATCTTTTAAATATCTATAGATTATGATCGTTTTTCATGTATGCGTTTTGTCATTGTCAATACTAGTACCCGTGAAGCAGTGTCATTCATGTCATTGCGTTACGTTTCATGTATCTGTGTCTTAGATATTAAAGGTACATCATATAAAGAATTTACCTGTATTATTTGTCAGTAGAAAAGTCGTAGCTTCGCTGATCCACACTCTGGGTTCATCACAAGAGAAACATTTTTTGTCCTTTCCGACGTACGTGGCCGCATTTCTAAACTTTTCACTACAACACCCAAGCCTGGATTTACATGCTTCTTGATTTGTCACGTTAACATGGTCGTTGCAAAACGGGACGTTACAGTTTTGGCAGGTCTGTATAATACCTGTATTGAGACAAAAAGTACACTTACACAAAACGTAACATTAAATATTAATATACGTGGGTAACTGTCAAAAACAGTACATTTATGTGGGTAACTGTCAATAAACTGTACATGTACGTGGGTAACTGTCAAAATTGTACATATACGTAGGTTACTGCCAATAAACTGTACATATACGTGGGTAACTGTCAATAAACTGTACATATACGTGGGTTACTGTCGATAAACTGTACATATACGTAGGTTACTGTCAATAAACTGTACATGTACCTAGGTTACTGTCAATAAACTGTACATATACGTAGGTTACTGTCAATAAACTGTACATATACGTAGGTTACTGTCAATAAACTGTACATATACGTGGGTTACTGTCAATAAACTGTACATATACGTAGGTTACTGTCAATAAACTGTACATATACGTGGGTTACTGTCAATAAACTGTACATATACGTAGGTTACTGTCAATAAACTGTACATATACGTAGGTTACTGTCAATAAACTGTACATATACGTAGGTTACTGTCAATAAACTGTACATATATGTGGGTAACTGTCAATAAACTGTACATGTACGTGGGTAACTGTCAAAACTGTACATATACGTAGGTTACTGCCAATAAACTGTACATATACGTGGGTTACTGTCAAAAACTGTACATATATGTGGGTAACTGTCAATAAACTGTACATGTACGTGGGTAACTGTCAAAATTGTACATATACGTAGGTTACTGCCAATAAACTGTACATATACGTGGGTTACTGTCAATAAACTGTACATGTATCTAGGTTACTGTCAATAAACTGTACATATACGTAGGTTAATGTCAATAAACTGTACATATACGTGGGTTACTGTCAATAAACTGTACATATATGTGGGTTAATGTCAATAAACTGTACATATACGTAGGTTACTGTCAATAAACTGTACATATACGTATGTTACTGTCAATAAACTGTACATATATGTAGGTTACTGTCGATAAACTGTACAGATACGTGGGTTACTGTCAATAAACTGTACATATACGTGGGTTACTGTCAAGAAACTGTACATATACGTAGGTTACTGTCAATAAACTGTACATATACATGGGTTACTGTCAATAAACTGTGCGTATACGTGCTATGCTGTCAATACACTGTACATATATGTGGGTTCTTGTCAGTAAAATTGTGCACTTACGTGAGTTACTGTCAATAAATTGTACATATACGTTGGTTACTGTAAATAAACGTGTACAACTGTGCACACACGTGGGTTACTGCATCGTCGGATACCCCCGGTTGATTCTATTACGTTACTCTCCATTCATCACCCGTGGGCAAATTGCTACTCATTTCGTCGTTTTGTTTACTATGAAATGCCGCAATCCGATTGGTTCGCTAAGAAAATCCAGCGGATCTGCCAACCAATCAAGTTTACGCTTACATACCACTTCGATGACCGATAATCGTGTAGCTAGGTCGTCCTGTAGTTTGCAACACCGGTTAAGTTTATTTACGCACAAATTACACGCAACGTCACTGTCTTCATGGGCAAGGATACCGATTTCGTTTAAGACCGACGTGTATTTTGCAATACTTGCTGGAGTGCCCAAAGATCTGTAAGAACATCTGTCGCGGATCGCTGACAGACATACTTTACACTTGCGATGCGCTGTACCGGTCGCCATGTTTACGTTCTCAGGTCACCGTATTGATCTTCCGATTGAAGAGTATTTAATTTTGTAACCTATCATCTGATTGGATAATGTCTGTTCTGTTCTATTCAAACAAAACGACGAAATGAGTAGCAATTTGCCCACGGGTGATGAATGGAGAGTAACGTAATAGAATCAACCGTGGGTATCCGACGATGGGGTTACTGTCAATAACCTTGTACAACTGTGCACACACCTGGGTTACTGTCAATAAACTGTACATATACGTGGGTCTTAGTAAAAAGCAATTACAAAAGTTGATTGTAGTCAGTAAGACTTACACATACTTGGGGTTTTCATCATTCAAACTATTCCCTATTTTCGAAATGAAAGAAATGTTTTAGTTATCTCCCTTGTTGGAAGATTTTTTTCATATACTTTATATAAGAAATAGACTAACTATCATGTTAAATTTACTTTTTTTTAAGAGCTCAGTCGTTTTAATACCTTCTTATCTCAATCAATAAGATTTCATGTTTTGCGTATGCTTCAGTCTGAAGTGTTTTTCAAACGTTTAAAAGTGGAAAAATCTTAAGCTTTCTGCAGTAACCATATACCAAATACCTACCCACAAGGGAGGAAAGAATGTAGTGTTTTAATAAATAGAGTTAAGTCCCTTTACATACGAAAAGATGGAATAGACATGGTTGCGTTTTGCCTATTAAACTGTACACAAACTTGAATTACTGTGAAAAACATGTAAAAATGCGTCGTTTATAGTTAATTTAACTGTGTTAATATGTGTGGCTATTGGCTGGTTTTGTTCGAGATAATAATCGTCACCTATTTTAATTAATAGTATATAATAATAGTATTGATCCCTAACATGATGTCAAATAGTAATATTTTAACCTTTTATTCAGTAATATTCTAAGACGAATGCAACTATAATGACATAAGGGCACTCGCTCGTGATGGGAGACATAACGTATGATTTCTATCTACTTGTACCTACACATTGTTGTTTTTATTTGTTCGCATTTTTTGTTGTTTTTTAAAGACTGATATGATTTATGAAAAAAGAAATTTAAAAAAATAATTTTTAGAAATCCCTAACAGTATGTTTGGACGATAAATATATTCGCAAGGGATAATTGAAAACTTGTTTCACCTTTTGCATCAACATACATCTGCTTTGGATAAAACTATGTTACCAGATGCGAAAGTTCCTGAGTTCAAACGATGGGTTACAACATTTCTATACCAAACAGATAATCAGCGGACAACAAAGGATGAAACAGTCACAGTTTTAACATCAAGTCCTTGAAGTATATACTTACCGTATACACCTTGTAGAAGCGTTAAGACAATCACTCTCCTCGCTGTCGCCATTTTGTCTGAAGAAACAATCGAGTATGTTAAAAAAGGCGAACGAAAAGGGTTGCTCTTTTTTCTCTCTCTTTTCATTTAGTAATGTTATTAAATTATTTATCAAAATCAAAAACCTGGACATAGTTAAGCGAATTCACCTGAATTGTATATTACACAGTCAATTTAACCGACCTGTTGTTTTTTCTCGCGTTTGAAGGCGGTAAATGTCGGGTTAAATGGGGATTAGCCGGCATTTTTTTGCCGATACTGCGCAGCGACATTTTTATCATTATAGCACAGGGGCACTTATGAGGTGCCCAGGGACTGAACCCGGCCGGTCAATTAAACTGACACCGACGAGTCAGGCGTAATGCTGTCCCCTTAGCCCCGAGCGTTAGGAGGGAAGCCACTACTACCAACTTTAAAGTCTTTGGTAAGACCCGGCCGGGGTTCGAACCCACGACCTCCCGATCCGCATCGGGTTAAATGACTGAACACAGATTTGTTCTAACTTTTACATTTGGCTTGCATGTGAATACCTTTGCCCTGTGTCCTTTTTTTAATTTTGGTATATGTTGCAATGTTCATAAGACTTTGTTATATATTATTCAGTATTGGTGAAAAGCTGCACGTGTTGAAACAGAATGTAGATAAATAATATAATTGGCATAAAATTTACTGTATATGGAATATTAAAATGCGATCCTTATAAGTTCGAGAAAGTCTCCAGTGCGGACTGCGTACCTGTAGAGTAGGAGACACAGGTGAACATTCAGGGGCTGTCCTTCACAAATCCTCATAGAGAATGACAGATCAATAAGAATGTGACGGTGTATTAAGAAATCAGGCCAGTTAGAGATAGTAGTAGATTTATTACGCAAGCGACCCCTATGTGTCATCGAATTCAATTATTATTACAAACAGTTATACATTTTAGTAGCAAATATTTGTCTTTTGGGGAAAATTGACCAGATCTTTATTGTTATAATGTTCACACATGCATTACACATTCATGTAGATCGTTCTATTGTAAGACGTCGCGTTTAATGTAGTCAGTGTGCAAGTTCACAAGGTCATGACAGACTTGTAAAATTTGGGTCTGAATAATTTACCGAAAACCCTAACAATCTATTTATAGAAAGTAAGATCACAAGATTTAAGTCACATTTATACCACGACGCTAAATATTTCCGGGTATACATGTTAATAACGTAATACGTTAATGTTTTAATTTTACAATGAAACGTTTGTAGTTAGCATGTGTACTAGGTAGTCACCGCCGGCATCGCCGCCTTTGTGTAGGGTGTTTCATTGTCGCCAATGTTTGAAAGTAGTCCTTGCCCAAAATCCATTGTTCGTTCAGTCTGTTAATATCACATTAGAGGCCCGACATTAGTGATGTTATAGAACTCTACGATGACCGCTCTATACAAATTTACTGGGTGTTTTTAAATGGTTTGCCAGCCATACCTGCGGTGATTGTCGCAACCTACGTTTACTTATACCGCACTGCTTCATTGGGATCTTTGAATATTAGGTTAGTTAAAGTTCGTTTTTATTAATACTTGTATTCATAGCAACCAGTGGTTTAATGATAATGCGTGATACATCGACGCTACTCTTCATTCTAAGTTTTTAAAAAATGATTGTATTTGTCAAGGTGGCACCACTAACCTGCCTGTTATTTACACATTTTAAACAAAACAATCGAAAAGAAAGATAGAACGAATCATTTGATTGGCTGAATTTCCATGCCGTTTTAGACATGAGCCAATCAAATGTTTCATGCATATAATCATGAGAACGAAGTATTTTTCTGGTCAAGTAACTCGCGGTATATGTATGTAATGATAACGGGATATTCACCGCGGGTTCCGACGATGTGTGGTGTATGAATATCAGATAATATTTTTCGTCGAGCGAAGTATATAAAGTATATAAGGTAAGGCAGGGATATCTTGCCTGACAAATGGTCTGTCAGGGGCGTGCCTGGGCTTACGCACGTACGCACGTGCGTACAGTTGCTTCCAAAAATTGAAAAAATAAAAACGCTTAAAAGCGAATTTAAATCGGGTTAGGCACTACCAGTTTATTGTCTTTATTGTCTTTATTATTTAAATCCATGTAATTTAAACATTTTTCTAATTCTACACAATCTTCAACAATCCAACTTGACGTATTTCTGTCTCTTCCTGCTTCTAAGACAATTCTTTGTTCTAGACAGTGATCTAGGAAAAAAATCCGGAGGGGGGGGGGCACGCCCCCGAACTACCTAGGATCAGTGCGTATACTCAAAAGTCGCCCAGGCACGCCCCTGTCTGTAGTAACATGATACAAATTAACGGGAAAACTACCGATTATCGTTTAACAGTTTAAGTATTTAGTCGACTTCAGGTTTATGCTTGTAGTGCGGTTCCCATTATAATATATAGTTATTATCAGACTAAACCGTGTACTGCTTATAACAAATGTATGATATAGACTAATGACATGCAGATTAATTTCAATTTGAAAATTAACTAGATAATCCTAATTACAATCAACAACTTTGTGTAGTTCTTCTAATATAAATAATTCTCTCTCTATCTCTGTCTGTATGTCTGTCTGTCTGTCTCTCTCTCTCTCTCTCTCTCTCTCTGTCTGTCTCTCTCTCTCTCTCTCTCTCTCTTCTCTGTCTGTCTGTCTGTCTGTCTTTCTTTCTTTCTCTCTCTCTCTCTCTCTCTCTCTCCCTCTCTCTCTCTCTCTCTCTCTCTCTCTCTCTCTCTCTCTCTCTCTCTCTCTCTCTCTCTCTCTCTCTCTCTCTCGTTGCGTTGTTTAAGAAAGTTTCGTATTTGGAGCCAATGATTAACTATATGGAAACTACACTGACAGTGCCGATGAGTCATCAACAAATGTTATTTAAATTCTACCAATTCAGTGTATTAATCAAACGTTGGTTTATTGGGTTTATCGAATCAAACGTTGGTATAAAATGTTTTCTATCCATTTAAAGTAGCAAAGACAAATGTCATACACCAATATATTTACATAAATGTTAAACTATGTGAAAATAGCTTTATTTTTCATTATTTTGGTTTAAAAATTAAATAAAAGAAACTGCCTAAATATCTCGAAACAAGATTACAGTTTCTCAATAAATTAATGAAGAATTAAAACCTTTTGCGGTTATAAAGTGTATACCAATACTCCTTCGAAGTTAATGTAAGGAAGGGAAAGTCTACAAAATTCCAATGGTGATAATTTATTAATTTAACAAGCCATAATACTTATGTTCACCCACCTTTCACCACATTAAGATGTTATTTCCAGACAAATAACGACAAATAACACATTCGCCTCGATGATGAAGTTTTTTATGCACTTGTTAGGTCGGAACTTCCTTAAGTCATAGTGTTCAATTAATCATCTAATTTAAGACGTCCTCATTTATACAGTAATCAAACCAATTACGCATTACACATCAGCGTATTGTCACTGGACGATCGACGGCCACGCCATACCAGGACCCGACCAATCACATGTTTTGCTCGTGGTCACGTGTTGAAAATTGACTGTTACGACACATTGAGGGGAATAATTAAATAGTAATGAAGTTTTGAAATTTGGTTCAAATAAGTTTCTCGAAAGAAGTGAAAATTGTCAGATCCTGAATTTGGTTTAAAGCAGCGATAGTTAATTGAAAATTATATCAAGTTAGAGAAGGAAATATTACTGTTTTTATTACAGGATATCTAATTATACAATATTTAACCATTCAATTCTATTTAAATCATAAACCCAACAAAATACTTTATTATTGATAAAGCTGTGCTTTAGTATTGATTCAATCAATTTGTATAGATCTTAATAGTTAAATAGTTGCTGGAGTATAGCTTCTGACCTAACGGGGTTTCTTTTTTAATTTTCTCCGTCGATCCGTCAAATGGGAACCAGAACAACTGCTATTTGACTTGACATAGGTGGTCGTTTTATAAACTACTGTAAAGGCGTTTTTGATTTTATTTTCTTTTGGCTAGAGACGTGATTCGATTATGTTTTTAATATTTGATGACTTGGACTGTTGTTCGTTGTTTGCTATACGGTGCGATATTTGTTTGCGCTTTTCTAGACAAAGCTAGGTCTGGTTTTGAAAGAAACACTTATGTTTTGCGGTGAAGATGAGTGCCTGCTCTTAATAGTGTAAACATACAATCAAGCGATAGGGTGTCTCCGAAAATAAAGTAATTGTTTTGTTCGAGTAAACAGTAAAACAAAATGAGTTTATTATTATTTAATGTTTTGGTTTCTTGAATTTTGTTTCGTCTGCAAATGCTTAACTACTTCATGTCGTATAACATGGCAATATTTATTTTACCACAATCGGCGTGTCACCAGTCAATATCTATAAAACATTATCGTGGCAATCGCATGGATAGTATCGTCTGCAAAACAAAATGAAACATGTCTACCCACAGCCCCTTTTTACTCAATCGCAAAACTGCACACATACAAGCACATACATCCGCGCGATCGCACACACACGCGCACGCACGCACACACACATCCGCAATCACTCACTCACATAGGAATCCCTGATTCCGTTTTTGTTTAATGGTCTATAAATGGATCAGATATTATTCTGGCTGTGAACTCTTAACATTCGATATGAACAATGAACAATTGTATCGACTGTACATGAAGGATTTTAGTTTCTTCCAACTTAACATTGCTTGATCACAGACTGAATCTTTTACTTTTTAAAAGATGGCCATTAATTAAAACACAAGACAAAAATATAAACGTCGATCTTATTAAGACAACAATATACTCGTGTATAGTATAGTATACAGTATCCTCGATAAATAGAGAACTGCATTAGAACTTAATTGACAGACGCATATTGTAGGAGAATAAAAAATATTAATGATAAGGTACATGTGTTCCTCTTATATATGCCACAGCTTTATACGATTTGTGTAGTATTGATTCTTTTCATTCAGCAACTTATTTTCTAACTTAAAACTGTCTCCTCTATCTTATGTTGTGTTTAAGTTTCTGAATTTAGTAAAGAGAGACTCCAAATCTGGGTGATTGATTTTTTTGTCTTGTATATTATTAGAATTATAAACTCTTAACTCTCTAATAGTCTTTTGGCTAATGTATTTATATGTAATTATTCATAGTATTTTGATATAAAATTTGTAGCAGTTTTATGAGTGCCTTAGATTTTCGAGCGTTCGATTACGCTTCGTGTATGGATAGATTGCACGCAGTTTGCATATAGGTTTTGGGGGTCAATATCGACCTCATCTCGGAGAAAAGCTTTTATAAACTGAGAGCAATATTCATTTAACCTTAGGGACACATCTGAAAATAAAGTTGTTACGACGGCTGCTTTCGCCTATCTTTATGTGTAAATTCACCCCGCCATCATTGTCACCTTGTCCGTCTGTGGGTCGGGTATCGAAATGGTAGTCTTGTCATAATCCCTGCTTATGTTGGCAAAGGCTGCTTCATTTACTTCATTTACTCTGGTTGGTGTATCCGTCTTGAGCATTGTATCTTTATCTTCCAATTTATGTATTAATGTTTTTGTATTGTCTAGCTACAAAGTTTTGTAAAAAATGATTTTAAGAAATGAGCCACTGTGAAGTTTGTTGCGACTCCCGCCTGGAAACATAGCACTTTTTTCTGCGAATTTATCAAACCGAAGTTTTGATCTGTTAGGACTAAAATAAAATTGTTTTTGTTTCCCCTCCCACGACCGACCCGAGAAAAACGTCCCGACCCCAAAAAATTTATCGACAAATTCAATTTAATATATTTTTTTACTTCAAAAACTGAACGTAGTTCAAATGTTCCGGTACAGAAATTCGAAATGCATTGAGTACGAAACTGATCATCATGATCGCCAAGGCGCTTTGTTTTTTGATGGTAGTGTTTAATAAGGAGGCATTTCTTTTTAATCATTAAAATATGAAACATTTTCTTGTTTTGTCGTTAAAGGTAAATTTCTCAAGGCAAATAAAAATAATTACAAGAAGTTGAAAAAAAAATATTTTACCTACCTACCTACCCATACCTAATATACCTAGGTCGTGGGAGGGGAAACCAAAAATATTTTAAGTCCGGCCTTAGGTTATGCTAACAAGCATTAAAATCTAAATGGTTTCCAATAGGAAAGGCGGGCAAATTAAAAGGAAGAAACAGTGCATCATTGTATATACTAAAGGTGTTTCAGGTAATAAAAATCCATTTTTTTGAACACGATGTATATTTAGCACAAAATGAACAAACAAAAGTATTTTCGTTTTTAAAAGAGCTGTAAATGTTCTTGATGTTTTGTGAAATAAAAAAGGAAATACGATTTTGTAGCATTAAATTTTATTCCGTTTTGTCAAATCATGTAAAAATAAATAGTGCCACTTTTGGCTATAAATATTTACAACTTTTAATAAATGACATAAAGATAATACAGTTTTAAAAAACAGCAATATAATTGACACAGTTTATAAGGGATATCCGCATTTATGACATGGGGGTTGATCATACTGGAATGCTGCTTCTATTAGAATGTAAGAAAGCAAATTATTGATCAAGTATATTTGGGAATTTTGCTATAAGCAGAATACTTCAATTCTTATTAAACTTTACAGACAAGTTAGAAATACATGTGCATATTTAAGTAACATAAGATATTATTTGATACTTTGTAAGCACAAGCTGCAGATCCTCATATGGCATATTAGTCTTAATACTTCCCAATAGGATTTACAATATCTTCACTGAATGATCTTTTAACCCTTAGCTGCTTAAAGATTAAAAATTGTTTCATTAAAAGAAACTTTTGCTGCATGGCGAATATTGATTTTTTTGGTCTTCTAAGTTGGATTTCAAAGAAAAAAGATAAATAGACTAGTTCGCATGTATGACAACTTAAATATTGGAAATGAAAATATGGCATTATATGACCGGTTTCCGTTTTAGGTTCTCATTAGTCCTTAATTATATGAAACAATTTCCTCTTCTTTCAGAAGGCAGGAATTGTATTTCACTTTCTAATCAAGTGATTTAATTGAAATTATATTTCAAATATTTACCGAAATATCTAGAATTTCATCGACATTGCTTTGAAGCGTGTTGCACTGGTTCAAAACAATGATTAATTATGTTTCGATTAAAATTTATTGTCTATGACATGATATGAAGTAAACATGATTTATTAAAACAAATATGAAGGAAAGTGTTAAAATCAACAGACATAAATGAACTGAACACGCTTTCATAGGTTAACTCCGTTTGTTTGGTTTTAATAACATCAATAGATCAAATACTACTTTACAGGAACGACAACTCACACAATAATTAACACTACTTAAAAAGATTGAGTAACATCAAAGTGACATTAAAGTCACTTTTATATTTCAAGAATTATCATTGACGCATTTTTCAGTGATAATTTTAAACGCTTTTTAAAGCACATAATCAAATGTAATAGAAAACGTCCTAAGCAAATCGCATCTTCGACGCACTAGCTAAAAATTATTTATTCAAATTGTACAAGTAACCAATCAATCAAAATGACAAGAAATTAAGTTAGAAACTGTCTCGAGCTATAATTTGATGCTCAATACCTGTTTTTACACTTCATCAAACATACAAACATTTTATAACAGATGAACAGAAAAAAAAATGTTCACAAAATGTTAACACTAAACTTATAGCGAGACGTTTTAATACTTTTTAAATTAAAAAGATGAGAGAACTTTCAGGGACGCTTATTTGCTTTTACAGAAAGAGAATGTAGTCAATGGAAGAGCTCATAAAATCTTTCCTAAATGCTATATCACCAATACTACATACCTTTTGTTTGACTTTATTGTAAAAAATGAACATGAACTGCCTATAACAGAAGTCTAAGGTCGTAACGTCACAGAAAAGTTTTTACAATTATCTGATGACAGAGCAAGGAGACTTGGACCCTAACCATGTCTGACAACTCTGTATCTGCACAATCATTATAATTACAGATTATCGTCCTTTAATTTAAAAAAAAAAAACAACCTTGCGTTGGTTGTGTCGCTATGATATTGGCACATCGCCATCACCTTCATCAAATGACTTTAGGAAATTCTTCAACTGTTCTTTCTCATTCTTGCCAATACGCAAGTTCTTAATGTCTTTCAGCATGAATGGTTTGCGGTTGAAGCTGTATTTACGAATGTCCTTAATTTGTTGTTTGATTTTATCAATGATAAGGTCGTAGCTCTTCAGTGTGTTGAACTCCATGAGGTCGGCAAGACGGTCAAATGCGATATTGGAATATTTAAAGTTGAATGTAGAATATGGTTTGTTAGGGTCGTCAAAGATGGCGAAGTCGGCGTACGCCCGCTCCTCTTTTCTTCTTCGGACTCCTGTTTGGGAGTAGGAACATAGCATTCTTTAATGATTTAATCAGAGCATCATTTAATCATCATTATCATTATCGGTATTATTGTTATTTTTTTATTATTATTTTTTTTTTCTTCTTCCTCTTCCTCCTCTTCTTCTTCTTCTTCTTCTTCTTCTTATTATTATTATTATTATTATCATCATCAGCATCAGCATCATCACCACCACCATCGTCATCATTTTAGTTTTTAAATAATCAGCTAATAAACCTACCAGGCTTTTTCTCCTCGGAAAATGAGATGTTGATAAGCACGAAATGCATGACGATTGGACAGCGTGGGTCCGTGGGGTCCTCAAACACATAACACTCCTTGAGTCCTTCTCTGTCTACTACTGTGGGATCAATCTTCGGGAACGGAACACTGTTCTTCCTGGCCCATTCCTCGGCAAGCAACAGCTCCTGGATAACATTATTATAGTATTAATTAAACAGAACTGTCGGTGATAACTTTATGATTAGATTGTAGATGGATAGATGCGTGAATAAATTAATATGCCACAAAAAGAAGACATAATAATGGCCATTGGATAAGTTCAGACAATATTTCTGTTGAAAAATATCCGGCTTCAACAATTCCTTGCCTAACTCGTTCATACTGATTACACCTGTCGGTACATACATTTAATAAACCAGTAAATATTACAGTCCTGTTACAATCCGCTTTGTGATTGATACGACTTTGTAATACAATTTATATAACAAATCGGCTTGGGATGGTACAATCGCTGTTACGTTACGTTACATGTACGTTACGTGTTACGTTATGACCCGTTGTTGTTGTCTTTTAATAAAATCGTTATAACTTATCAGAAATGACGTCACATTAATATGATACTGAGTGGTTCAACAGATTGTAATATAATTGGATATAATAAGATGGGGTCAAAATTACTATTTTCAGAACAATGTCTGAAGAAATCCTCGCACTACTAAAAATTATTACACAGCGGATTATGATGACATAATCCTTACAAGTTTGTTACTATTGATGTCTTTATTACAAATGGGGTTGTAACATAGTGCGGCAGATAGGTGTGTGGGGAGTTGGACCGATCGCATTTCTCTGCTCATTACCAAAACCTGGGGGGAAGAGTTATGTTCTAATCGTGAAACTATTTTGAAATCGTAAATGGATTGTGAGTTGTATCACATTTAATTTCTAATCGCTGACATAAAAACATGCTTATTAAAAATTATCACCTTCCAGTGAAATTTGATGTTTTTATAGTGTGCTTTGTTGTTGTTTTGTGCTTTTGTCGTTGTTGTTTGTTTTGTTGTTGTTGTTGGTTTTCGTTTTGTTTTGTTGTTGATGTTGTTGTTTGTTGTTGTTTTCAGTTTTGTAGCACCGCAAAAATTTAAGTCATGTATTTTTACGGCAGCTATTGGACGAGAAAAAACATTAATAGTAACCGGCTGCCTTTATCATACGAGGATGTGCTCTATTTACTTCAGAACTAGGCTATGTTTTACATTTACATGTAGTTGTCAGCCAATAACTAAGATTTGTTTATTGTTTGGGGTTTATTGTCATTAAAAATTTGATATTGCTTATTAATTTATTTACAGGCAGTCAGTTAATTGTAAGTCCACGAAAACATTTTATGTGTGTGTGCGTGAATGCGTGCGAGCGTACCTGAGTGCAAATGCGTGTGTTTTATGCTTTTAATTAGAACTTAATGGGGTGCGGGGAAATTTGTTAAGATGAAAGACCTTGTCGCCTAACACCGTCGATTAATATGAATAAGAATATGAATGAAAATAGGGTAAACTAAATTTACTTTAAATGGAGGCGAGGTATCACTAGGTCTCTGGCTAAAGTCGAAGGACAGAATGATGTCGACGGCTCTCTGGGGCCGTAACAAGAGCGGATAGGGAGAGTTGAACGATAGTCCGCCATCCACAACGTACAGCTTTTTGATAGAGGTCGGGTACATTTCGAAGATGCCGTCAAACTGGTCGGTACCGCCGCCTAGGGATAATCAAAGAAGATTTATGAAATATTTTCTTACTGTATAATGTATTGTTTCAATTTAAGTTATTGATAATCTGGCTAGCATATGTCATAACCGTCTTTATAAGAAAAGAAATTGAATAAATCATGTTGATTACCTATAAAACCATCCAACAATTTAGAGAGATTAATGTCCCATCTGGAAAATGTAAAATGAAAAAAATAACTCGGCTTTCATATTACTTAACTTGCATATATTGCTAAAATGGATTTATGGTTTGTGGCTATCGTGGTAAAATATATATTGTGAAACATTAACAATACATAAGTTTAAGACTCTCTGAAATCTCATTCTGAGAAATAATTCCTTCCTTAATCCTTCAAACTCGTTCTAAGAAGCAAAGGATTAAAAAAGGCATTTACTTACCATCTGTTTCGTCCTCGACCCCAGAGAAACTCCGCTTCTTTGGGGATTTGATTTTCAATTGTTTGCTGAAGTAACTTGATGCTGAAATTAACCATTAGAACTTTCTTATCTCCATCACATGTTATTATGTTAACTTCGTGTTGTACTTCGAAATTAGCAAATCTATTATCGTTATAGTAGTTATACTAAATGATGATGCCCAAGACAGGACATGAACGAAGGCATTGTTTACATAAAAAATAACGCAATGTTATGTGTGATCATCGTCTGAATCCACTCCTTCCGCCCTGCTTCATGGTAGCCCGTGGGATATTGGGCTGGTGAAAGTTAGTTTTATGAAACTTTAAAGCAACCAGTCGTCCAATAAAAACGCGCATTACATCGACGCTACTCTTCAAATGAAGTTAAAATACTTTCTGTCAATGTCAAGATGGTCGCACTAACCTGCGACTCCTGTTGTCTACAAATTGTAATTATTTTAACAGGCTGAATTTCCACACGGAGCTTATCAAATGCTTCATGCATATATTCAGGAGATCGAATTTCTGGTCAAGTAACCCACGGTATATATATATGTAGTGGTAACGGGATATTTACCTTGGGTTCCGACGATGGGTGGTGTGTAAATATCTGAAAATATGTTTCGTCGAGCGACGTATATAAAGTATATAAAGTAAAGCAGGGATATCATACCTGACAGTTTATCCTCAATATTTCTAACACCGTCAGACGTGAATGGAGAGAACGGGTAGGCCTTGTACAATGTTAGTCCACGCATGAAGTTATGCACGGTGGCCGCTCGGCCATCTATGCTCTTCAGCAGGGGATGAGACTCGAACATCGAACCAAGCCAATGCTTCCAGAAGGAACCATTTTGTCGGCCATTTTTCTTGCCACTTTCGTCGCTCTTTGGCTTGGGTCCAGTATACTTCTTTGACTGCTTACTCCTTGATAGACCTTCGTTCTCATCATCACTAGTATCGCTTGATTCTAGGTCTTGGCTGGACATGTCGGAGGAGAGTTCTCGTTCTTTGTAATAATAAACAAATAAAAATTATAAAATGTTTTATTCAAATGTCATTATTAAAAGAATATTTAATGATAATACTAAATACATATGTGATTTAAACGTGCATAACTATTTAAACACACTCAGTTGATGTATTTTAGACCTAGGTTGACCGGTCGAGTCTCCAAACATCACACGGTCATTGAACACAGTAACGTCAATCTTTGGTGTTATCTTAACATATTATACGATACTGTCAATAGGAGAACTGAAAGTTCAACCTACGACTAAAATATCTAGCACTAGATAGGTAGATCTTATTTTATCACATAACCTACCGCGCGAGCGTGAGGTGAAACTCATGCATTACTATTGGTCGACTATTCATACTATAAAAAGATGATGCATTGTAAACAAAAACAGCTGATGTTATTTATGAAATAAATATAATCTAATATTCGTGTTCAGAGCCTTGTTTCGTATAATTTCATCCAACTCGTTTAATATTTTCATTATCTTGTAAACACTCATATCAGCCCTTCTATTTAACTTATTGCTTTTATCAGTTACACTTTTATTCAACCAGATATTCAGGCTCTGCAACTCATTTTGTAAATTATTCCCTCTGATCTCGCCTACGTATGATTTATGGCTCAACGGAGCATATATTAGGAGTGAGGGGATTAACTCGCTGCAAGACAAGCCTCATGTTATGTTACAGCTGTGTGAATGTTACAGCTGTGTGAAAAATGCACTTCTGCTGATAAAACTATTTGAGATCTCGGATAAATTGTAATTTTAAAATCTGGCTGGCTACTGACAGAGGAAGGTGACTATTTATAACGATGAACTCCCACAGAAGAAATATTGCTGCAATTATACGTTTTATTTTATACGCTTTTGCATATTTCTCATGTTACAGAAGGAGCAATGTCGTAAGCTAATTCTTACCGAGTTCCTCTCGTTCTTGTTCGAGTGTCTCTAACTGCGACACTTTCTTGTCGTCGTGAAGTAAACGCTTGATCTGGATACAAAACGCACTGCCCCAAATACCTGCAAATATATAAGTATGACGTCATCATCATTATCATCATCAACATCATTTGTACACTTTATCATTATAATTGCTGTTGTTACTTTTTTTAAACAGCGGATGTCGATCACCGATCTGGCTAGCATTAAACAAAATAATTAGAAATCATATTCCAACCCATCGCCTTTATTATGTTTTACATTTAAACCTTATGTGACCGATTTATAGGCACATAACATAAATAACCGATGGAGAACACGCCCTAGCCATATTGATGCCCGTGTGTTTTGCAACCGCTATTAAAAGATTACAAGTCCATTATCTTACGTATCATGTGTACTTTTGGTATCTGGAGCATGAAGAACGTATGTCATTTAGTAGGACATTTGGAAAAAAAGACGGGGAAAAAATTCTGTCTGTTTTGGTATCTGAAGCAAGCAGACTGTATGTCTTTTAGAACATTTGGAAAATGGAAGGAAAGCAAGTTCTGTTTTGGTATCTTGAGCATGAAAACTTTGCCATTTTGTAGTACTATGGCTAATTGCAAGGAAAAACAAATTCTTTCTTGTTTGGTATCTGGAGCATGAAGAACGTACGTCATTTAAAAGTACATTTTGGAAAATGGAAAAAAAAAACAAATTTTATCTGTTTAAATATCTGTTAATGTTCAGCTTAATATTCGATCCAGTCCTGTATTAACCATCTACAAGCATGTCAGATCAATAACAAAGACTGGAAGTAGTAGCTAGAATTGTGAATAATTTACTGGATTGTAAGACCTGATCGCACTTGCCAGATAGATCACATAATCAATAAAACATTCATCAATTGGTGAGTCTCCCACTTACTTAAGTAGTTGCGTTAATTGTCCGATGTAAATGAAGGAGGTAAAAGGTACATGTTCACGGAACAATTATCGTTTTGTTGTTATTGAACAGGCATGCTAATTGGCTCAGTGTTCTCTATTGTTTGGGTTTTATGAAGTCTTCGATTAAATTCACACAACTTATAAATAAACTTTAGTACAGCAACCACTGTGAACGCAGTGGTATATCTGCTTCATGAGAATTGAAATTGTTTTATTAAATCAAACAAATTAAGAAAAACAAGATTAATTCTGCAGAAACTGACAAAAACTAGTACTTAGTGTATGATTAACGTGCACGTCGGGTCTAGGAGAACGACCTCGTTACCAAACGTAAACACAGTCCTCTGACAAGTTTAATTCACTAGTTTATTCAACCAAACAAATAAGACAAACAAGTTTAATTTTGCTGAAACTGACAATAGCTTTACTAGTTCTTATTTAATGACAAGCACGTACATAGATTATAGAGGGAGACCCCATGCCAAACATCAACAAGTCACCTGAAATACCTTTCTGCTGGATAGTTTTTATTAGTTCAAGACTAAAAATATATTTTGTGTTTATATGTATGTTTTGTTTTCTGTCTGCTGAACTTTACCTTGAAGGAAGTGTAGAGGTGGTTCGTTGTGTTGTTTGATTAGATGGCCCAGGAAGAATTTGCTGCCAAACAAAGAAGGCTTCATGAATGTTCCATACTTGGGCATGCCGATCTCGTACGGACTGAACTCCATCCATTCTGGAAAAAAATACAAATGATTGTGTTAAAAGCTATTTAACAAAAACAGCAATCAATACATCTATACTAGTACACACGTCGATCAAAGCGCGCAACGAATTGTTAGCTATATCATTTAATGTAATTATAAATTGTATAATCTAAAACGTTTCAACATGCCCGTTTCTGTTGTTCTGTCTCAGCCATGGTCTTCCACGGTAAGTCTTGCATTCCACAGTTTCTATAGTTCTGTCTAGAAATAGAAACTGTGGATTGCATGACTTACCGTGAAATACCATGGCTGAGACAGAACGACAGAAACTGTGGATTGCATGACTTACCGTGAAATACCATGGCTGAGACATATTTCTTCACAAGAGTACATTTGATAAATTACTAAGGGCGTACGTTTCTTTTTCAAGGAAGAAGCACACATGAAATATTCTTATACGAGCGTGGAAGACCATGGCTGAGACAGAACGATAGAAACTTTGGATTGCATGACTTAACTCGAAAAACCATAGCTGAGACAAAACGACAGAAATTGTGGATTGCATGACTTAACTCGGAAAACCATGACTGAGACAGAACGACAGAAACTATGGATGGCATGACTTACAACGGAAAACCATGGCTGAGACAAAACGACAGAAACTGTGGATTGCATGCCTTACAACGGAAAACCATGGCTGAGACAAAACGACAGAAACTGTGGATTGCATGACTTTACTCGGCAAACCTTGACTGAGACAGAACGACAGAAACTTTGGATTGCATGACTTACAACGGAAAACCATGGCTGAGACAGAACGACAGAAACTGTGGATTGCAACACTTACCCTGGAAAACCATGGCTGAGACAGAACGGCAGAAACTGTGGATTGCATAACTTAACTCGGAAAACCATGACTGAGACAGAACGACAGAAACTGTGGATTGCATGACTTAATTCGGAAAACCATGTCTGAGACAGAACGATAGAAACTTTGGATTGTATGACTTACAACGGAAAACCATGGCTGAGACAGAACGACAGAAACTGTGGATTGCATGACTAAATTCGGAAAACCATAACTGAGAAAGAACGACAGAAACTGTGGATTGCAACACTTACCGTGGAAAACTATGGCTGAGACAGAACAATAGAAACTTTGGATTGCATGACTAACCGTGGAAAACCATTGCTAAAACAGAACGATAGAAACTTTGGATTGTATGACTTAACTCGAAAAACCATGACTGAGACAGATCGATAAAAACAGTGGATTGCATGCCTTACCGTGAAATACCATGAATTAGACAAAACGACAGAAACTGTGGATTGCATGACTTAACTCGGAAAACCATGACTAAGACATAACGATAGAAACTGTTGATGGCATGACTTACCGTGAAATACCATGGCTTAGACAGAACGACAGAAACTGTGGATGGCATGACTTACCGTGAAATACCATGGCTGAGACAGAACGACAGAAACTGTGGATGGCATGACTTACCGTGAAATACCATGGCTGAGACAGAACGACAGAAACTGTGGATGGCATGACTTACCGTGAAATACCATGGCTGAGACAGAACGATAGAAACTGTGGATGACATGACTTACCGTGAAATACCATGGCTGAGACAGAACGATAGAAACTGTGGATGACATGACTTACCGTTAAATACCATGGCTGAGACAGAACGATAGAAACTGTGGATGTCATGACTTACCGTGAAATACCATGGCTGAGACAGAACGATAGAAACTGTGGATGACATGACTTACCGTTAAATACCATGGCTGCGACAGAACGATAGAAACTGTGGATGACATGACTTAACCCGGAAAACCATGGCTGAGACAGAACGATAGAAACTGTGGATGGCATGACTTAGCGTGAAACACCATGGCTGAGACAGAACGATAGAAACTGTGGATGACATGACTTACCGTGAAATACCATGGCTGAGACAGAACGATAGAAACAGTGGATGGCATGACTTAACCCGGAAAACCATGGCTGAGACAGAACGATAGAAACTGTGGATGGCATGACTTAGCGTGAAATACCATGACTGAGACAGAACGATAGAAACTGTGGATGACATGACTTACCGTTAAAATACCATGGCTGAGACAGAACGATAGAAACTGTGGATGGAATGGCTTACCGTTAAAATACCATGGCTGAGACAGAACGATAGAAACTGTGGATGACATGACTTACCGTGAAATACCATGGCTGAGACAGAACGACAGAAACTGTGGCTGGCATGACTTACCGTGAAATACCATGGCTGAGACAGATTTCTTCACATGGAGACAAGAGTACATTGGCATCGGGATCAGACCATCCTTAATCTTCTCCTGCTGATCACTGAGTTTGGCGTCTAACCTCTGGAATGTGATTGAAAATAAAATAATATAGACATCGAAAAGAACTTAAAAATACAAAAAATGACCTGTTTATATGTATAGGTCGATGAATAAGCGAATTTTTGCTTGAGTAAAATATTATTTGGATACGCTGGGCCAATCTTTATTATCTTTTACCGGTTCTTTGGAAATAATACTTTAGTTGCTATAATTTTGCAGTTTGTAAAGTGTTATGACAAATCTAGATGTAATACAAATACTAAGGAGAGGGAACAAAAGTTGCGAATGTTTATAATAAAGCCTCTAGGATAATATGTTATTATTATTATTATTGTCATTATTATTATTATTATTATTATTATTATTATTATTATTATTATTATTATTATTATTATTATTATCATTATTATCATTATTATGATCATCATCATCATCATCAAAATCTTCATCATCATCATCGTCGTCATTAGTATTAGTATTAGTATAAGCATTAGTATTAGTATTATAAGTATCGTCATTATTATTGCAAAACATGTCTTCAACGTACTCCTTTTAGTAAGGTCTCGCCCACTAGATGACCAAACAAGTCGGTGAAGCTGACTGGCTGTCCCTGTTTACGTTTTTCCATTATTCGAGAGAGGTACCTCACTATACTGGACACGTTCAGGAGCCATAGGGGACTGGATTGGATACTGTCCCGGAGTTCCGGTCGGAGCTCCTTTGGAGATTTCTTCGGAAAATCTGGATGCGAGTAAAGGGTTGAGAGGTACCTAGAATGGAATGAAGAAACAAGCTTAAAATAATTTATTCGCATATATGGTATGCACGCATTGCATTTATTATTAGTTTGTTTAATTTGTTCTGCCTTAGAATAATATTTTAACTAAACTGTTTCAAACAAGTCGGTCATTGCTTAAGACATACCTAGCTGTCTTTGATACAGGTATGGCGGGCGCAAATAGCAGCCGGCAAATGTCACTAAGAGATTGCTCTATATGTAGTTACCTTGATTAACACACACATTACCGTAAGCAATAATAACGGTAGTTCCATGATTGGTAGATCCGGTATTCGGCTAATGCGCTTCGGAGTGGCATCATGTTACCTGTTCGCGACATACTCTTAACGGTGAATATCAAATACCACAGCTCATTCAAGTAAACACTATCTCAGGTTAAAAGTAATGGTTTATATCCGATAAATGACGATATATCTAACAGATAAAAAACAATACACGTTCGGCCCATGTAAGTACTTACCATGCGGACCCGGACAGCCCCACGTTGTACGTCACCATGTCCAATATCCGGGTATCTACCAGGGCACCCATTACACCACTAAACGCGGTCATGGCCCGGAAACCTCCCCCGGATCCTAGAACACCGATTGTCGGAACCTGAAAAAACGTTTCCATGAGACAACTATATCCTTTGTAAACATACCAATTATCTTCATTTTTCTAGTTGTAACTTTATGTTTATCAATTTTATAACCATCGGCTTTGTTGTTTCTTTTCCATTTCTACATTTAAACACATCCTGGGTTTTAAATATCATATGAATATAAATTTATTAATGATTAAATGCGTAACTTTATACATGTATATATAACATATAAAACAAGCCTGAAGAGGGATGTTCTGGGACCTGACATACCCTGACGGGGAGGGAAGTTAACAGTTTTAAAAAACTATTTCAATATTTTACAACTTAAATGGGGAGACAGATTAACCGAAGTACATATTAAACTTCCAACGACATATTTCTTATGTATTGCGACAGCATCCGACGGACAGGAAAATCAAGCGAATAAAATGTTTTTGTTTTGTTGATATTGTTTTTTGTTTTTTGTGTTGTTGTTGTTGTTGTTTTATACATCATTCTCTGCCAATATTTCCAACGAATTAATTATGTATACAGCAAATATAATTGATGCTACTTAATAAAATAATTGGACTTTGTCAAAATGCTTTTTGAGAAAGAGATTCAAAATTCTAATTGTAAAGTGCTGTAAAAAAGTGCTGGGCAGCGTCATACCTCCTCTAACGATAAAGGGGCGTCTTCTCCCAATAATTCCTGCATGACGTCAAAAACGACTTGACGTCGTTTCGCGACATATTCTTTCTCCTCGTTACATAACGTGAGACTGTAACGTAACTCGGGTTGATGTCTGGAAAAAACGAAATAACAAATAAATATTTAACATGTTAGTAACAAATTGTGATAGTACGAAACGTCGATGTCAATTCGCAATTTCTGTAAGTTTCCACATGTTGTTTTTATCGTTGTTCAATTCAAAGCTATATTTATCATTTAAAGAGGTAAACACAAACAATTTCTGTCTCTATATATTTGCAAACGTTTATGTGTGCTGCCATATTAGAAAACACTAAGTTCTAAACTCTTGAAAAAAGGTAATTTGCCGAAAATTTGAGTGAGAGGATATTTAGAAAAAATATAAATAATACAGTTCCCTATGGAACAATCAACAACAGTGCATTTAACATTAGCCAACCAAACTCTAGAAGCCGAGCTGAAGGCGATCTGTCTGTCATGGAGTGAGACAAAGCAAAGGACATAAGACAGAACCAGATAAAAAAAATAGTGCAGGCACTGTGCTCAGAAATTGGCGAAGAGGACTAAGTAAGTAATTATCTAATCAAGATGAACAGTGCTCAATTAACATCACAACTGTGTAATTATTGACAACAAAAGGAAGGCAGTCGCCTTACTTATCCCAGGAACACTAACTTTTAGCTTACTACTCTATCATGCAGGCTAAATGTCCAAATAGAAATCTTGCTTTTTTGTTGCTATTTTATTTTATTTTCTATGTTAAACGCGTTCAAAGATTCTTACTGTATTGAAAATATTTATAAACATTTCATTCTCATTTTTATTATTACAACACTAAACCAAGTTTTTGTAATAAATAAAGCAAACTCCTTACCACTGTTCAGCAACAAGATCATAAGCGTATTTCTCTTATTACATATACATTCAACTTTTGAATCAAGTTTTGATTTATACTTAACTTTATAGTTATCTATTTAAACCGAAGCCTATTTGACAATATTGAAGAAAGTCGAGAGGTTATTTATAGACATTTTCCTTTGATGTTTTATTAGGTGTATATCCCATTTCAAGCGGAGGTGTTATGATCAATATAAAGCATAACGAGTGATATTTACTTATGGTCTTCTAATGACCGGTTAAAAAGCTCACATTTGACGGCATAGTAAATGATTTAACAAAAGAACTGCTTATTACCCTGCATATCACAGATATGGTAGTTTTTTGACCTACACTACTTATAAAATAAACGAGATCTACGGTGTGTCGGTGGTTCTTCCCAGACTTTTGTTTGAGGAGGTCTTCCACGAATACTATAAGTTGGGCCTCGCCAGTACGACATGTATTTGTGTCTGTTCGATAAATAAAAAACAAGCCGAACCTCAATGTATCTGAGTGGCAATGAGTATCTATAATTAACATATAATTAATTTATACTGCCAGCGATTAATTGATTGTTTTTCTATTGTGTTGTACTTTATTGTAACTATCGGTATAAAAAAAAAACCAGAACTGTTCTGTTCTGTTTTATACAAAAAATACAAAATAACACAGAGAAATACTGCAAGAAGTTATTTTTTATATATTAATTAATTAATATTAATTAATTAATTAATTAATTAATTAATTAATTAATTAATTAATTAAACGAAGTACATATGAATAAAACTCATGAGACATATGAAAAATCATTTTCTTGTATTAGTCGGTTGTGAAGACTGACTCATTTATATTTAGAAAAAGACTTCATAAAAATAACGAACTCGGTTATTTGAGCATTTTATGGCTTATATTTTCTTGTCTATAGGACAACAATTTGAAATCCTATTAACAGTTATTATAATAAAAAAGACTTACACATATCTTGCGGAAAGTTCGATGTCTAATAAAGATGGCTGAAAAGTAAAAATGGGAACGTATTAATATACGTAAATTTTGTGAAAATAATGTAATGAAATGTTGCCATAGATATTTATTATATCCTTTAAATCAATAATTTACAAAATCAAAGTAATTGATGGACAGATACATTTTAAAAAGTATGTATAACTATTACTTGACTAGTTGCTAACGTGTAACAAATTCCTCCGATTTCACCTTGTACCTAATGTAAACAATGTTATTAATATATTGTAAAATTTCTCGACATTGTGCATTTATAAATGTTTTACTTTACTTACCTCGTTATTGCGAATGAGCTGAAATGAAAAGGTAAACACAGTCTGTTAATAATTGTGGCGTATTGGTGAGACTTCGTTCAATTATTTCATCTACTTTAATTTTCATTTTTTGATAAAATATATTGCCCCTTTTATACCATTGTTTATTTATAATGACTTGAATACAACTTGGGTGTTGTCAAAACTAAACATAAGGAATAAAAGCCAGAACCGTTTTAAAATTTAAAACTGCCAATTATCTTGCTTAAGTACCTTGGAAGTTGGCAATAGAATATGGTTTCAATTTATGGTAGTGCTAACATCTAGACTTGATTTTTGTCTATAAATGCCGCCTACAATGTGTAGCCTTTCTGTAGGGTGCAAATTTAGATCATTTTATCGGTTTTATTTATCCAATCATTATATGAGTTATCTCTAGTTATAGGTCTTGTATTTTTAGTGAAATCAGACACAAATGGAGCTATAAAGTCCTTTAATATATTTTTGAGAAAAGCTATATCCATGCCTACATAATATAAGATTGGTCTATGATCCTATATTTACTCACATCATGAAAGACAATGGATTTCTTGACTGTGTTTTTGACCATCTCGGCTTTGATGTCGGTGAGGTCAACTTTGACGTTGGCGAGGAATTCGTCAAATGTGTAGTTATCATCAATGAGGGTAACCTCTGTAACAAAAATAATTAATTTTGGTAAGTTTCTTTTATTTATATACCATAGTGATTCATTCAAGGTAGTATGGTTTTTATGAACAATCTAAATGTTAAAGAATTGATTTATTTGATTATTAAAAGTGATGGGCTGATTATAAGGTCAACGGCGCCTTAAGTCACCTGAGTGAAACCTCGACACAGTAGCCATTAGTCGTTGATATAGGACTCAAAACACAAAACAATACATTTTAAAGTACTGTCGGAAGGTGATTATTCTGAAAGTATATCACAAAATTGCAACAATACATACTGAACATAAAATGTTAAAAATGCATCGCTTTGTAACCTTATCAGTTACACTTTTATTGAAACAGATATTCAGCCTCTGCAACTCCCTTAATAAATCATCCACTTTCACCACGCCTGCATACGACTGGGCAGACAGCTCTGTGGATCACATGTATTAAAAGTGGGCTGGATTTACTCGCTTACAAGATAAAGTAAAATCTCGTTATTATTTCACTTGCGGCTAAGTGAACGACTCTAATTTTGATGATGGAACTACTTGTTTTTGAAAACATTGATGAATTGTTTGAATTACAATTGAATATGCAAATTTTCATTTCTGGCCGATTGGGATGGGATTTGCCGGCATTTTTGCCTATACTGTGCAGCGACATTTCTATCATTATAGCAAAGGGGCACTTATGAGGTGCCCAGGGACTGAACCCGGCCGGTCCATTATACTGACACCGACGAGTCAGGCGTAATGCTGTCCCCTTAGCCCAGAGCGTTAGGAGGGAAGCCACTACTACCAACTTTAGAGTTTTTGGTTTGACCCGGCCGGGGTTTGAACCCGCGACCTCCCGATACGCAAGCCGACGCTCTGGTCGATTGCTGACATACATGTAGGAATGTGTTTGTTTAAAATATTCAAAATAACTACATTCCAAATAAAACTCACCTAATTCATTGTGAACTTCAGGATTAAGGTAGAACTCAAACTTTTCGTTCCAAACCGGATCAAAGTCGTTATCCACCGTGGAAGTTCGCTGAGTTCCGTGAGGGGATGAAGGGATGCACAGTGTAACATAAGGATCCGGCGTATCCACTGAAACGGAAATAAACGAAGAATGACGAAAAATGAATGTTAAACCTTAAAATAGAGAAAATGGTACGTACTTTAGATTATAAAAAGGCCATACGCTAAAGTAACATAATAGTATGTAAGAGTGACTTGCCTGCCACATTGTATGTGCATCATTATAGGAAGTATGGGTTTTTAAGTCGCCTTGGGCGTATTGTGAAAGGTAACATAAAATATCACATATAAAAGAATAAGTAGACACTTACTCCAATTTTTGAACTCTGACCCTTTGGTGATGTTGTGGCCCCGCACCACAACAACCTCGACAACCATACATGGCTGGGATTGGACCTAGAACACACAGATTGGATATTGTATAATAATAGTGAATAAACGTCATCTTATTCTACCAAGAGGTGGAAAATTCACTCGCTATGTGTGTGTAGCTTGCCTGTTGTTATCTCTTTGTCAGTCCGTCTGTAAGTCTGCCAGACTGTCTGTCTTAATACCATTTGGGCTCTGCTTGATATATCTTGTAAAAATTAACCAATTTCGAACTGCAAGAAAGCCCGATATTTTTCTATTGCATCTCTTTATTATGACCTGTAACTTTACTTCGTTCTTTCATACTATCGAGCACTGAACTAAAGAGCCTTCCTTAAAAAAGAAACAAGACAACACATTTTAAAGGCGGTTTCCGACAGTTTACCAATATTTAATGCATTTAACATTTCCAGAGTTTCTGGAAATTCACGCACAATTTCTGCAAAAACTTATATTTGAATCTAAGTATATGCGAGTTTGAGCACAACCTACATTGTAACACAGTAGAAATTGCGAAAAAAATCCATTCAAAAAGTTCATACTTACCAAATCTATAAATAAGCACGATGGTGATTTCTGCTAAAATTAGATAGCGACTGCGCGGACTACCCAGATGTCGATATAACGCGATCTCAAAAGTTAGTTATCACGTGGTTTTCTTAGTTTAAAAATAATTATCTCTGCAGCGTGTCTCAGACAGGAAATTCCTGTTTGCAATGACGATTAAAGATACATGCTTACTGTTCACACAAATCTATGACATCAATGAAAAGCATTTTGCAGGACCTTTTCAGGTAAAAATGACTTATACAGTTATTTGAGAAAATGATACTTGACCCAAACTATAGGATAACACCTTTAATGTAACAATGTTTCTATGTACATGTAGATACTCAAACTTTCATTTACAATAATTATAAAGGAAACCTTTCATTGCATCAAGGTCTGGGCAGATATTCGCAGGGCACGTTACCTGTAAAATGTTGTACAGTACCTTAACTATGAAATGTATTTGTGTGTGTGTGTGTTTTTCGTTGTGTGTGTTTGTTTGTTTTTTCATCCACAAAATGCCTTGTTTGTCATGCACATTTATCGGAAGATAAGAAGATAAGAAGAAAACATTCAGCCTGCCCGGCTCTACACAAATGCGGGAATTACATGTCAATGTACCTCTTGTTATCAAGATAAAAACAGGTCGATACTGATCAATAATCCATAATGTACAGTTTTGTGTTCGAAAAACATCGCACCAGATACAATTTATTGTCAGAGACATATTGTGGCGCAGCCCGGCTATTACTGGTGGAGGTAGACATCTGACAAATGAATGAACGGACCAGTAGGTTAGCTAGTAGATGTTCCGAAGGGAAGTAATGGAATGTGAAAAAGATGAAGACAGAAGAAGGTTGATACTGTTGCAAGGAAGTAGTAGATTTGACCAAGGAGTCATGTCAAACAAGGCAGGGGTGCCATACATTAGAAGTCATAGAATAAAAAAATACATAATTAGTACTAAAGCAGATACACAGTTTTTCTTAAGTTATATAATTTTTATCACAATACATACTCGTGTTTTATAACGTAAGCTAAATTAGTAAAAAAAGTGGTCATATGACTTGATAAACCAAATTAGCCCTACAGTTAAGAGCTATAATTTGTATTATATTTTCATTGAAACGCTCTTACGACTGACTGACCTGACCTTAGATCAAAATTAATTACTATCAATGTATAGTTCTTGAAACGCTCTTACGACCGACTGTTCTTGGATCAAAATAAATTACTATCAATGTATAGTTCTTGAAACGCTCTTACGACCGACTGTCCTTAGATCAAAATTAATTACTATCAATGTATAGTTCTTGAAACGCTCTTACGACCGACTGTTCTTGGATCAAAATAAATTACTATCAATGTATAGTTCTTGAAACGCTCTTACGACCGACTGTCCTTAGATCAAAATTAATTACTATCAATGTATAGTTTTTGAAACGCTCTTACGACTGACTGACCTTAGATCAAAATAAATTATTATAAATGTATTGTTCTTGAAACAATCTTACGACTGACTGACCTTAGATCAAAGTTGGTTACTATAAATACATAGTTCTTAGACTTTTTCGGCGTAGCTGTCTAACCTCATTTTTGACCAACTTAGAGATGCCAAGGCAAGAAAAGCCTGGATAATTATAAAATAAGCTTGCAGTGGTGAACATTGTCCAGTACATCAATTGTGCATATTACTCCTCAGCGAATCATTTAAATAGAAAACGGAAGAGAGGAGAAAATGTCTGATATTTTACATTTGGTGAAATAAATATTTTTGTTAAATAAATGACTTACGGAGAACAGCGTTGTCAAAGAATCCCGATGTTCCATTCTACAGAAATACGGGGGAGACCTCGGTCTATCTGTCACACAGCTATTGCTGTCGCAGTAATCACTATCAAACGACTCCATTCTCCCGGTGAATTAATCCAATTAATCCATTTTCACAAGTTTACTTTAAATCTATGTGTATATATAGGTAATCCGGTTTGTTCTTAACAAGAACAACACTGTACAGAAGAACAGTTGCACAACCAATCGTAAACGTGTATAGATATTTGGGCACCAGTGGCAACTATTAAGAATTATTGAATCAGTATTTTAGGCCGTTGTTTTGTTTTTCACTTCAGGCAGTACATTGGAGTGTTTTAGCTGAAAATTGATTTTATAGTTGGTAACTGTCGATGACTTGTTTTGTTGTTTTGTTTGTTTATGTGACAACGGCGTTACTAGTTACGAAGGGATTTTTAAAGGATTAAAATATTTTAGTTGGAATTGGTTTGGTGATGTTTATCATGTTAAGTATCAAATATAAGTTCACTTTGATTAATCTTCGACAACGTATAATTTCAATTGTTCTTTAATGACCATCTGCACAACTGAAAGACATTGTAGAATGAAAATAAAATCTCACAGAAAATAACATTCACAACTTTATTTGGAAAGGCAGTTAAAAATCATGCGCAGACTTTAAGGTTTAGATGGATTCTCTGTAGATCCTTAAGCAACTCCAAGCACTTTGATTAAGTACACCAAATCCGTATGAGAAACAAAAGTTGTAAAGTGCGTTCTTCGTTTAAGAAAAGTAAATAACTGTATTGATAAACGTCCCATTTGACCATATAGTCTTAGACATGTTGACACATACAGTGTCTAGCCGCTCTGAGACCTGATGTGATAAAATCCTCTTTGATTATTAAAACGTGTATATGTCAAAGAATCCAATCAAATCTGACGATGAACTTTAAAACATTGACACCGATCTTGTTTGCTTCGCATATACCTTTGACTAGTCACGTCAGTCTCCAAAAGATACCTTTTATAAAAAAGACTCCGCGATGCGTTTCGTATCATGAGTCACTTTCACCGCATGCCACTAATCTTCTTTTTATAAATGAGAACCGTAAGAAAAAATTACGATCCGATATTGAATGTTGAATCACCGATCCCATTTAGTGCTATTCCTGAGCGTTTTAAATTAAAATCACCAATGAAAGTAATTCTTAAAATATTTAACTTATGTTTTCTGCCTCCCATCCAGCATATTTCACCTGCTTTGGAAATACCTCAATCTTTAGCTATCAATGTAGCCAGAGCAGAAGGGAACCTATGCATTATTTAGAACTTTTTTTTCCTATAAGCGTAGTGATACATTGACGCCGGGCGTTTTATTGATACCCACGCATTGCTATAAATTAGCATAACAACTTATGTCTATCTAAGCGAAGTTTGTCAAATATTTGGGTGGTTGTACATTTAATCAATGCCATACTAATCAAACGCACGATTTAATATTAGTAATCCAACAATCAATCGTGCATTCACAGTTCCATGAGCTCATATATTTTATCAAAAATGTTACGCATGTATTACATGTAAGCCTTTATCACGTGACTGTGCGTAAGGATCATACCCCAAAAGGACAATCAATATGTTTGCTTTTCGTCCCATATATTAAAGGTGGTATCCCACAGTTTGCCTCTATCTAATACAAATAACAATATCTTACTCCTGATCAAAGGGAATTTAGGCATTATCTTTGTATAAATTCATACTTTAGACTAAATAAAGTCGATTTTGAACGCTACCTACATTGTTGGACATAAAAATTGCGACAAAATCACTTTGAATGTTCTTTACTTCGAAATCTATAAATAAGCACGATAGTGATATCTGCTAAAACAGATATCGACGTCATAGCGGGCTACCGGGATGACTATAATACGTGAACTCAAACGTAAGTTGTCACGTGGTTTTCTTAGTTTAAAAATAGCTATACTTGCATCTTGGCCTAGATAGGAATTACCTTTTTGCAATGACGAGCGAGGATTTGTGCTTCACTGTTCACTTAGATCTAGGGCTTTAATGAACAGATTTTTGTAGAACCTTTTAAGATAAAAATTACTTATTTGGTTATTTAGAAAAAAATGTTGGTCCAAGCTGTCAGATCCCACCTTTAAAACTAAAAGTGTCATAATCCATAAATTAAAACCTAGGAAGATTCTCCATTCAAACTGGTATATAAAGCCACCCTTGATCAGCTTAACACAGCGTCGTTATTTATGATGAACGCATGATTAAACTGTGTTTGTAGGCGTGCCTTTATAAAACCTTAAAGGTATTATCCGAATGTTTGGACCAAAAGTCTTTGCTTAAAACAACCTAATAAATTATTGTTACATGGAAAGATCCTGCGAAATTCTGTTTATATTTATGTATCTGTGTGTGAAAAATGATGCATAACTGTAAATAAGTAAATTAAAGGATTAAAATATTTTAGGTGGAATTAAACTATTAAAACTAAGAATACTACAGGAACATCTACTTTTGAGATCACGTTATATCATCATCCGGGTAATCCGCTCTGTCATCGATGTCTATTTTTATCGGAAATCCCAATCGAGTTTATTTATAGTTTTGGTGCGACCAAACATTTATAGTGATTTTTTTAATGAATTGTACTGTCTTAAAATTGATGTCGAGTTAAAATAGCCTTTGTTTAGCCTCTAAAGAATATATTTCTGCAGAAAATATGCATTAGTTCCTCCAGAAAGTCAGTCGTTACATGTATTGAATATAAGCAAACTGTGGAACACAGGGACGGGAGGCACCGGGTTCGATCCCGGGCCGCGACATACCAAAGTCGTTAAAATGGTAGTGGTATAGCTCCGTTGCTAATGCTCAAGCAAATATAAGAGTAGTTCCACGACTGGTTGACCCGGTGTCAGGATAATGTGACTGGGTGTGGTATCATGCCAGGTGTTCACGGCATGCTATACACAGTGATGGCAGCACTATATCTGCTACAAGCGGACACGGTCTTTAGATAACTGAAATACTGTTGGTAAGACGACAAACCAAACAAAAAAAACTGTGGAAAAGCACCTTTTAACCATTGACCTAGTATTACTATAGCTATGTCCTGACACAAAGAAATGAACCTTGAACTATAATTTACAAAGAATTTAAACTGTCCCTCTAACAGCCCAAGAAGAGGGATGGGTGTGGCCATTTAATAATATTAGCCTTTTTTCGTGAGTCATTGCCAAATAGAGGGCGCATCGTCTCACTAACACTTATTCAGTCATACTTAAATGGTGTTCTCTTGAAGAAGAAATATTGTTGCCTTTGCTTTGATAGTATGACTTGCATGTCTGTCCTAATAAAACGTCCAGTCATTATCCTGGCACCCTGTCGTCCAATCAGCAAAACAAAACGCATACTTTCATTTCTATACAGTTTTAGTAGCAAAGGGCGCCCGTGGCCTAATGGTAGAGTCGCCGATTTGTAACTCCTCTGACTGTTTAGCCTCCCACCGCATGGGTTCGAGTCCCCTTCGGGGATTTTCACCAAATCAGCTCGACGTCGCTATAATGATCATAATTGGTCGCTGCGACGTATCTCAAAAACAAATAGAAAAACAGTTTTAGTAGCAAAAATAAGGGTTTTAAATGTATCATTAAAAAGGTATTAAACTGAGCTATGTGTAGCCCAGGTGAAGGAATGGTTGTAGACATGTGTATTTCAATGCTGCCATGGAGATTTATAAGGCCATATATAAGGGTGTATATCACCACACCTGGCAAAAATATGCGGATTCGGATATAACGGGTGGAAGCTTATCATGTTGTTTAATCTTCCGAGTATTATTATTAAAAAATAAGGTTTTTACGGAGGAAGTACAATATTATTATGAATAGATCAAACCAGATGCCGAGTCTCCGATTTAAATATTTTTGTTTAAATCAACAGTCATTATAATTATTAATATTTTGAATGAAAAGGAATCAGGACCGAGCGAGAAGTGGTTAGGGTCGCTAACTTATAGATTCTCAGCCGGTCGCCGAGCGAGAAGTGGTAAGGGTCGCTAACTTATAGAATCTCAGCCGGTCGCCGAGCGAGAAGTGGTAAGGGTCGCTAACTTATAGATTCTCAGCCGGTCGCCGAGCGAGAAGTGGTTAAGGTCGCTAACTTACAGATTCTCAGCCGGTCGCCGAGCGAGAAGTGGTTAGGGTCGCTAACTTATAGATTTTCAGCCGGTCGATGGATGTGTTCGAGTCCCTGCCGAGAAGAAATATTAAATGTGAAGTGGAAAGGCTTTGTTTTTGGTACAGGGGTGTTACCAATCTGTTAATCTTAGATCTTCCTTCACCCATACTAGTTAGACATTGCTATATGTTCGAGATTGACTTGGCAGTAGTCAAGAAAAAGCCGCAACCATATTTATTTCTTTAAGATTAATATTAGTCATGCATTTTATCAAACTTAGAAGAAAAAAATGAAATATGTACAATATAGCACGCGTGCTGATAAATAAAATATATTTATCGAGTCACATGTGCTAAAAAGGAATTTAATTCACTGGTTAAATTGACTCTTTTTCTTGCCTGCACAATATTAAGACTTGTTCACCACAAGTTAGCACTCGTCTCGTACTGCTTGCTATTCATTAACTAATCTTTAGAATGAAACATTTTGGATAAAACATTCCGATATCTACTACTGTATATTCCAGAAGGTATTCTGGATCAAAAGCACATTCCTCAGACCAACTCCGCACCCTCCCACACCTCCCCACGACGCCCGACATGCACACACCCGTCCCAGTAACCCCTTAATAGGCACAGACTCATGAAAAACTTTACCATTCAAGGGTTATAAACTTTGGATTAACAGTTGCTGCTTTGATATGTCTCGGAATGTGCGAAAAGTATATGAAGATAATTACTTGTCACCGGTTAAAATAGTATTCATATGATCTTTACTACCTCTTGAGGCATCTGGAGTTCAAAAGCTAGATCGCACATTTAACACCAATGTGTTTTCTTTTATGCGCCGTCTCATTCATGCGTTAAATACATAAACTTTTAACAATGCCTAACAGTTGCTCCATGTAAATGCGCATTGTCAATTAGTTAATACGAGGAGTGGTAAAGATTTGGTTTGCGTTAGATAGCAATATACTATACGCATTAGCAAAAATGGACACTAAAACAATATGTTTGACATTGCTGGGCCTAAGACACGCATGTATGTCAAACGAAGCTCATATTCAATTCTTAAGGATGTCGTACAAATACTCCTATCATTGCTTAAAGTTAATGTTCAAGAACCACTTGAGACTGTGACAAAAGTTCTCGTTTAAGTAGCATATATACCAGGCACAATTACTAGATAATAACAACATATGAACTGTTTTCTGTTGGTTTGGTAAATATGTAACTAAATTTTGTTCGGTACAATGTTCTAACTATTTTATTGCAAGAACTTAATTACATAGATGCTTACATATAGGCTTATTCGGTCATCTTTGAATATAAATGACAAAAATGTCTCCCAGACGATATTAATATATCTCTTAGATGACGGAAAATATATAGTTTTGTATTGTATTTGTATATGTCTAAATTGATATCTGCCTGTGTGTGGATGTGTTTGCGCGTGCATGCGTCCACGCGTGCGTGCGTGAGCGCGTGCGTGTGTGTTTTCTGCTTGTGCCTTCGAGAGCGTTCTTTGTCTGTGCATAGTCTTGTATCTCATGATTTATTTTGCCTATATAATGTTTGTATATATAACCTTGATATCACCAAGCATGGAGGCAATAAAGAATTGAATTGAACTGGTCATATGTCACATAGAACCATTTGATATGCGTTCTATGTTTATTTAAATTAATGTCTTGAACCAATCAGTGTGCTGCTTATAACTGACTTATACGCAAGACGTTTATTGTAGTATACAAAAGCGTTATTTTACCTTGTATGGCTTCAAATACTGTTAATATTTTATGCCAATAAATTTTGTTCTGTTCTGTTCTGTTAAGATTTAAAATAGCTAAATGGTTAAAACCCGTTTGCAACGCCTTTGATAATCTCGATATTTCAAAATCGAATTTTGTTAAATCTCCACTTATGATTTACTGGTTATGACTCTATATAGGCGTGTCCTTTTGTAAGAAAACTTTTATCTTAAGAATGTTTAATACTTCAACTTCCAACAGGGATACTCCCAACAATCAATTACTGATTATAACTCGACGAAGAGAATACTACGATATAGCTAAGAGTTTCTTAAACCAAAAACAATACGCACGTTAAGGTTTTAAAAAGTTTAATATATGTTAATGCACCAGCATAACAACATTTGAACGGTCAAAATTTACGCAAACCGTCTACTTACTCGCCAGACAACTCTACATGGATCGTCTCTTTACTAATTGAAACTTAGTCTCTAATGTTCAGTCAGAGTCTCTAATGTTCAGTCAGTATTAAGATAGAGAAAAAATAAGAATATTTAGCGGTAAAACTATCCCATTTGTGAGCTTAAATGCGATATACAACAGTTTTGGCCATTTTCTTCCTCAAATAACTAAACAAGTCAATGTTACCTTAAAAGCTCCTGGAAAATTCTGTTCATTGATGCCATAGATCTGTGTGAACAGTGAAGCATAAATCCCAACTCGTCATTGCAATCAGACATTTCCTATTTGAGCCACGCTGCAAAGATAGCTATTTTTAAACTAAAAAAAAACACTGGACAATTTACATTTAAGACACGTAAAATTTTCATCCAGGGAGTCCGCACTGACGTCGATATCTAATTTTAGAATTGATCACCATTATTTATTTATTATTATTTATAGATTTAGAAAATGTGAACAATATAGTTTTTGTTGTGTGTGTTTTTCTTACAATTTTACTGCTTAAAATAGTCTTTCCGTGGATGTAAGTATGAGTTTATGCAGAAAATATGTCTAACTCCCCTCCCCCCCCCCCCCCCAAAAAAAAAAAAAAAAAAAAAAAAAAAAAAAAACAGCGGAAAAATATAATTACATGCATCTGATGAAGGCAAACATTCTGAAGCCACTTTTAAAGGTGGTATCCGACAGATTCCGCAAAAATGTTGTTTACTGATGTCCTATACCTGTCTGAAAAGTGAACTATAACGCCACAATCGTCATTATAAACATGTATTTCCTATCTGAGCCACGCTGCAAAGTTAGCTGTTTTTAAACTAATAAAACCACGTGACCACTTATGTTGTAGTTCATCCACGTCATCCGCTGTGACGTCGATGTCTATTTTTAGCAGGAATCACATTCGTTCTTATTTATAGATTTGATAAGAATGAACAATTTAAGTGTTGATTAACAAGTTTTACTGCCCTGAAATCGAGATACTGTCGAAAATGTCTAAGTTTAGACTAAAGCATGATTTTTTTCTGCAGGCTTTATGCATAAATACCCCAAACAGAGGTCATATATTGTTACATATATTTGGTATAGTCAAACTGACGTATACCACCCTTAAGAAAGATGACTGAAATAAATATAGCATCAAGTCCCTCACAAAACTGTTTTAAAAAAATTATGTTGTTACTGACTCGTTCAACATGGCTAGGATTACGGTCCCAGGTGTATCATTTCTAAAAATTGCCTCAATTCATGCGCATTTTTTTAATATTTTATGAACCATGAACATTCAGCAAAAAACCCACCTAAGCATGACGTAAAATTGGTTAACATTAATCCATCCTTTCCCGATTCTGCCACTACCTGACACTAACTAGCCTGTCAATGAATAAAGTACACTAAATGTCTCTTTAAGGTAGAGCAAATGTAATGCTGCACCTCCAATTGAAGAGTATCAAAATTAGGGTCAAAATGCTTCAAAACTGGAGACAAAGTGTTCGAATCTCGGTTTTGGCACGAATGGTCAACTTTTTTTCTTTCTACTTGTTCACTTTTACAATAATTTGTGCATCACAGAACCAGATTAAGAATGAAACATTTTGCAGCATAAAACCAAAATACTTCATACATGTAGAACATTTTGGGCAACTCTGAAATAAATTTTGTGGCTATCAAGAGCTCGGTGATTTTTGCAATAAAGTGCAATAAGCAGAAAATCGGGAAAATCAGTCTTAAACGAGTTGGGTTTATAAACAGTAAAATTACGTTTTGGGATAGCTTCAGTCAAACCAATCAAGTAACATGTTTGGTTGGTTTGTCTAATGCTGTATTTTGTTTCCAATTGATACTCAATAGCAATACACTTCTCCTAAACATAAAACATATAACATACAGTTATGCAACACTTTCGCCGACAACCTGGCTAGTTATTATTCGTTAGTTCAATATAGTTCACTTTATTCCAGATATAATTGTGATAGCTACATCCATTAGAAATTAATGTACTTTAAGAGAATATAAACTAAAGCCTGGTTTTCACATATCTTATGTATTGGTTATTATTTACCTGGTACCTCATGTCACATATATCATATATTATATATGTATGTATTGAGAGTAACAATAAGCTGTAAACATAATATTTGGAGTTTGCTTATTTCTAAAAAGGAGGCATTTTTAATACCAATTTTAGAAAACAAAAATATCCATATATTCAAAATTGGATGGAGAATTGTCTTAAAATTTGGCATGCACGTCTACATTTAAGTATACAACTCATCCGTTGCGTTAATTTTCAATTTCTATTTATTTTATTACACTTGCTTTACCTCAAATCGACTTTAATACTCATATAATAGTTGATGCAGTTGTAGAAAAATGTCTTCTGCATAGATTGTTTTTTTTTTAAACTTAAGGAAAAAAAAATAGAGCGACTTCGTTATACAAGTCATTCTTGACGCACAATTTAAAAGTCGTTAAAAATGTACAAGAAACGATAGTTCATTGTAATTAAAATAGTTTCGTGTTTGGATACGAGTACAGAGTTATTTCCCTTCCTATATGTAAGCTTAAGACACATTTGCCACCGTTTCATGTTTTCCGGCCATATTTACATGTGTTTTAATAATGTTGGAATATCACAATTAACAATTAAAAGCGTGAAACTGTGTAATTAAACTTTTTAAACATTTGAGAAAAAAGGTAAATTATACTTACGTCAAATACTTGAAACGGATCAAATCTGCAAAACAAATTTGGCATCGTATGATAAAGATTAAGAATTATATAAGCTTTCTGGGTTATATAAGTTATATCTACACAAAATAAATGTACCTTTGACTTAAAACAGAACATACTTATGTAACAGTACGATTACGCCATGAGAATCGACTATGAAATGGTAGGTAAATAGTAGGTAATTGGACAATAAAAAAGGAGATGTGCACGCATCCACAGAACACCAAAAATAAGATACATAAAAGAAACCATGCAGAAACAAAAGAAAACATACTTACATATCATTAAGAAAAGTTGATGGAGTGCGCAAAATGATAAAGACAAATGGTACGTTTATCCCCAAAAAGGGGTCAAAGGGAGTGAGTGAGAATTATAAAAAATAGGATGCCTACCCGAATGACATGTCCTGCAGAAGTGACAAAAATGGACACTACACGTGTTGTAGTTCTCTGTAAGAATATTTTCTCTCTTCCGTATTTTACCGGCTCTTAAACCTGTAATACAAATGAAACACAGTTGAAAGAAGGCTTTATGAAGAAAGTCCATGGGGGTAATAAATGAGAAATAGAACTCGGGTGAATATTATCTAGGACATCGACATTTAAATAGACATTACGAGTCGATACAGCTGACAACTGACAGGTCAGTTATGGAATTTATGATTACCTTGTTTTTCTTGATGTATACAGGTGCACAGAGGTACTATCAATACAGAATATATAATCGCCGGAAAATACCGGAATATACTGATTGCTGTACGCGTAACTCTGATAATAAAAGCGTTCGACGTGGTTTTAATCTAATATAATCAGTTGTATAGCATGCTAAAGTAACAGTTATAAAACAATGTTTACACGTGTACCATTAAGTGCATGTTAATGCAAGAAAATTCCATTTCAAAATACGTTATCTTTCACAAATCTGTATTCACCCAAAATAAATAGTCCTGCTCCTCCAATGTTCTTTTACAACGGACTATAAAACAAACATAGACCTAAATATACCAATTACATTCCATATAATTATTTGAAACAATTAAGTTCAAATCAAATATTCTAGGACTCGGGGTCGTTAAAATTAGATCACTGTGGTAGCCTGTGCCACGTTATATCTCCCTTACGTGTGTCTACGGTGCGGTGTGAGTTGAAGTGTTACAACATAGTAGATTATTAGTCATAACCTCGTGTTAACAACCCAGTCATAACAAACAAATGTTTGAAAACTTCAGAATTCATTTTGAGGAGGCGCTCATAATCTGCTTAAGGCCTACCTTTGTAAGCGCCTAATCCGATTTTCTAGACCTCTCTTTGCAATTTCATTTGGTGATTCACTTAAGAGTATATGGGCTTTCAATTCAACTATGTAACATTAAGGCCATACAAGGTTCCTATCGATTACTATGAATGTATTTTTCCACATTTTCAATTATCAGTTAAAGATCAAAGAACCAATGAATATAAGGTCAGAAAGGTGATCTCAAGCATGGGTAAGGTAATGATGCGTGTAACCTCCTTTAAAGTAAACTTCCGCCAATGTTGGTTACTATTTCCCACACAGATGTTACGTAAACTTATGCAATATGAACTATTACATGTATATGTCTCTTTTTTATTTTTATTTTTTTGATTGGCATTTTTGTAACTTGGCCGTTTACTTGGTTTATCGTCCCACATGTTTAATAAAACATTTCGAGGTATCTCAACCAGTAAAAATAATTAATTTAGTGGTTTGAGAAAAGATGTTAATCCAAACTGTCGGATACCAACTTGAACTGTCTATTTCTAGTTATATTGTCAAAATTATAAATATGTGAAGAAGACTGGTTATACAGTAAAACCCGTGGTGTGTGGGGGGTGGGGGGAGGAGGGGGGTGCGGGGGAATAATGAATCACAACGAAATGAGCAGAAACGCTGATGACTGGCATTCTACAACAATAGTGGTTGCTGTAACTGTGGTTACCATTGAAATATTACTGGTGGTTATAGTGTAAGCCAGACTTGAAGGTCCCTATCGACAGTTGGTCAAATTGTCGAATTATCTCAGAAAAAGCTTATGTCACTGTACGTGGCACGTTTAATTCGATGAGATATTACAATTGGTGTACGTTTTCACTTCCCCTAAAACACCGTCTTTAAATATATTGTTCACGACTTGAGTATTCACTTATCAAAGGTGGTATCATTCAGTTTGCCTACATCTTACAACTAAGAACAATTGGGATTCCTGCTAAAAATAAACATCGACGTCACAGCGGATGACGCGGATGAACTAAAACAATAGTGGTCACATGGTTTTCATGGTTTAAAAATAGCTAACTGTGCAGCGTGGGTCAGATAGGAAATACATGTTTATAATGACAATTTTGGTGTTATGGTTCACTTTTCAGACAGGTGTAGGACATCAATAAACAAAATTTTGTGAGATCTGTTCAGATAACAAGGTATACTCTGTTGTTAAGTGAAAATATTTTTGGTTCATATTTTTAAGGTGAACTTCTTTTTTTATCCCCACCAAAATGACATGATCTGTTCTGACTAATGGAAATTACACAAAGACTATTTATGAACAACATCCGCATGCCTGCATTGTCTACTGATAGGACTCCTTTAAATGAGGTAGCACGTTCGAACCCATACCTTGTCCTTTTTGATCTTGGTATGGTTTGCTTATCTTTATCATTTTTATATTTGATTTTATTCCATTTGTTTCGAGAAAAATGATTATGTATGTTTTTTTTTAAATATATCGAAAACCGAATGAAAAAAATGTTAACAATCTGTAAATAATCTGTCGGCTTAGTGCATTTCATAGTGAGTTGGTGGGACGATAAACCCAATAAACAAACAAACATTTCATAGTAAACTACAATATTAATATTAAGATATATAAGTACACTCCCAGGAAACACAATCAAGCATATTAAGATAAACCAGAACCGGCCACAATAGCTCAGATGGTAGTGCGTCGGCTTGCGGATCGGGAGGTCGTGGGTTCGAACCCCGGCTGGGTCTAACCAAAGACTTTAAAGTTGGTAGTAGTGGCTTCCCTCCTTACGCTCGGGGCTAAGGGGACAGCATTACGCCTGACTCGTCGGTGTCAGTATAATGGACCGGCCGGGTTCAGTCCCTGGGCACCTCATAAGTGCCCCTGTGCTATAATGATAGAAATGTCGCTGCGCAGTATCGGCAAAAATGCCGGCTAATCCCTAATCCCTAATCCCTAAGATAAACCAGATCGCATGTACAAAAGTGATATTTTTTCATACCTCGTGTACTAAAAACACTCATTACAACTTGATAGATATTGTTCTGAAAAAACGTAATTTGGGATAATGTGCAATTAAAGGTGGAATTTCGACATATGTCCGGTAAATGCTAAAGTATCTACTTATGTCATCTAAAATAAAACAACTTGATCACAGTTGGTCATAAATGCATTGTTTAAGAGTCTTGCCTTAAAAGCAAACATTTATTTTAGTTAGGAGAACATCGAGCGTTGCAACGGCTTTCATCTTGTTTGTCATTTCAAACAAAACTATTAAGCAAACGTAAAGGTAGTATCCGACACTTTAGTCCAAATTTTCTTTCTCAAATAATCAAATAAGTCATTTGTATCTGAAAAGATCTTGCAAAATGCTGTTCATTGGTGCCAAAGATCTGTGTGAACAGTCAAGGATAAATACTTACTCGTCATTGCAAACAGGTGTTTCCTATCCGAGCCACGCTGCAGAGATAGCTATTTTTAAACTAAGAACACCACGTAACCACTTACCTTTATATAGTCAACCGGGTAGTCCGCTCTGACGTCAATAACTGTTTTTAGAGAGTCCACTATTGAGCTTTTAATACAGTTGGAAGGACTGAATGGTTACGCTAGTAATAAAATTGCACCGATTAGCTCGATTTACCGACGCAACAATTAAAATTAATATAAAATACGGATCTTGGGATTCTGTGTGCATAATGTGACCAGACTGCTTTGATGTTACGACAATTTTGACACTCGGCTAATTATGTGTTTAGTAAAAAGATAAGTAAATACAGAGATATTCTTTGTGACCGCTATGCACGAAGCCACATTTTGAGTTGAAAATAAAGACTTGGCCCCTCAAACAGAACAAATTTTGAATCGCAAAACATTAATTCACGCATCTTGTATCTTAAAGATGGTATCTGACGGTTTGCCTATACATGTATTTAATACATATAACAACATCTTACCGTGTTCATGAGATTTATTGCGTTACTTCTACAGGAGCTTATACTGTAGTTTAAATAAAAGCTGTTTATAACATTATAAAATTACTAGGTAGTGCAAATCGTTAAATATATCGCTTTATATCTCCATTATCTTATTCTATAAATAAGCACGATGGGGATTTCAGCTAAAAATAGATATCGACATCAGAGCTGATAACCCGGATGATAATGTACCGTGATCTTAACATTAAGTTTTCGCTTTATTTTTGTAGTTTGAAAATAGAAAAGTGTGCAGCGTGGATCGGATGGGAATTTCATATGGTTGTAGAACACCAACAAACAGCTTTTCGCCGGATATTTTCAGGTAATAATAATTTATCTGGTTACATGAGAGAAAATAATGGCTTTAAACTTTTGGTTCCCCCCTTTAAAGCAAACAAAAGAAACGCCCCTCTGTAAAGCAAACATACTAAACGCCCCTCTGTAAAGCAAATAAAAGAAACGCCCTTCTGTAAAGCAAATAAAAGCAACGCCCTCTGTAAAGCAAACATACTAAACGCCCCTCTAAAAAGCAAATAACAGAAACGCCCTCTGTAAAGCAAACATACTAAACGCCCTTCGGTAAAGCAAATAAAAGAAACGCCCCTCTGTAAAGCAAATAAAAGAAGCGCCCCTCTGTAAAGCAAATAAAAGAAACGCCCCTCTGTAAAGCAAATAAAAGAAGCGCCCCTCTGTAAAGCAAATAAAAGAAACGCCCCTCTGTAAAGCAAATAAAAGAAACGCCCCTCTGAAAAGCAAACATACTAAATGCCCCTCTGTAAAGCAAACATACTAAGCAACCCCTCTGTAAAGCAAATAAAAGCCATGGTGGTTGATACCTTATTACTACCTATCCTCCATAGGAAACTGTGTCATATTGCTTTATTTTATTGTAACTTAATCTTTACAGAAGTTTGAATGAAT
The DNA here is from genome assembly GCA_007844125.1 of Sinonovacula constricta. NCBI lineage: Eukaryota > Metazoa > Mollusca > Bivalvia > Cardiida > Solecurtidae > Sinonovacula > Sinonovacula constricta. The sequence goes on along the minus strand of CM017572.1, from coordinate 39,578,107 downwards.
GAAGCGAGAGCATTCACCAAAATCATGCCACTCATAGCCTATTGCAATAGCGCTTAGAGTATATGTAAAGTGAATCGTGTGGGAACATTAAACATTAAAAAGTCTTGGAAATATTGCAATTCATCGTCGTCGCTGTCGTCGTCGCAAATACTTCATCATAATCATAATTATCGCTGTCCTCATAATTAGCATGGTCGGTGTCATCATCATCATCATCATCATCGTCGTCGTCGTCGTCGTCGTCATCGTCGTCGTCATCATTGTCATCATCATTCTTGTCGTCGTTTTCGTCATAAATATAACCGCCATCATTATTAGCAGAACCAGCATCAACATCACCATTATCAACACCAGCACCATCAGTATCATCAACAACAACATCACCACAATTATCTCACTCTTTCCTCCGCTTCTTCATCATCGTTATCATGATAATAAATAATAATCTTTTTTCAATTTTTAAATGTAAAAAGCCGGAACACTTTTTTCAAAACTTATTTGGTAATTCGGTCAATGTGTCACAATAAACTTAAAGGGTAATAGTAGCGTAAAGTTTATTATTTGTGTGTAGTCAAAATAAAACCCAATGACCTGCCAAATATTGACATTTACATTCAAAACATTCGCAGGTTCTTTCATATATTAGAGATAGATATTTTTGGCAGTAAACTCTTTTCACGTCGACTGACTTTGTTCTCATACTATTTATGTGTATTGAGTTTTCAGAAGATATATACTGATTTGCCTTACTTAAACAATTTTTCAAACATTGTACACCCTTTGTCTTAAGAATGGACAAGATTTATTTCGAAACTCGAGTGTTTGTTTATTTGATATAGGGACATCTCGAGTATCAAAGGGAAAAACAATAACTGCGGAGCTGTTGAATATATCAATGCCTGAGTAGAACCAGGGACAAATAACTGTAAGAATAACAATTTACTTACTTCAACATCAATTTGTCTCGGTTATTTACATTTTTTCATTTAATATCCTCTTATAAAGCAGTATAATAAACCGCAAATATTTTAAGGGCGAATTTATCAAAGCCGCAGAACCGGGCTTGTTAATGAATAGTTGTGTACATTGATATTTAAGTAATTTAATTGAGTAGCAGGAATGTAAAATGAATGACTCGTGTCAAGGTTATATAAAAAGTGGTAGTTACTCAGGCAAGATAAGAGAAAAAGTAGACAGCAGAGGAATGTCATGTTTTCGGCTTACCGATTTGAACATTTAATAGCCTTTCAAATTACCTAACCCAAAGGTACGTAATTCAACACAAGACAGAAAAAAAATAAACAATAACTCAATTAAATTATATAAAAGTGCAATTTGTCCTTGGAGTTTAGCATTGTACGTCTGTGATATTACCACCGCGCAGTTTGGTGGAAGGTGCAATAAAGTTTTAAAGCTCACGTAATTAATTTTGCAGTGTATAATTCCTATCAGACTACGTTATTGAATTCCAGTTCGTTTTAATAAAACCACAAAAGTTATGAATATCGTAAATTGTATTCATCGATACCGATTTCGTATAGAGATTCAGTTTTGGTTGGTTTGATGTTTTTGTAGATTCCACTGGCACCCTAATAATAATAATAATAATTATAATAATAATAATAATAATAATAATAATTATTATTATTATTATTATTATTATTATTATTATTATTATTATTATTATAATTATTATTATTATTATTATTATTATTATTATTATTATTATTATTATTATGGTGATAATGATGAAGAAGAAGAAGATGATGATGATAATGGTGAAGGAAACGAAAATAATAATGATGATGATGATGATGATGATTATGATGATGATGATGATGATGATGATGATGATGATGATGATGATGATGATGATGATGATGATAAATATTTATGCGGGAACTGGCTATCCGGTAACTGGCTGTACTCGCAACTTGTTAGTCAGAAAGAAAGTTAAGAAAGATTTAATAAAAGACCTTTAAAGATGATATTTTACAGTTTGCCTAAGTCAAATATAGGTAAAAAAAATATCCCTGTTTGGGGGAATTTGTAGTTATTTCTACATAAACAGGTTAGCACATCTATCTGAACAGGATTTTCAATACAACCTCAACTGTTAGTGCAATTCCTGAATAAATCACTTCAAATGTTCGTTTCTTCCAGGACTATAAATAAGTACGATTGGGGATTTCGTCTTATTATAGATATCGACGTCACAGCGATTTACCCAGATGGTGATAAAACATAACCTCAAAGGTCGCCACGATTTTTTCTTAACGGTTTAAAAAATAGCTAAGTATGTAGCGTGGCTCAGATAGGAGATTCATGTTCGTAAGGACGAATGAGGTGTTTGTGCTTTACTGTTCACAAAGAAGCAGGACATTAACAAGCATAGAAGTAAGACATTAACAGACATAGAAGTAGGACATTAACAAGCATAGAAGTAGGACATTAACAGACATAGAAGTAGGACATTAACAAACATAGAAGTAGGACATAAACAAGCATAGAAGTAGGACATTAACAAAAATAGAAGTAGGACATTAACAAACATAGAAGTAGGACATTAACAGACATAGAAGTAGGACATTAACAAACATAGAAGTAGGACATTAACAAACATAGAAGACATAGAAGTAGGACATTAACAAACATAGAAGTAGGACATTAACAGACATAGAAGTAGGACATTAACAAACATAGAAGTAGGACATTAACAAGCATAGAAGTAGGACATTAACAGACATAGAAGTAGGACATTAACAAACATAGAAGTAGGACATTAACAAACATAGAAGACATAGAAGTAGGACATTAACAAACATAGAAGTAGGACATTAACAGACATAGAAGTAGGACATTAACAAACATAGAAGTAGGACATTAACAAGCATAGAAGTAGGACATTAACAGACATAGAAGTAGGACATTAACAAACATAGAAGTAGGACATTAACAAACATAGAAGTAGGACATTAACAAACTTAGAAGTAGGACATTAACAAACATAGAAGTAGGACATTAACAAACATAGAAGTAGGACATTAACAAGCATAGAAGTAGGACATTAACAGACATAGAAGTAGGACATTAACAAACATAGAAGTAGGACATTAACAAACATAGAAGTAGGACATTAACAAACTTAGAAGTAGGACATTAACAAACATAGAAGTAGGACATTAACAAACTTAGAAGTAGGACATTAACAAACATAGAAGTAGGACATTAACAGACATAGAAGTAGGACATTAACAAACATAGAAGTAGGACATTAACAAACATAGAAGACATAGAAGTAGGACATTAACAAACATAGAAGTAGGACATTAACAGACATAGAAGTAGGACATTAACAAACATAGAAGTAGGACATTAACAAGCATAGAAGTAGGACATTAACAGACATAGAAGTAGGACATTAACAAACATAGAAGTAGGACATTAACAAACATAGAAGTAGGACATTAACAAACTTAGAAGTAGGACATTAACAAACATAGAAGCAGGACATTAACAAACATAGAAGTAGGACATTAACAGACATAGAAGTAGGACATTAACAAACATAGAAGTAGGACATTAACAAACATAGAAGTAGGACATTAACAAACATAGAAGTAGGACATTAACAAACATAGAAGCAGGACATTAACAAACATAGAAGTAGGACATTAACAAACATAGAAGCAGGACATTAACAAGCATAGAAGCAGGACATTAACAAGCATAGAAGTAGGACATTAACAAACATAGAAGTAAGACATTAACAAACATAGAAGTAGGACATTAACAAGCATAGAAGTAGGACATTAACAAACATAGAAGTAGGACATTAACAAACTTAGAAGTAGAACATTAACAAGCATAGAAGTAGGACATTAACAAGCATAGAAGTAGGACATTAACAAACTTAGAAGTTGGACATTAACAAGCATAGAAGTATGACATAAACAAGCATAGAAGTATGACATTAACAAACATAGAAGTAAGACATTAACAAACATAGAAGTAGGACATTAACAAACATAGAAGTAGGACATTAACAAACTTAGAAGTAGGACATTAACAAGCATAGAAGTATGACATAAACAAGCATAGAAGTATGACATAAACAAGCATAGAAGCAGGACATTAACAAACATAGAAGTAGGACATTTACAAACATAGAAGTAAGACATTAACAAACATAGAAGTAGGACATTAACAAGCATAGAAGTAGGACATTAACAAACATAGAAGTAGGACATTAACAAACATAGAAGTAGGACATTAACAAACATAGAAGTAGGACATTTACAAACATAGAAGTAGGACATTAACAAACTTAGAAGTAGGACATTAACAAGCATAGAAGTATGACATAAACAAGCATAGAAGTATGACATAAACAAGCATAGAAGCAGGACATTAACAAACATAGAAGTAGGACATTTACAAACGTAGAAGTTGGACATTAATAAAAAAGAAGACATAGAAGTAGGACATTAACAGACATAGAAGTAGGACATTAACAGACATAGAAGTAGGACATTAACAAACATAGAAGTAGGACATTAACAAACATAGAAGTAGGACATTACCAGACATAGGAGTAGGACATTTACAAACGTAGAAGTAGGACATTAACAAACTTAGAAGTAGGACATTAACAAGCATAGAAGTATGACATAAACAAGCATAGAAGTATGACATAAACAAGCATAGAAGCAGGACATTAACAAACATAGAAGTAGGACATTTACAAACGTAGAAGTTGGACATTAATAAAAAAGAAGACATAGAAGTAGGACATTAACAGACATAGAAGTAGGACATTAACAGACATAGAAGTAGGACATTAACAAACATAGAAGTAGGACATTAACAGACATAGAAGTAGGACATTAACAAACATAGAAGTAGGACATTACCAGACATAGGAGTAGGACATTTACAAACGTAGAAGTAGGACATTAACAGACATAGAAGACATAGTAGGGCATTTATACACAAAAAGTAGGACATAAATACACAAAGAAGCAGGACATTAACAAACGTAGAAATAGGACATTAATAGACATAGAATTAGGACATTTACAAACGTAGAAGTTGGACATTAATAAAAAAGAAGACATAGAAGTAGGACATTTACAAACGTAGAAGTTGGACATTAATAAAAAAGAAGACATAGTAGGGCATTAATACACAAAAAGTAGGACATTAACAGACATAGAAGTAGGACATTAATAAACATAGAAGTAGGACATTAACAAACATAGAAGACATAGTAGGGCATTAATACGCAAAAAGTAAGACATTAATAAACGTAGGAGTAGAACTTAATAAACGTAGAAGTAGGACTTTAATAAACAAAGAAGTAGGACATTAATAAACATAGAAATAAACATAGAATTAGGTCAATTATACACAAAGAAGAAGGACATAAATGAATAGCACTTCGTGTTGTTGTTTTCAAGGTAATAATATATTATTTTTAATAACAAAACAACAATATGTTGTCGGATGCCACCTTGAAAACATTATCAACAAAACATTCTAAATGAATCTGAAAATGGCGAGTCATGGTTTATTCACTGTACGAATAACCGTTTTATATAGGACCGCTTTATCACAAACACGTGTTGTATTTCTTTAACATTATTTACTTATTATTATTATTTAACTTTAATTCTAGTGGGAAAAAAATGTGTAAATAAATACTCCAGAAGAGAGCAGCTTAATACTTTTGTATGTATTGCCTGCTTAGCCATAAATTGATCGACGACAGTTCTCTCGATTATTTTTTTCTTAAAGTGCGCCTTCATATGATCAGAAATCCTTGTCATTTTGTAGTGTAATTTTGTTAAAATTTAAAGGATATAAGAAACTGATATCCTTCTATGGGATTTCTTTAACCGCAGCCTTTGTTCAGAACTTGAATAAAACGTTCACACTTGCGTCAAAACACAATTTTCTCGAAGAAGTTTTAATTTAGGCAGATTTTTTGCTGTCGTAGAAGGAATTATAATATCAATGACATAAACGGGACTATTTTTTATTATTATGTTAACAGCCAATATACGGCATTTAATTCTGATTTGTCAAAAGAAACAGTTCATTTACCTATATTCATAATAATATTAGATAGAGTATAATCAAATAAGAGAATAAAACGCAATTCACAGCATATTAAATGAAATAAACGCCAAATCAGTGTGAAGCTAAATCATGATAAACATTGGATTGTTGTGTAGAAGAAAATAGAATAAACACCCGATTATTGTGTCGCCAAAGTTGAGTAAAATCTCTAACTTAAGCCGTTCTAGTTATTTTCAAAGTTACTCTGCATAGCACCTGATTCCTAAAAATGGTATCTGACAGTTTGGATAAAAAATATTGTCATTAAACATCATTATAAACTATTGTTGCCTCAACAGATCTCGTAAACTGTTGTTTATTGATGTCCTACACCTGTCTGTAAAGTAAATCATAATCGTTATAACAAACATTTATTTCCTATCTGGGCCACGCTGCATAGTTAGCTATTTAAAAAAAACACGTGACCACTTATGTTTTAACTTGTTCACGTCATCCGCTGTGACGTCGATGTCTATTTTTAGCAGGATTTATTTTTATCCCAATCGTTTATTTTTATAGATTCTAAATGAATGAACATTTTATGTTTTGATTTATGAGTTTTACTGCCCTATATATAATTGAGATACAGTTGAAAATCGCCAAAGCTTAGACTAAAGTAAGCAATGTAAAGAAACTCAATCTGTTTGAATACAAAATGTCCAAGCGCTGATATTTTCTATAAGTTTTGACGAAAGTAGTGACGTCATCGAAAAATAATGTCCACATAGTGTTTAGAAAAGAATATGGTATTATTTCGACTTGAAAACACAGTCTAAACAAAATTTCTCAATCTTTATAAAAAAATGTTTAAAATTTACACATATATCTGTAACAATCAACCGTCCTATGCCTGTCTTAAACAGATAAATTATTAAAATGTAAACGAAATATAAAATGTTCTAAATATTATTGACAAAGGTCTTGCCTCAGAATGTCAATACAGAGATTAACAAAACGGTCTTGGATTCAGAATTTAGAGACACGAGAAGGATTAATTTATCAATATATTTTTAACACTTCTCCACAACTTTAACAAACGTTAGCATCGTATCTATAGAATAACGAAATGATTGTCATTTGAATAAAGCTCACGCCATAAGACCTTAGACCCCATCAAATATTAAAGTGTTATCAAATTTTGCGAGACAATGGTTGCGTTTCATCATAAATCTTAAGATCGATTGAAAAACGTCCTTAATTTTCTGTCTTACGATCACTCCTAAGTGCGTTTCAACAATCTGTCCTAAATGCGATTGGTAGCAAACCGATCAAAAGCATCCTTAAGATTTCTGGGTGCGATCTCCGAAGTATTAATGAAACGCTCTTAAGAAGGAAAAACCATTCTTAAGAAGATAAACCATAGGATTTATAATTAAACGCACCCAATGTGTATATCATTAAGCCTTGTCGTCCTATTTGATAAACAACAAAATGACTATAACTTGGTTAAAGTACACAAGCCTCGTTAAATACTTATTCACAATTACTTTACAGACAATATGAGACAAAAATGGCATAAAAGATGTCAAATTATTTCAGATATAAAAAAAAGAAATGCGAATAAGGACTTGTCAACTCCATACCGATGACAGGACATTAAAATGAACAAAAACATAAGAAAATGAGAAAATAACATAATTTCATCAAAATGTTTTATCCCTGGGTCAGAAGTTATACAAAATGAACAGATAAAAAGAAATCAAATGCGGTCTTAAACAAAAGATCCAAAATAATGCAAGTCTAATCAATGTATCTATACAGCACACAAATTGTAACCTGTGTAAAAAAAAGTGTACAAGGCAATCTTCAATAAATAAAAGAGCTACATGACAAAACAAACATAAAATGACAAAGCTGTTAGAAACAGACACAACATGATATAAGACATAAGCCTTTTCACTGTATCTATGGACAGCGAAAGAACATGCCCACTAAGACGCGTATAAAAAGGGCACACCCTTCGTAAATACTAAAATAATGTAAAAGCACAACAAAGAGAAATGATCATACAACAATAAAATCAATTCTAGCCGACTGAGAAAAAAAACGGGCTAATACCTTACTGCTTAATTACAATTTAATTTGCATATCTACAAAAATGAAGATTGAATGGCAATTTTACATCAGACCCTGAAGTACAATGGTTAGCTAGGTTTGGTGTCGATAAATAAAGGGAGAACGATCATCGACTAAATTAGTTGATAACCTCGGGCCATGCATGCATCTTGTTTCTCCATTATATAGTATTTTAAAACTCGTTGAACGTAGTCGGAAGGGAAAGAAGGCCAAGCATTGTGGGTTTTTAATGAATGGAATAAAAAAAATGTACAATGGAATCACGAGTCATTCAGGAAAGGTAAATACAAAAACACGATACAGGAGCTAAATAGAGAATAAATACAAAGCATAAATCAGGCGATGTAGACAAACAAAAAACGTCGGTTAACTGGCATGTCGACAAAATGTGATTGTACATAAATCATGATAATACTTGCTTAAGTATGATAATACTTGCTTGAGCATGATTTTACATGCCATAGTATATTTATACGTATTTCAGTACGATAATACTTGCTGGAGTATTATAATACGTGCTTGAGTATTATTATACGTGCTTCAGTGCGATAATACTTGCTGGAGTATTGTGATACTTGCTTGAGAATGATTATACACGCTCGAGTATGATTATACTTGCTGCAGTATACGAGATTGAAATATAATATCATGATCAATAAATGTGTGCTTGATATTTCGAGGTCGTTGTCAATTTACTTAAATAAATTACGAGAGTGCAATAATATGCAATGTTAACAGCAAGAAAGCAGTCATGTGTAATGTACAGTTATATATCTATTTTAAGATGTGTTTAACACAGCAATTGTTGCAATTTAATTTTTAACTAAGAGCGTTTAGTATGTCGTAAATAACTGTTGCATGGTTTGTGCCCAATATCGACACTCCTTATCCCGTGTCGTATGTCGACTAGACATGTATTTGATGTTAATGATGTGCTTAACTATTTGGCGCAATCGGAACTCCTCGGGTAATTCCGTCCTCGGGACACTCATCACTCGGATGTATATGGTGCAACTTATAAAAATCACAATCGTTTTGTTCGCCGGAAGTCGGAAGAAGACTATGCCTATGTAGCTCGGTCAAAACATTAACCCTGCCATCGTTTGACAGCTGTGTGTCTGCTGCGCTGGGTAAATTAAAATAGGACGATTTAAATTTGAAGCCACCACGAATTGAAGTTTTACAGGCGTCGCACTGTAATGAGCTGTCACCCGAGCTGCTATCTTTGTTTTGACGTCTGTCTCAAAAGTAGTCCCATTTAGGGAAATGGCCGAGGTGATCGGACTACCTTATACATCCGAGAGAAGATTCGTGAACTATCCGAGGTGTTCCGATTGTATTTGGCGGTATCCGTACAAGCCGTGGTGTTGCGAGTTGTTAGTGATGGTGTCTGGTTGGTTATCTTGTCTTTCACCCAGCATCTTCCTGTGTTATAACCTATAGTTAACCCTTACTTTTGACCTTATAACGATATCAGGGATGGGACCGTGGGGAATGGGGGCTACACCAACAACCAGGTAGAAGAGTTAAGTCGTGAAAACATGAACATGTAGGCTTCAAAAATACCAACATCCGCCGTCGTTCTTCAGAATGATCCTGATCTTTTCAGACAGGTCTTAAACAACGTAAACATTACCAAGATGGCAAAACACTGTTTTTAACCTGTTTTTAAGTTTTTTAACAATTTCACCCCGTTTTTCTTTACGTTTTTTTTTTTTTTGTCATTTAAAAACTTTTATCATAGCACTGACGCGCACCTTTTAGTATTACCCGAAAGGGGAGTCAAGCAGTATAAATTGATAGATAGATAGACAGAAGCTTAACAATGCATCAAACCAAACGCAGCCCTCTATCCTTAATATTTTGTGTGGCCTCGATTTAATTGTGTGTTTATTGGGTTTATTAAGTTTATCGTCCCACCAACAGTATTTCAATTATCTAGAGACGGTGTCCACTTAAAGCGACTTTGGTATATCGCGGCCCGGGATCGAATCCGGGCCTCCCGTACCTTGAGCCGACGCTCTACCGATTGCGCTACCAGGTGCTGTAGTTCGGGTTAAATAAAACTGCATCGACGAAGTTATAAAAAATGAATAACAAATTTATACTGCATAAGCATATTAAGACAAACTATAACGAAGGCATTCATATATAGCTATAGTAAAATACTTACCGTATAGAGTGTCGTAAAATCTACACAATCATGCGAACAGTTTACGATCCAAACGCAAGCACAATTTCTTTCCAACAAATCAGTAACTTCTAACACTAATAAAATGTTTTTGGAAGTACCTTAAAGACCTGTATAAGTCTGCTATGTCGTGTTGTAGGTAAACAGTGACAGTGAAGCGTACGCTTGACGCTCGAGTGTTTTGTCTAAATATACAATCAAACCGACTCGTCGCTTCGTTTTATATGCAAGGCAAAGTCCGCTTGGAGGAATTAAGCAAATAGCTCTCGGTGATTGTAAGGGTTGGGTAAAAAGATTACTGAAATACCAGCACGGGGCAACGTGTATTTGTACAACTATCGGTTATAAATGAGGGCCGTTTCAAATGTGAATGGTGAAAGTTTGGTAAAGGTTCGACTACGGGAGTACATATTATTTTATCGCGTTAAGCGTATTTCTGAAGAATATTAAACTAATGTTTTATCATCTTGTCATTTCACATGAAACTTGCACTTTACTTTCTAATTGTAATAATAATATTTATTATTTCGTCATTCTTTTTTATTTTCACACTGACCACTGCTTGTTATAAACCTTAAAGCACAGTTTCGTTAGGCCAGTGTACGAAATGCAAATATGTATTTATGAAATTGCAGTTAATTTCGCTTATTTGGATACACAACTTCCAAAAAAAAATTATGTAAATAATCAGAATACGCGTTAAACCGAAATTAAATATGTGCGTGCCATTTCAATGGGCATATTTTGTTGTTATAATTATTTGGCCATGGCCTGTCTTATTGCTCCGAGTCCGTATGGCGAGGGTCAATATTTCTGTTCAAGACCAAATAACAAGTTCAACATTAATTGACCCCATAATTAATAATTTTCATCATTAGCTGCAAGAATGCCAAACGGTTCTGTTGTTGTTGTTGTTTTCCAACGTCAACACGATTATTGGACTCGATAACATTTAAAGAATAGCTTACGATTATTTGAAATAATGCGAACGATGTGCTGCCAGCCACATCGTTTCTTTTTCATATTCTTCCAGTTTTTTTGTGTAATTGTGTTGTTGTAGCGGTGGTTGTTGTTGTTGTTATTATTGTTGTTGTTCTTGTTGTTGTTGTATTGACCGTGTCACATCAGCAAATCAAATGGCCCCATTTCCTTATTGGTCCTGCTTTTTATTGGCCCTGATTTCTCGAAGTGCACTTTTTTCATTTAATGATCTTTATTAATACGATATAAGCGTGACAGATAAAAAGGTAATTAATAATATTATCTACGAATTAATATAATTGTATTTATATAATGTAATGTTATTGCACATAATCAAAAATGTGTAAGCAATAAATAGGTATAACCCTTGTATGTTAAAGGATTTCTTTCACTGCATGAGTTGGGCTAAGGTTTAAAATGTCAGTCAAACAAGAGATAACAAGAATTTATTATGCTAAATAAAAAGTTACCTCCTGGGGTTAAGTTGGCCAATAAATGTAGGCGTCCGTGGCCTTATGGTTAAGACATTGACTCCGGATCGGAGGGTCCCGGGTTCGAACCCCGAAACTGACCACGTGATGTTAGTCCCTGAGCAAGACTATTTACTGCACATTGCTCCAGGTACCCAGTATCTGAGTACTGGTTCTGCCGAGGAAGTGGGCGGTAAGGAGGGAATAATATTAGTTAGAAAGAACTTGGAACCAGGGGGTGGGACGAGAAATGCATCCCCCACCACCAATCACCAGGGATGGAACCAGGGGGTGGGATGGGAAATGCATCCCCCACCACCAATCACCAGGGATGGAACCAGGGGGTGGGATGGGGAATGCACCCCCCACCACCAATCACCAGGGATGGAACAAGGGGGTGGGATGGGAAATGCATCCCCCACCACCAATCACCAGGGATGGAACCAGGGGGTGGGATGGGAAATGCATCCCCCACCACCAATCACCCACCATCTTGATTATTATCCCACCTCCTCCCCAAAATTTTCTGGATCCGCCCCTGGAAGAATGATCATCTATAGGCCATCGTATTTTGGTTACCCCTTATTGAACTTCCGTACCCCAAAAACGGCAAAACCGGAAAAAATATTCACTTGTAGTGGCAGTCTTATATAACTGTGGAAACTATAAATAAGTTGGTATTTCTTTTATTTGTTGGTACAAATCACTTACGATTATAAAAGCAAGTGAGCAATGCTGTATTACTAAGGACGTACCAACATTTACTGAGGGTCACCCACGATAATATTACTGAGTCGATACACATATACGGACGACAAGGTCAATAAGTTTACAGTTCACATTAAGGCAGTGTCCACTTGACGACAAGTGGTATAATTATTTACCCCAAAATATCATAACGACATGTGTCAGTATTTTGGAATGAACTGTTGTTTTTAGAATATCACAATAGCATGTGTCAGTATTTTGGAGTTGTTACTATATAAGGCTATATACCATACATTTTGGCAAATTATAAACATAAAATCGTGTTCCTGGATGGAACGCATATGCAGCAAGATTACACGAAGCAAGCCTAAAAGAAATAAAGATTGAAAGAAAGAAAAACATAGTGATATAGATAGATGGATGGATGTTTTGGTGAGTGAGTGAATGAGTGAGTAAATAAATAAGTGAAGTAAGTAATTGAGTAAGTGTGTGAGTGACTGAGCTAGTAAGTAAGTGAATGAGTGAGTTAGTGAGTAGGTTAGAGATCTTGTGAGTGATTAAGTGATTGGGTCAGTGAGTGAGTGAGTACGTGAGTGAAAGTCTGAGTGAATCTATTAATATATCAAGCAAACTCAACTAAAT